>JBAIZL010000005.1:182949385-183149385 GCA_036971475.1 Prosapia bicincta | reverse complement strand
AATATGTCAAAATAAAAATACAAGAATTACTATTGTATTTACAATTCAAAGCTTTTCGTTGGAAAACAGTACCAACCACATCCATGATGATGTTGGTACTGTTTGCCAAAGAAAAGCTTTGAATTGTAAATTAAATAATAATTCTTGTATTTTTAATTTGACTTATTTCTTTATTAATAAACAAGAATACATATTGCTATATTTTTACATTTATATATATATATATATATGCCATTTTTTAACATTTATATATATATATATATATATATATATATATATATATATATAATACGTTTTCTTGTTTAATAATTTAAAACAACATAGGTTATTCAAATACAAGAATATTTATTAATTTATATCCAAAGCATTTCGTTGGCAAACAGTACCAACATCAACGGGAATGAAAATTACAATAATGTAAGCTATAGACTTAAAATATATGTTTAATTAGAAATAGAATTGTTGCTAAATTTATACAAATTGCCAAATTTATTTTGTTGCTGTAACATTATAGACATTGAATATAGTATCAAATTTAAAATGTATTTGTATTTGTTCTTTTATTAATTTGTTATTATTATTGTGTTTATATATTTCGAATGCTTCATATATATTCATTCTTAATCCCTTAATAATTTCTTTTATAAGTCTCATATTTTCTATATTTGGAAATTGGTGCTAATTATTAATACAATGATTTGCGAAATTTGATTTATATATTTCTGGATTAATATAGGCATGTAAATGTTCTTTATATTTTTGTTTTAATTTTTTCTTGGTTTGACCTATATAAGCTTTATTACAATTTTCGCATTCTAATTTATAAACACCACCTTTTTCATGCATATTTATTGTCTTATTATTGTTATTTATTATGTTTATTATTTTGTTATTAGTTTTGTATGCAATTTCGATATTTGTATTTTTAAATAATTTGGTGATATTTTTTTATTTCTTGGCCTATAAATAAAAATGAAGTCTATATTGTATTATTATTATTATTGCAAATTAAATTATTATTTTGTTTATTAAAAATATTATAATTAATTTTATCAACAGTTTTCTTTTTATAACCGTTTTCTAATGCAATTTGTTAAATTATGTTTTTCTCTTATTTTATTTTCTTCATTCATGGGTATTTTATGCATTCTATATAATAAGTTATATAAAGCAGCCATTTTTTTGATTATATGGATGATTAGAATTATTTGGTATAATTTGGTTTGTCAAAGTTGGTTTACGGTATATCATATATTCAAATTTTTAATTTTTTCTTATTATTGTTAAATCTAGAATATTTATTTTGTTATTTGTTTCAATTTCATAAGTAAATTTGATTTTATTAATTATTTTATTTATTTTATCCAAAATATTTGTTAAATTTATATTATTATTGTTTAATATATACATTCCATCATCTACATAGCGAACCCAATAACCATTTTTATCATATATTTTTATAATTTCATTTATTTTACTATCTAATTGTTGTAAAAATATTTCAGATAATATATTTGATAATGGTGAGCCCATAGCAAGACCATCTTCTTGTTTATATATTTTGTCATTGTATGAAAAATAATTTTGATTTAACGGTATCGATTTGATATCGATTGAACTCGGTATCTATTTACTTGTTCAACAAAACCATATTCCTCCATCTCAATTTTTATAAATTTTCCATATATGAAATCCAAATTAAGTGGAACAAAACTTTCAATAAATTTAAAATAAATATGTACTTATACATATTTTATTAAAAACTATTCTGAAAAAATAAATAAATTTATTTTAATAAAATTACGTTTAGTTAATTTTTATTTCAAATTGTTGAAAAAATATCGTGGGGGTCATAAAAATTTATTTGTGCAATGTCCCCTCAAAGGTCATAGTTGAAAGTAATGGTTTAGACTTATACTAACGGGTTATGTTGAGATTTAAATCACTATTTTCTCAAGTAATAAATTTACTTAATAATTTGTCTAGGTATTATTTTAGGTTAAATTTAAATAACAGTTCATAGTAATGTTGGCAATTCTGTGTTATCAGGCTCAACAGGGGTTTTTTCAGATAATTATAAATTATTGTGGGTCTCCAAAGAGAAATGATTCTAGGTCTCAATAATTTTAATGTAAGAGGATTTGACTGTGTTAACTTTATATTATTTGACTATATTTCATCTTAAAGTGATTTTATAATGCATTGTTAGTTATATCCAATTACTTAATAAATTCTACTTATTGTAATATAAAGTTAAATAGAGCATGTTTATAAATTTGATAAACTTATCAAATTAACTTTCCATTTGGTTTAGATCTATAGTCAAACCCATCAAGCGTTTTTCGAGTTCTGAAATTGTTTTTCAACTGAGACTTTTTTTACCTCTAATTTTTTTCAAGAAATATCTGTATACCTATAAACTTTAGTATCACAATTCTATTTCACCTATTTAAAAACGTTTCAATAGATAACTTGGCTTCCTACAACAATGTTGGTGGATTTAAAATGAAATCTGGCCTATGAAATGATGTTTCATATTCGGAGAAAGACAGGAACTGTCTATCAATAAAGAAAATATAAATATTATTTGTTTCTATTGTAATACACAATTTCTGGAAAAAGGTTACAAATAACATAGTTTTAAACCTAACAAATGTCTTTAAATTTGATTTAAAACCTGCAGTTATTGTTGTTTAGAGCAGTTTTATTTAAACACATTAAAACTGAAAATAAAACTATTGTCATCCTTTTTGTTTAAATAAAAAATTGTATTATGATCTCTTAAATATAGTTTTTAATAATTTCATATGTAGGACTGAAAATAGTTTTAAATAACAATACTTAATTGATATTATTTAATTTTTTTTACAGGTTATGATTTTCTATATCATTTACATGTCTATTTACTTCTTTTAACAATTTTTAACAATTATATCCATATTTCAAACTCACTCAAACATAAGATTGTGTTATATATACAATAAATGTTTTGAAAGAAACCCCAATACCAAAAAAAACAAACATAACTAATATTACAAGTTACTTAATGTTAGGTAACTTGTGTATGTTATTTATTATTTTATTATTAATTTTTTTTTGTATTGAGGTGCCTGCCAATATTTTTATTGTAATATATTGTACTATTAGGCTCTTGACATTGTACATTGTTATACTTAGTTTTATTATTATTCTAACCGGCAGGATAAAAAAAGGTTCAAAAGTAATTTAACAGGAGTAAACATATTCTACACATGGATTACGGCCTGTAGCTTTTACGTTGTTATTAAATCAATATTATAAAATTATTTAAAACATAAGTTACACCTGGCAAAAATAATATATTTTGTCGTAGAAGCAAACATTATGATTTTGTTACTCCTGTTTACTGCTTAAAAAGGATATGTTCCCATTTAACAATTGGGAAAACCTCATTTTATTAAATTGAAAAAGTTTTTATTTTATTTTAAAGCCGGATTATATTTTCCTTGATCACTTTGTATAGATGTTTTTAACGAGTATTGACGGGGGAATATTTACGCGAAGAAGGCGAAATGTTTAAAGTTCTGATTAGTAGACAGAGTTTGGTTTTGATGAATAATAAATTTTACAGACAGATAGCGAATGACGGTAGCTTACGTTTATGATCAAGATGTTCTTTCATTTTATGATCACGTTTTTCATTTAAAATTTCTCTCATGAGTTGGTGTGTTGATTTCAATATGTTGTCTGGATTTCGTTGTTTTTCACCCCGGTTTCGGGTAACTAAAACTTATACGTCCTCGAGTTGGCCAGATATTTGTGAATCAACCACGTTTTACGTGGTCACGCGTAGCTCAGTACTTCGAAAAAATATGTGAGATTACCTTAAACCCTACATTTAAGACATGATCCACTTTCAAACTCATGGCACCCGAACATGGTAGCTAGTATCCAATACCCATGGTACCAGTATGCAGGAACCTGAATCCCTTACTGTCCGACCCTTGGGAAGGGACGACTGCTCCAATCAAGCCATACTGTTACGAGAGCTTTCTCAAAACTACTCAGGAAGGACAGAACCTTCCGAAGAAAGTTTTATCATACTATATGAATAAGCCGTTTGATTAGTAGGCCTACTGAAACAGGCAGTGCAGTCGAATAATTGTACAATATCGATCGTCCTTATTAAGGGGCCAGGCTCTCAGACTGCAAACATGGTCTTAGATAATATGGCTCCCCAATGGTCATTGAGAGAGCTTGAGCTTTCACAATGATACGAAACAGAACTGTAAGGGCCACGAATATTGGTAGGAAAACAACTAGAAAGAAACAAACCTAGTTAGGAAACTCTCCGCAAGAGGCGACGTAAAAAGCCTGGGCTATAGGTCCTAAACTAGTGAATGGACGCACATTCCCATAGCTTGTTAGTTATAGTTTGAAGTGAACAATACATTACGGCTTCTAGTGATAAAGAATTTGTCGAAGCTGGAATTGGACATGTAAAGGTGTGAGATTAGTAGCACTTTGGCTGTTGAATTATTTTACAGTTTTTTTAAAAAACAAAACTATGAAGTTAGTTAATAAGTGTTATTTACATAAAATACTAATGTATACGTCACATTTTATATTTATAACGTGAACCATTGTATATGTATACACAGCGACCATCTATGATTCTCTTGATTGTTGTGAAGAAGTGTATCGATGACGTATGTTCGAGGACCTTTATGTAGAAATGTATTTGTAATAGTTGAAGGTGTTCTATTAAATGTACTTTCAAGTAATTACGAGAATTTTAAATAAAATTACCTAATATAATATTTAAGCTCTAATAGGATGACATGGCGTCTTATTTTATTTACTATATCCGGTCAATCTAAACCCAGTCAAAGGCCTTTTAGGAGCCTTCTTCGTATATCCAGGAATGCGATCTTAGTAGAACAGTTTTCATTAAATCCCTTAGTTGAATGATCCACCTTAAGCAGTTTATGTGTTACTTAATATATGATTCTGGAGCCAAATTGTTCTGGCTTTAGTGTCCCGTGGTTTTAAAGGGATTAATGATTATTTTTATCAGGTTTTTTTTTAACTAGTTCATTGATCGTTAGAAACTGTTAGTTCCACATGATTCTGGTTTACCTAGTTCTTTTAAGGAATGAGGGAGACTAAAGTAGTGTTTTCTTCCAAGCGGTTGTTAGGGTATTATTAGTGATTTTCATATCTTGCATTTTTTGTGATGTAACTGATAGCTTTCTCCGTAAGGTTTTCGAGCATTATGCTCTTTATATTTTCCTCTTCAGGAAATAGTAAGATATCTTCTGGATACCTTTGCAGCTGGTTAGGATGATATTCTATATTGTAGGCCTACAACATAGAAATGAGAGAAACCGCGTTGTGGTAAGGCCTACTTGTGGTGAAGGCACCATGAATGAGGAATAAAAGTCCGTTCCAGGCTATAAGTAAATATGTTGGCCCTACACACTTGATCGATCATTTTCCCGTAAAGACAAACGAGGGACTGATAGCTGAACAATAACCACGTAGGAGTGCCTGTAAATTCAGCCGTCGAATTTGTATTTAAATAATCCCTGACCAAATTATGTTTTCAGATTTTGTTAACGTGGAACGTATCTCTTTATTCCCTACCGTAGCGATTTATTTTGATTCATTGGGGTGATTGAGGCTATGCGGATTATTAGTATATGCGGATGATGCTTGTACCCACGTTTAAGAGCAACCATGACATCAATTGAAGTTTGAATGAAATGGCTCAAACGCACTTGTTTATTACGTATATTTTGTCGAGAGTGAGGGAGGCTGGTAGTGAACTGTAAAACTAGAACCGGAATAAATCCTGTCTATTGTATTAGTTCAAATCCTTTATAGGCTTACTGTGAGTGGGTGAAGGGACAAGGGGAAACTGACTTTACATCCCTATCAACGTGAATACGTTTATATAGAAGTTAACGTAAGGCATTTATATCAATAACTAAATAGGACCGATCATACAAGGTAGTTAGTGTACACAAAGTTTTAGACTGCTCAGAATTTTAATTACCTGCATCCAGCCCGGTTAACTTTCAGTAGAAATAACTCTGTAACAATCGCCTTCGTAGGCCTATTGTTCCACTGGTATCGGTAAAGCTTGTTACACAATTCTACTGATATTTCTCGCACAGATTATTTACTACTATAGGCCTACTCGTATTGATTCATTGATTCTACTGACACTATACAATATTGATGCTGCAGTAAACCTGTCTTGTGAGCAAGGGAATTGACGTTGTGGCCGATTATGTCAGCAATAGGACGGATTGGCATTCTATATTACCGCCATGCAGTGTTAATCAAAGATTAAACCCACAAATCACAGATTAGCTTGCTAATAACCGTATCTCGTCAGTTAAACCATTTCACTGCATTGCAGCTATGCCTTTACGCGTGTTCAGTGAATATTTTAATTTATAAAACTCTGCTGGTTAGTAGTGTTGTTGTTCAGCACTTTAAACATATATTAAATACAAAGAAATCGAAAAATATTTTGGAATGTTGTTTACAACGTTCTGCAGGTTATACTCGTACTATTGTCATTCTCATGAACAGCTCATAAAACATTAGTCATTGAACAGTTGCGACTGTTGAATATAAAAATGGTAATGTGTTAAAACCGTTATTAATACTCAAAAATGTATTTCAAGGATATTATAAAACAATTAATAATCCTATGTAAAGTATTTCATGTATGTTTTAAAAATGAATTTTAAATTCTTAACAGGTATAAGCAATAAATGTAGGTTAGATTTAATTTTATAATATCTTGTAACACGTTGTCCAAACACAACAGTCAGTTGGCGTTGTGAGATGTAAATTACGGACATTTTATGTCAGCTTTGTAATTACTTTTCAGTGTATATAAAGCCGATGCTAGCCTGAAACCACGCGATAAGCTCTGCCTGTTTGGCTTTTATAATAAGTCCTGTGAAGTCTAACGTGGCAGAAGAGATAACTAGAATACAGAGTGCCTCGTAAGTCATTAGCATGGCGAATTGTAAAGCAAAGGATGTTGCAAATTTGCTTTACCACAGCCTTTTTACGTTTTAGTTGCAATTAATTTTGTTTTTATTTAAATTTTTGTATTAGATATAAATTTCCAAAATAAACGAAGCAAACCAAAGGGAGTCAATGGATGAGCGAAAAATTGTTGAATGCCCAGAAAAAGTTAGACTAAGGAAACATAACTACAGCCCAAATTGAGCATTATTATCGCTAATATAATAAGGATTAAATAATCATCATTACAGTCCAGAGATTATTGTTAAATAAAAGCGGTTGACTTGCGAGTCAGGTGCACTATTTTTAAATGTAAGGCCTCATTCCTAAAGACGATAACGTATCTGTTTATGAAACGATGTCTGTATATAAATAAAAAATTGTAGCTGAAGTCAACCGCTTTTATTTAACAAAAATGGAAATAATTGAAAGAAGGTATAGTTGGATGAATGAAAAGTATTTCATTACCGATTGAAAGTTTGAAGAAGATTAATATAATATATAGTGATTGTATTATACATTCCTGATGATGTTGGTACTGCTTGCCAACGTAAAGCTTTGAATATAAATTAATAAATAATTCTTGTATTTGAATAAGCTTAGTTGTTTTTTTATTATTAAACTATATATATATATATATATATATATATATATATATATATATATGTATATATATATATATATATATATATATATATATATATACGAAAGTGTGAATTAATACAAGGAAATGAAAAAGAAAAGTTAGAAAAGTTTCGATGAACGTAATTATTATTACAACCGTTTAGCCATATAAATCGAATTAGGTATACCCATATCCTCTAGCAGTATCGATTAAGGTATAATTTCCACAAAATGTCATGAAGACGAAGAGATCACGTGCTTTATTATAAACGTGAGAACAGTGTACTTTTAGAAAACGCTGAAAATATTCCAACAAAAGTGTTTGTAAGTAATTTTCAATTTTGTTTTTTAATAACGAGTTAGAAAATAACACAAATGAGACCAAATACAAAAACAAATAAATGTGAACAAATTTAAATATAAATATTTTAACCATTAGGTCTTTTATAATAATTTTATAAACAGTCAACGTTTTAGAAATAAAATAGTTTTTGTATCTGTATAAATTTTTAAAATAGGATATATATGTAGAATTAGCTAGTGAATAATTTTAAAATTATACAACGATCTAACCTATTTTTTTATTGGTATTATGAAGAAGTAGACTTACTATTGTTTGGTTCATGATTCTAGCAGATTCTGTTTACTTTTTTGCTTTGATGCTTGCTCTTAACTCGTTCCGTTATTAGCTATATGAAATTCGAGTAATGCATTTATTAATTATGCTCAGCTACTAGGTTTTTCAATTCCTTCTATTAATTCACACTCCCCTTATATATATATATATATATATATATATATATATATATATATATATATATATATATATATATATAGGCCTATATAGAACTAAGTCAAAATACAAATACAAGAATTATAAATAAATTTACATTCAAAAATTAAAATAAATGTTTAACAACATTGTAATTGATTTAGCATAGCTATTTATTTAATCTATGTTGTACATATGTTAATTTTAATTGTTTAATATTCCTGATGATGTTGGTACTGTTAGCCAACGAAAAGCTTTAAAGAATTGTAAATTCAATTATAATTCTTGTATTTGTATTTTTATTTAGTTCTTTATTAATACACAAGAATATATATTGCGATATATATATATATATATATATATATATATATATATATATATATATATTTCATATCTTGTTCAAATATTCTATCGGTAACAACATTTTTATGTATCAAGTCAAGTTGAAATATATTTTTAAACTTGTAATGAAGGACACTTCATGTTAATACAGTTCTTTCAAGTATTAATTCGTTAATAGTGTTTAATTAATTAATTATAGCTTTAGATGGGAGAAACACTTT
Organism: Prosapia bicincta; assembly: GCA_036971475.1. Lineage (NCBI taxonomy): Eukaryota > Metazoa > Arthropoda > Insecta > Hemiptera > Cercopidae > Prosapia > Prosapia bicincta. Next base: position 183,140,397 of record JBAIZL010000005.1, on the reverse strand, counting down.
TCACAAAAGAAGCAAGGTGTGCAATATAAGTAGTTCGTCGCATTTGATTTAAATAAGTTATAACATACGATATCACAAAACCGCTGATTTTGTGTAATTGCTTTTGTGGTAGAACAGATGCTTTAACGGATAGATTACGTAATAATTACAGTTAATATAAATAAAGTATGATATTTGTACTTATACTAAACTGATTGTATTTATATTAATTGCAATTATTTAATAAAAACTAACTAGAGTTATTTTGTTTCTTACCCGAAAAAGGATCTTACTTTAAAACTTTTATATTTGTATTACTTGTTTTGTTCAAAATGAGAAAAACAGTTTTAGATATTTTTCAGATACTTTCACAAATACGTAAGATATTTTACAACCAATTCTAACGAGATTTTTTTATTTACATTTATTAATTTCTTTACAGATCTTTTGATCTTAGGTACTAAATATTTTTTACATGCAGCCTTTATTTCTCAAATTTAGTTCTACTACTAGGATTTATTTCAATGTGAAGCCTACTCTTTACAATGTATTAATACAAAACAAAATCTTACTTCATATTAAATATTCTGCGATTATTAGATATAAATATATATTTCAATATCAACTCAATTAATAAAAATTTATAATGTTACATTACCATACTTTTAAACAGTTTTAAAAAAATAATAATAAATCCAATTATTTTAAAATTAAATATTATAAGTTTTAAAACCCATAAAACTAAATTTGAAAAAAATACAACACAAAAGTATAACTAATTATTTGCGTAAAAAATCGTATGAAAATAAATTTTGAATTCTACACAAAACGAGAATGTTCGTACGACGTTAAAGCTAAATCCGTTTAAAGCTTGCGGCTGCAGTTCAAGGAAATTCATGTTTCTATAAATCCTAGTGTCCAAGATTCAAGCTTGCTTGAGACATTGTGGGGATTAGTAGGGTCAAGCCAAGGATCAAGGGATATGATTTAGCTTCTAATGGAAGTCTTTAAAGTTAAATAGACCTGATCTAGGATATAATCATGTAGGGTTTATCATTATAGGCGCCATTTCAAATGTACATCAATCATCTTCAGACGAAAGTAATAATAATGTAACGGTTATTTTTGTAAATATTTCTTCTGAAGATGATTCCTTTGCAATTGAAAGGTACATAAGGATTTAAATAGAAAGTGTTTGTGGTTTATTAGGAGAAACGGTGATATTCAAAAGTCTTGAAAAGAAATTACAGCAATTTCTCTCCACCAAGGAGAAAAGCAAATTATTTTAAACCTAAAAAATATTCATCTGATTTTATCTAACTACAATCTTTACAACACTATTGGCGAGTTTTTCGAAATCTGCTGCCTTCGGCAATGGTGATTTAAGTTTAAGGTACGAATGTAGAAGAGAGAAAGAGGTTGAAACGATTCAATGAAGGAAGGTAGTAATGCGAGTTAAAACTTAGGGGAATACTTCTAAGACTGTTGGTTATCCCCCGTAAATTGATATTTAAAAATATTTATATGTGAACGATGAGAGATAACACGTACACAATGCTGTAGTCATGTTTGGACCTTAATTTACCTACATGCTGGTCCTACATATGTTTACACAAGTCATTCTGATATAGTAACGTAAACAGACGACCTAGGACATCCATTTAGCTCTGGCACTCATGAAACCAACAAGTATTCTATTGCCCCATTATTTTCCATTTATGGTAAATTATTTCATTACAAAAATTTAATCCTCTTTATATTCCACTGCATCATTTTAATAGAAAGGTAAACATTATTTATTAGTTATATTAGTTATTATTTATTTATTAGTTATAATTATATCTTTAATATCCGATTTTAACATTCCCCTTCAAGTATAAAGTTCGTTTTGAGTTCCTCAATAAATATATGTTATGTTTCTATTTATAAAAGCATTTTCATATGAACAGCATCTCATATGAAGTTTTCATATCAGGAATTAAACATAAGGTTAGTGGATTTGGATTTGGCGCTCTAGAGAACATCTGAGTGACAAATTTCTACATTTTGCACTTTTTCAATACTTTTTATAACAATTCACTCACTTGCCATAACTGTAGAGCTACTCCCTTGCAACCCCTTTAGTTTTCATTGACGGAATTGAACTCATCACCCACATAATCACCAAGCGATCATATCCTAGTATTATTTTTATTTTAAAATTTTTTACCTTAACTCACCCTTTACCACTCCCGTAGAGCTACACCCTCGCACCCCCGTTTTTTTTCTATGCCGCTATTGGCTAAGTATCCTTAAATCCCACCGAGTAACCACTTTCCGGCGTTTTACGACGCAAGAATTTTCCAAACCATAATCTAACCCGTAGAATTCTACTTCAGAAATTGATTCACGTAAACGTTTTTCCGTACAACCTCATTAAAGTTCCATATTGATTTGGGGCTCATCACTACAGAAAACTTATAAGTGGCCATTTTCTTTGTATCTGGAATTTTTACACCGACTCACCAGTTTTCTATTTCCACAGAACCACATCCGTTCACCCGGTAAACTTTTGGCTATGGCATTTGACACAAAACCTTCAAAAATCTCTGATTTATCATTTCAAAGCAAAATTTTGACTTTTAACGATTTTTATTTAAATCATCCCCTTTCTTAGTCCTGTCAAGCTACAAACCTCTCGATATCGGTTTAGTACTCAGCACCGTAAAAAACCCGAGTGATCATTTCCTAGCGATTTCATGACTTCTTTAACTTTCACCCCGACTTTACATCCACAACCATGCATCCCCTCTTACTTTCAATACGGCCTTATACTCAGCACACTAAATAACCCCGAAACGATCATTTCTGGCGATTTCTTTATACTTTCTTTTTTATTATAATACACCCTTTTGGAACTCCTGTAGAGCCACACTTGTGCTTCTACGTTCACTCTTGTCAACTCTCACAAGCCTCTGATTGATAATGTTTTGGTATTTGACATTCTTATTCCAAATCAGCCCTTTGGTACTCCCGTAGAACCTCACCCGTTCATTCACGTTGACTTATGATGTGACGGCATTGAACACCTCAAAACCGCCCTATTGATCATTTTGTAACTTTTGTTATACTGTTTACCCCTGTTTATTACTTTGATTCTCCCTTGGAGCCACACCTGTTCATCCCGGTTGAATTTTGATCATATTATTTTACTCAGATTTCTCGAAAACCCCACGAGTGATCATTTCCAAAGTTTTGTTTTTATTTCTACAATTTTTACCTCAATTCACTCCTTTGATCTTCCCGTTGAGCATCACCCGTCCATCCTGGTTAACACGGAATTCGACTCAGATCCCTCGAAAAGCCTCCGAGTGATAATTTTCTAGCAATATTTTTGGCTTCTGAGATTTTTACTCCAAATAAACCTCTTTGTTACTCTCTTATAGTCACACGCTTGCATCCCTGTTGGACATCGCTAACGGTATTGGATTCAGCACTCTCAAAAACCCCCGAGTAGTTATTTTCCAGCGTTATTTTGGCATCTGACTTTTTTACTAAAATTCATCCTTTTGTTGCTATTTCCGTAGAGTGACATTTCTGCACACCAGCACCTACGTGAAATTATTATAGAATTGGTCAGATTTAGAAGGCAGAGAAGGACTATCTAATGTTTATGTTTGCTCCGAGACTACTCAGCATCTTCCAAATTAAACATTTGATTAGCAGAACTTTCTGCTATAGTCACAACACTGTTGGTTCTTATATTTCTAGTGGTGTCGTAATAATATACACTCCGGCTGCCATAATGTTATTGGAGTGAAAAAATATACAATGGCTGCCATATTGATGCAATAAATGAAATGTCGCCGTATTGATAGTGTTTTGGTCAATTTTGTATTTTACGAAAGTGAAGTTCATGAAGTACTATCATATTAAAAAGAAATTATACACTTTGAAAAATCATACTCCTCTCTATTAAGTGGCTGGCATGTGGTTTTAAAATGCTAAATCGGATGCATAGTAACCTTACAATGGGTACGTCGAAATACCTGGCAACGAAAGAGCAAACAAGGAAAGACCTGAGTTTCCTCATCCAGATGTTCCGCTCTCTCTTAGTAGAGGCAAAAAATCATTAATACTAGTCTCCAATGACCCTAAATGAAATCTAAAGATTCTAATCTTCATCAAAATAAGCCTTGCTTCTGTGGGATCAATCCCAAGAGGTCTAGAAAGGAGTTAGGCTCTGACCAGTTTCCGCTCACCCAAAGGACATGTCCTCACAGCATTGTTTCGCAGCTGATAAATTGCCATTTTAGCAGACTTGCAATAATGGAGGTGAAAACCTACGTCAGGTTCTGACGTATCTGAACGACGATATCATCAATCGCGCTAGAAGCAGGTTCGATGTCTCATGGTTGAGTGTCCTGGAAGGGCGTGGATAAGTAAAAAAAAATAATTTAACACATCGAATCAACTTTTATACTGTCATTAATTAAAGCATTACATTAACAAATACAAACCTAATTTTCTATCCTACACTTGAAATATTTTCACTAAACACATTTTAAACATTTCCTCTTTTATTATTCCTTATTTTTAAAACTTTATATTATATTTTTAAAAATTCAAATCAGAGATAATAAATATGCTCTGGGTGGTGGAATGTACAGTTTTCATACATTATCAGTCAATAACAAGTGCATTCAAAATGGTATGTCTGGATGTCTTTGTAAAGTAAAGTACATTGCTAAAAATATTGCTCTGAATTTTATTTAGTTTGAAAGAAAGTAAATCTTCCAATTCTAATCCAATAACCGGGATCGCTTTACAGGCACCTTATATCTTCATATGAATGGTTTTATCCCAAATCGTTTCTTTTACGGCACAATAAAGTTCCCTTGGTTACAACAATACTTCGTTTAAGACTAATGGCAATATATCTCTATCTTTATTTGCTTCACAAATATCTTGAATCATTCTGTAACATTCTATACTGTTTCAAAGTATACCTCTGAAAACAACAATCAAATACTTATAATAACACGTTGCAACGAATAAATGCAAATCGTAAGATTCTCATTAAAATAAAGATACAATAATACGTAGGGTATGTTCTTCTGAGGGAGAAGTTCTCATATCAATAATAATAAGTTCAGATATAATAATGAAAATAATCTCAGAACGATGAAATGTATTGTTTTTGAAAATAACTTTCAAATCCTTTCTTTTGCATCAAAGATTCTATTTTGTAATAAAAAGCTTTCAGTAAAACATTTCTTTACCTATAAAAGCCACATTGATCACTTATCAACGAAATCGAAGAGATCACCCTTTCATTATCGATTCCTAACGGTATTATTTCGAGTTTATTTTACACAAATAAACTATTGTTAGCCTATGACAAAGAAGAACAACGAGCTTTAGCGAAGAACTCCCAAACCCGCTCCTACCGGCATTCCTCCTTGCAGAGTGCCGTTAGGTGGAAACTCACAAGGAAAACACTGTTATAAATAACATGAAGACGAAGAGTGTGAAACTGTAACCATAATATGGTGGATAAAATATTTAACATTCTAGATATTTTGTCAAAATCAGTTTTACAAAAAAATAAATACCTTTATTATGTATATACAAATTACCTTAAATTAATTAATTATGTTTACACTCGCAGAGATTATTGTTTAAATAAATGTGGTTAGATTTTCAAGTCAAGTACAGTTGTCATGGGCTGATGAAGTTAACGTAGCCGTTATTGAAACGATGCCTTTTTAAATTACTAGTTGTAACTGACTCGCAAATCTAACCTTATTTATTTAAACTATAGGTTATTTTAATTTTTTAAAGTATTTTTCGAGACCTTTCATTATTTTTGTTTTTTTTGTAGGTAAATTATTATTAGTAGAAAAACGTAAAAGTAAAATACTGTATGTTTCCAAGATTGCTATTTTATGTTAGCAAATATTTGTTTAGAAAACACTTGGATTGCTAGTCTTTTAAAATAACAGGATTATATTCAAAGCATTGGCTTGTGTGAACAAAATTATTAACTAATATACGAATGTTAGGTCAAATCCAGCGTGTTAGATATATGCGATATAATATTTCAATTAGAAAAAGAGGGTAAAAGTATTTAAGGTAAAATTTATTAGGAAAAAATATATGTTTATTACTTTTTAAAAATTAATATTAGACAACATTTATAATAACTTTTAAGTACAAACTTCATAGAAAACTTTGTAAAGTCAACACTATTCATTCAATTACATACAATATTGAAGTAATTTTTACAACTACGTCTAAAGTAAAAGAGTAATATTATTGTGCATTCCCTTACTAAATATTAACGTTTAGCCTTTAAATTGGCTAAATTGTGACCACCAAATTTACTGCACAAAGGTCTTCCCGCCAGTTATTGTTCCCAAAGCTATAAAGGGCAAATAGCTTTGTGAGTTGTAAATCCCATAAAGGCAAATTAACCTCATCTCCTACCGTTTTTGCTGCTCCGAACGCTTCAGAGCCTATCGGAATTGCTCTGCGAATTATTTAGCCTGACTAACATCTGAGTGTACTGGTCAAAAGCTACTAACTTATTAGTTTACTTATAATTCAAATTAAATCAAGGTGGTTCTGGAGCAAATGTGTAATTAAAATAATAAACTAAGGTAAACCATTTAATAAACAGTTTATAAGTAAACTATGCAAACACGCTACACACTTTCTTAATTAAAAACCGTTTATGTTACTTTACTACGACGTTGTAAATTCTATATAGGTTTCTACATAATATAGACCATAAATGATTATTAATATCGAATCACAATTTACAGATCCTTTTGACAATCTAAATATATTTCGGTATTTGTATTTTATTAGTTTGTAATAATATTGTGATTCAATATAATTTTTTTTACTTCTTTCTTACTTAATAACGGACGAAGATAAACATAAATCTGTATTTAGTACTTTTATACTTGTTGTCACAGAAAGAACCAAGTATATTTTCTAGGTTTGTTCCTTAGGTCAAACTACTGTAAAACGTTCAAATAAACATTACCGAGAAGGTCTGGAAACCCGTCGTTAAAGAGTTCCAGCTGGCGAAATATTTCGCCTGGATTTCAGTTTTCCCGTTATAATGAAGTCATACTGAAATATGTACGGAGTTAATTGAACTGTAAAGTTTACTGAACTTTAAATCCTACTAAAGTCCTCTGATTTTAAATCATGTCGATTTTAGATTAAAAGTACATTAAAATGTTGAGAGATTTTAAAGAGAATGAGGTAAAATGGTCCAATAGTATGCCTACAAAAACTGTAGACAATTTTTTTATTCAATAACAACAATGGGTACTAACAGGTGATCAACAAATAGAATTATCTAGGATACATTGAATATTTTATACTGAACTGTAATACATATAAAGGAGGTGTAAATTGATATTAGATATGAAATTCTGAATCAATCTTCGAATGAAGAATATCCCTGAATATCTAATTTTCTATTACGGATATACTAATGGAAATGAGGAAACTGCTAATAGTAAATATCAGAAAGGCGAATTTTGAACGCGAAAACATTTGTTTATCAGTGTGTACGTGGTCCGTACGTGCAAAACGCATCATTTCCAACACGTTTGTTTTCTGTTAAACACCAACTTTATCAATGTGTCGATTAGGAACACGTAGTGAAACATTTTATTCAACGTAACCCAGGCACACGTAAGCTGGCACCCGACCTCGAGCATATGCGAGGGTGGGAGAGTTGAGGGAAGAACGTTCCACAAACATTATAATATGAGGTATATTATTTATATTACAATAATATCGATCTGACAAGGCCGAAAGGTTGCTACAAATATTATTTCATTTGATTTGTCACACTAACCAGATCATTTACATAAAGTTTAGAACAAATTTACTTATATCAGTGTTCTAAACTAACGCAACGCCAGCAATTTCTTTGATGGCCTTAGATGTAACACGCACCACAAAAACGAATGTTTTTGAATAGGGCTAGCTTTTTTTTTTCTATCGATCGATCGTGCGCCATCTTACGAGTGAACAGATAGCGATACGAGGTAAGTTATGTACCTCAATGGTTCGTCCAGAAACAAAGTGTGACACCTTTTACGCAAATAGTTTATTTGTGTTTTATTTTATTTAATTTTTTCTGTTAAAACCGATCTAATCAGACCACACATTACGTTTCCTAGCATTATCTTAACCTAAATACTGATATAACTAAAGTGCCCATTGACTCATTAGTTCTTGTCTCAACATAGTCAATACATAATATATTAGAACTAGCACAGAACAACACAACACTACACTAACTCAAATGGTTTGGTTCTCTTCAATCATCTAACCATGGACTGATTATCGAGAAGTTGAAGAGCCACTGCACTTGGATGAAGGTGAAGTTCACTTTCATGTTTTTTGGCCATCTTCTTTATTTCTTCAGGTATCGTCGGAATATTTAGGTCTCGTCGAATATCTTTGTTTATTACATATCAAGGGGCATTAACCATATTCCTCAGTACACTTCTTTAGAACATTTTGAGAATTTCTACATTAGATTCCTCGGCACACTCCCCACAGTCGACTGCCATACATCCAAACTGGTGTTAAAATCTGATTGTAGATTTTTATTTTATTTTCTAATGAGAGGTTTGAATCTTTACCCAAGAGGCAATAGTGCTTACAGTATTTGGTAATAATTCCTCCTTTTTCTTGATATGGTGCTTCCATCTTAGTTTAGCATCTAGGTTTATACCTAGATATTTAGCTTTATTTTCATGAGGGATGATGAACCCGTTAACATCCATTAACGGTGGATCTTTTAGTACCTTATTTGTGAAGTTAATGTGGACTGACTTCACTTCAAACAGTTTGATTTTCATTTATCACTCCATTCTAGGTATTTGTTTGTTGTTCTCTGGACTTTGTCTGTAGATATATATATGTCTTTGCCAGTTGCTAATAATGCTGTGTCATCTGCCAAACATTGCTATGGTTACTTCTGGCGTGGTTGCCAACAACCATAGATAATAACAACCCATGATAATATTCCAAATATCATAGGTATAAGTAGGTAGAGTACTGGACCCAGTACTCGACCTTGGGGTACTCCTGCTTTGATTTCCTTAATTTCCGATTATTCTCCTTCCTGTTTGATTCTGAATGTTCTAGCTGTTATATATGATGTTAACAATGAAATATGTTCCTTTCAGAGCATCTTATGTAATTTATGGATCAGGCCGTCAATTGAAATTGATTTACTTAAAGATTGAATGGGACTCTTATCGGATTATTCCAGCAATTCAATTTTCAGAATTGAATTCAATGATAGTTTTTTTAAAAAATTGCACCAAGTTGTTTATCATTTAACACAGCTAATACACTTCAAACGTGAACCTAACATATTTTTCGAGACCGAGTTTTGCGAATTTCGTCAGATATCCTAGAAACTAATGACGTTAATGGTTGATGATCTATTTAATTTTATTATACGTTCCATTTTACATACAATTATACAAATATTACTCTTAAATTACTTCCCTACAACTCTCCAAATAAAGATAAAGCCCTAAAAGTTCACTCGTATCTTCTTGGTAAACACTAAGTGTATTTTCCATGAAGGAACAAATTTTATAGATATGATATGTTGTCTTTGCCCGTCGATGCAATCGAAGACTTAATATTGGTTGAAAATGATTCTAGGTTTTAAATTAATAAAAAAATATTATTTAAATGTGTGTAGTTGCATTGTTGTGACAACACACACACATACCCACACACACACACACACACACACACACACACACACACACACACACACACACACACACACACACACACACTGGTTTGTACGAGGACCTCGGCGTGCCGGGGTTAAACTTTATCCGGGCAACCGACGGCCCCGTAATTTTCCGAAACCGACCAACGAGGTCTCGCCTAATTATAGCTAAATAATTCAAATAGTACAAACACAAATTATGGCGATGTATTATATTTTAAATTTTGAATCGAATGGTATAATTGTTTTATGTCGGAAATGAGTTTTAAAAATTTGATTTTTTTTGCACGCTAGCGAGGTCTTGTCGTTTTAGAACCTACTACCTCTAACCGGGGAATTATATGGTGAAACTTTATTTACGGCAACCACTTTAGGTCAAATTTATTGCATAAAAGTTGATAGTAATTTTATAAAAAGAGGGGTATTTACATTTTGTTTGTTATTTTGTTTTTGTTCTATAAAAGTCCTTGAAAGTTTTTACCAAATACTTTTTTTAAAATATAAAATACATCAAAGATTTTTATAAATAAAAGACAACAATGAAATTAACTACCAGAGCCTATAAATACTATCCAACGCTTATTTTGTTACAGAACTATGAATAGGCTTAAATCGTTTTAGGAATAGAAAGATGTAGAACAGAATTTTGTTGTATTATTTTCCTTACCATTTTTAAATACAGTACTCACCAGCGTAATTGCTCCTGATGAACAATTACCGTCCTTATAATGTGAGCCAGGTGGGTGTAACCGTCTGGCAACTTCAACTCCTTCTTGTGGAAGTGAATGGAGGGCTACAATTATTATAAATTTTATTAGGAACCAAACTTTAATATAAAAACCAATTTTAAAACTCAACACTTGAAATGTCAAATAAAACAATTATATTTTGAACGATAATTAATTTACAAAACTTTATATTAATTACATCTTCTCCAAATCACGAGGATAGCATGATAAATTCAAAAAAGTAATAAAATATTGAGGATTTTTATGTCTCAACTCCTAATTTATAATAGGACTCTAATAAAATGGGGCAATATTTTTTGAACTTTGAGGTTTCAACAGCACTAGCAATTATTGGGGTCCTTCTCAAGTCCAAAAATAACAATTAAATATTGTTATTATAATAAAGCAATATTAATAATATTATTATTATATATATATAAACTTAATTTAAATATTTTAATAAAAACAACTTTTTGTTGCTATATTTAATAATTCATTGAGAGGTCAATATGAGTGAGATATAAAATTACTTGTTAGAGTGGTGCAATATAATTAGCATACCCAAAAATAGCTATTACTAAAACGATCACCAATAACAATCTAAAAATACATAAACCGACCTAAATAGAAAGTTCCATAAACATAATTACAAAACCAACACTAAAAGTAAACTATTAACATCACAGTTATAACAAAACCTGCAGTTACATGAAAGATACATACAGACTGTATTAAAGGTTTAATAATCAGAAAATATAAGGTTTCCTTGTGTACAGAAAGCAATTGCTTTTTATCTCGATTGCGGTTCATAAGATAACAATTATTGTGGGTGAAACACATCTAGTAAAACAACTTTTCTTCTTTAATTATCTATTACCATTATCCATTACTTTAGAAACAACCCAATTTTCACTATGTAATCCTTTGCATGCCACACCACTTCGGTTATAAATAAACTTATTTAATAATTTTGTCCTTATCCTAACTTTTGATTTCCGTTTAGTTTGCCCTACAGTATATACAAACTGTCACAGTCAAAACACCAATTTCCGTATACAATATTCTGCTAGTTCATCCTATTCACAATATCTAATTTTATAAAGCTACACTTATTATTAGGAAATTATCAATGAAAATTACAGTTCTTTAATAAACGGAAGGACAACCGAGAATTTATTATTAAAGTTTTCATTAAAAATAGCACTATTATTATTTTCAAACATTACTTTGGTTAAAAAATATATTTGTTAACGAAATCACGAGGGCAATCATTTTTTTCTAGCAGTAAAAGTTTTACAATATAATAGGGTACTTAAATTCTCTCACTATATTTTAATTTTAAAACGAGTAACATTTTAGATTGCATAAGAATTGAGTCCTTTTCTCAAGTTCAAGTAACTCGATTTAGTCTATACTAAACATTATTTTAAACCAACGAAACTAAGGACAATTTATGTTTTATACATATGAAAGATCAAGTATAATAATTAAAAATACCTATGAAAAATATTACAGTTTTGTTATACGTTATTAATTATTACAATATAATATGGTTTATTTAAAAAATATATATATAATCATTCGGCCACTGAACGAAGAGTGGAGCGAGTTTACAGTGATAGTTTAAAACTAATATACATCGTTGTGTAAGACAAAGTTCCTCTGCAGAAGAGGTAAGCACGTCTGTAAGGCATTAATATCCTGCTACACTCGCCAAGCTCTCCAGATTTATATAAATATAATATGAGCAGAGCTGAGCCGGATTTACGAGGTAGTTAAGCCGCCACGTTACGTAAGGATGTGCAAACACTGTAATGGCTTTCTTACATACAGAATTAAAGTGTAACATGAATTAGTTAAATAGGTAAACCATTCTCTGCCAAGGAACAATGTAACGTGGAAAACATCAACTGTGATGAATTATTAGAACAGATGAAATTAATTTTTAAAAGAAATCTCAATTTACAAACATGTACCCACTCCTTTTTAAATTCTACGAATTTTATGCTGTATAATATTTCGTTGTTTTCAGCTTAAAATAAACTACATAGTATATTTTAGCAGTTGTTGTACCTAATAGTTAAAAAAAAAGAAACAAAATTAAAATTCTTATTCCAATAATATTTTGTTCACCTTTAAAACGAATCAAGCACCGAAATATGTCTATTTCGATTCACTCACAAGATTATAAAAGAATATTGTTCTTTCTTTTATTTCAACAATTAGAGGAGAGTAGCTACTAGGAATGACGTAATTGAGGACAAACAACTTTCAATGGATATGTTATTGTATTTTAAACTATTTTATTCATAGTAACAAATAACGATAAGGTTAATTAATAGTTTAATAACTGTTCGCGAAACAAATTTTAACCAAGGTTATGAACATTTCTAGTTGTGTTAGATAAATTATCCTTAATTAATTTACGTCATATAATTTTCCAAATTTAAAGAAACATACAACATAATGGTAATGAAAACTGTTATTTCCATTATGACATGTTGTCAGAGAAACTTTAACGCTGAAACTGTTAAGCTTGAAGTAAAGAGTTATTGCTTTTATCGACAAAGCGAGTGCATTATATTCTCTCTTTTTACAGGTAAAGATTTATTTTCTGTCAAGTAAGCGAGATGGGTGAATCAGGTTTTAATCTTTTAAAAACATACAACCCTTGCCATAAATCAAAAACTGTTCAGTATTTTATGGCTTTTGTAGCGGCAAACTTTAGGTTTCTACGAAAATATTATTTAAATCTGCTCTTACATAAAAAATAAATTTATGACAGCCCTCTTGTGAAACAGTGAATTTTTGGAACATTGTATTGAGAAGTGTTTTTGAAATATTTTCTATATGCGTCAATACCTTGATTTATAACAATGTATCATCTGATAGTCCTTATTTATGCATTTAATTCGGCTATAATTATTATTTTTCGTTCATTCAAAGTTTTATAAACCTAACTTACTCTTATTATTTTTTTAAATACGAAAATAACCTCTTTGTTTGAATGAATTTCATATTATGCAATGGGATATGTAGGCCTATAGATGGAAAACGTATTATTTATTTCAAAAGAAATCTTCTGGTGTGCGTGACATAAAGCAGTGTCCCAATAAAAATAATCGAAAAAACCCATTACCACAAAAATAATCAAAAGTAACTAATATTACAGGATACCTAAAATTAAACCCTTGTGTACATTTTGATGACCATGTCATCATCATCAGAGAGTCTTATTTCAAAATTACAATCTAGAACAGAATCTTAGGTAACTTGTAATATTATTTGTTTTTGATTATACGAGTATGTGGTATTGGGTGTTTTCCAATTATTTTATTGTAATAAATTGTACTACTGTGCTCTTGACATTTTATATAAAGCATTGTTTGATAGGATTAAAATAATAAAGCCCAATACAATTAGCCTACTTAACATTCTTTGAATAGGCGAAAAAATAGTAATATTATATCACCTGCCCGACAAATTATTTATTAATAATGAGTTTTAAATCTTGTTATCTAGCCACAGTAAGTTCTACAAACGTGACTTCTACATAGCAATTGCAACATATCCAGGTGTAAAAGAGCAGAAATTGTAAGCTTTACACATTTCCTACAAATATTACAGGCTTTTTGTGAGAAAGACATTCTTGTCTTCCTACAAATGTAACAAAAGCATTTATGCAAAACCGCCCATTAGGTTACACAGCGAGAATACAGAAATTACTTCCTAAGAAAAATGTCTCCTGGTTCAGCTCCTTAAGTGGGAGGAAATAAAGGAGAATGTGGAAAATGTACGACTCTTATAGAGGCAATTAGCTTCTTGGTAGTCAGTGAGTGAGAGAGAGAGAGAATGAGATTCATAACATAGCAAAAAGAAACTCCTACGGAGATAATTAACAATATAGATCTAGTCTTTCGTTACAATTGTATTCTTCCATGGGTTCAAACCATTAAATGTTTTCGAAAATATTTATCACTTTTGCTCTCATGTGGTACCTATAAAATTTGTCAGGTCTATTTTCCCATCTTTACGAATAATTTCGAAACTATGTTTTATAAGTATTTATAACATTCTGCGTTACTGTTGGAATCTCAAGCTTATTGAGTTCAGTAATCCTCTGCCTTTCCTACCCCAGCGTTGCTACCTTTCCTACCCCAGCGATGCTACGTTCTCTGCCACAGCAATGCTGCCTTTCCTACCCCAGCGATGCTACGTTCTCTACCACAGCAATGCTGCCTTTCCTACCCCAGCGATGCTACCTTTCCTACCCCAGCGATGCTACGTTCTCTGCCACAGCAATGCTGCCTTTCCTACCCCAGCGATGCTACCTTTCCTACCCCAGCGATGCTACGTTCTCTGCCACAGCAATGCTGCCTTTCCTACCCCAGCGATGCTACCTTTCCTACCCCAGCGATGCTACGTTCTCTGCCACAGCAATGCTGCCTTTCCTACCCCAGCGATGCTACCTTTCCTACCCCAGCGATGCTACGTTCTCTACCACAGCAATGCTGCCTTTCCTACCCCAGCGATGCTACCTTTCCTACCCCAGCGATGCTACGTTCTCTGCCACAGCAATGCTGCCTTTCCTACCCCAGCGATGCTACGTTCTCTACCACAGCAATGCTGCCTTTCCTACCCCAGCGATGCTACCTTTCCTACCCCAGCGATGCTACGTTCTCTGCCACAGCAATGCTGCCTTTCCTACCCCAGCGATGCTACGTTCTCTACCACAGCAATGCTGCCTTTCCTACCCCAGCGATGCTACCTTTCCTACCCCAGCGATGCTACGTTCTCTGCCACAGCAATGCTGCCTTTCCTACAACAGCGATGCTACGTTCTCTACCACAGCAATGCTGCCTTTCCTACCCCATCGATGCTACCTTTCCTACCCCAGCGATGCTACGTTCTCTGCCACAGCAATGCTGCCTTTTCTACCCCAGCGATGCTACGTTCTCTACCACAGCAATGCTGCCTTTCCTACCCCAGCGATGCTACCTTTCCTACCCCAGCGTTGCTACCTTTCATACCCCAGCGATGCTACGTCCTCTACCACAGCAATGCTGCCTTTCCTATCCCAGCGATGCTACCTCCCCTCCTCCTGCATTGCTACCTTTCCTACCCCAGCGATGCTACCTTTACTACCCCAGCGATGCTACCTTTCATACCCCAGCGATGCTACGTTCTCTACCGCAGCTATGCTACCTTTACCACTGCAGCGATGCTACATTTCCTACCAAAGCGATGCTACCTTCCCTCCTCCTGCGTTGCTACCTTTCCTACCCCAGCGATGCTACGTTCTCTACCACAGCAATGCTGCCTTTCCTACCCCAGCGATGCTACCTCCCCTCCTCCTGCGTTGCTACCTTTCCTACCCCAGTGATGCTACGTTCTTTACCACAACAATGGTATATTTCCTACCCCAGCGATGCTACGTTCTCTACCACAGCAATGCTGCCTTTCCTACCCCAGCGATGCTACCTTTCCTACCCCAGCGATGCTACGTCCTCTACCACAGCAATGCTGCCTTTCCTATCCCAGCGATGCTACCTCCCCTCCTCCTGCGTTGCTACCTTTCCTACCCCAGCGATGCTACCTTTACTACCCCAGCGATGCTACCTTTCATACCCCAGCGATGCTACGTTCTCTACTGCAGCTATGCTACCTTTACCACTGCAGCGATGCTACATTTCCTACCAAAGCGATGCTACCTTCCCTCCTCCTGCGTTGCTACCTTTCCTACCCCAGCGATGCTACGTTCTCTACCACAGCAATGCTGCCTTTCCTACCCCAGCGATGCTACCTCCCCTCCTCCTGCGTTGCTACCTTTCCTACCCCAGTGATGCTACGTTCTTTACCACAACAATGGTATATTTCCTACCCCAGCGATGCTACGTTCTCTACCACAGCAATGCTGCCTTTCCTACCCCAGCGATGCTACCTTTCCTACCCCAGCGATGCTACGTCCTCTACCACAGCAATGCTGCCTTTCCTATCCCAGCGATGCTACCTCCCCTCCTCCTGCGTTGCTACCTTTCCTACCCCAGCGATGCTACCTTTACTACCCCAGCGATGCTACCTTTCATACCCCAGCGATGCTACGTTCTCTACTGCAGCTATGCTACCTTTACCACTGCAGCGATGCTACATTTCCTACCAAAGCGATGCTACCTTCCCTCCCCCTGCGTTGCTACCTTTCCTACCCCAGCGATGCTACGTTCTCTGCCACAGCAATGCTGCCTTTCCTACCCCAGCGATGCTACGTTCTCTACCACAGCAATGCTGCCTTTCCTACCCCAGCGATGCTACCTTTCCTACCCCAGCGATGCTACGTTCTCTGCCACAGCAATGCTGCCTTTCCTACAACAGCGATGCTACGTTCTCTACCACAGCAATGCTGCCTTTCCTACCCCATCGATGCTACCTTTCCTACCCCAGCGATGCTACGTTCTCTGCCACAGCAATGCTGCCTTTTCTACCCCAGCGATGCTACGTTCTCTACCACAGCAATGCTGCCTTTCCTACCCCAGCGATGCTACCTTTCCTACCCCAGCGTTGCTACCTTTCATACCCCAGCGATGCTACGTCCTCTACCACAGCAATGCTGCCTTTCCTATCCCAGCGATGCTACCTCCCCTCCTCCTGCGTTGCTACCTTTCCTACCCCAGCGATGCTACCTTTACTACCCCAGCGATGCTACCTTTCATACCCCAGCGATGCTACGTTCTCTACCGCAGCTATGCTACCTTTACCACTGCAGCGATGCTACATTTCCTACCAAAGCGATGCTACCTTCCCTCCTCCTGCGTTGCTACCTTTCCTACCCCAGCGATGCTACGTTCTCTACCACAGCAATGCTGCCTTTCCTACCCCAGCGATGCTACCTCCCCTCCTCCTGCGTTGCTACCTTTCCTACCCCAGTGATGCTACGTTCTTTACCACAACAATGGTATATTTCCTACCCCAGCGATGCTACGTTCTCTACCACAGCAATGCTGCCTTTCCTACCCCAGCGATGCTACCTTTCCTACCCCAGCGATGCTACGTCCTCTACCACAGCAATGCTGCCTTTCCTATCCCAGCGATGCTACCTCCCCTCCTCCTGCGTTGCTACCTTTCCTACCCCAGCGATGCTACCTTTACTACCCCAGCGATGCTACCTTTCATACCCCAGCGATGCTACGTTCTCTACTGCAGCTATGCTACCTTTACCACTGCAGCGATGCTACATTTCCTACCAAAGCGATGCTACCTTCCCTCCCCCTGCGTTGCTACCTTTCCTACCCCAGCGATGCTACGTTCTCTACCACAGCAATGCTGCCTTTCCTACCCCAGCGATGCTACCTCCCCTCCTCCTGCGTTGCTACCTTTCCTACCCCAGTGATGCTACGTTCTTTACCACAACAATGGTATATTTCCTACCCCAGCGATGCTACGTTCTCTACCACAGCAATGCTGCATTTCCTACCCCAGCGATGCTACCTTTCCTACCCCAGCGATGCTACCTTTCCTACCCCAGCGATGCTACGTTCTCTGCCACAGCAATGCTGCCTTTTCTACCCCAGCGATGCTACGTTCTCTACCACAGCAATGCTGCCTTTCCTACCCCAGCGATGCTACCTTTCCTACCCTAGCGTTGCTACCTTTCCTACCCCAGCGATGCTACGTCCTCTACCACAGCAATGCTGCCTTTCCTATCCCAGCGATGCTACCTCCCCTCCTCCTGCGTTGCTACCTTTCCTACCCCAGCGATGCTACCTTTACTACCCCAGCGATGCTACCTTTCATACCCCAGCGATGCTACGTTCTCTACCGCAGCTATGCTACCTTTACCACTGCAGCGATGCTACATTTCCTACCAAAGCGATGCTACCTTCCCTCCCCCTGCGTTGCTACCTTTCCTACCCCAGCGATGCTACGTTCTCTACCACAGCAATGCTGTCTTTCCTACCCCAGCGATGCTACCTCCCCTCCTCCTGCGTTGGTACCTTTCCTACCCCAGTGATGCTACGTTCTTTACCACAACAATGGTACATTTCCTACCCCAGCGATGCTACCTTCCCTCCGACTGCGTTGCTACCTTTCCTACCCCAGCGATGCTACGTTCTCTACCACAGCAATGCTGCCTTTCCTACCCCAGCGATGCTACCTCCCCTCCTCCTGCGTTGCTACCTTTCCTACCCCAGTGATGCTACGTTCTTTACCACAACAATGGTATATTTCCTACCCCAGCGATGCTACGTTCTCTACCACAGCAATGCTGCCTTTCCTACCCCAGCGATGCTACCTTTCCTACCCCAGCGATGCTACCTTTCCCACCCCAGCGATGCTACGTTCTCTGCCACAGCAATGCTGCCTTTTCTACCCCAGCGATGCTACGTTCTCTACCACAGCAATGCTGCCTTTCCTACCCCAGCGATGCTACCTTTCCTACCCTAGCGTTGCTACCTTTCCTACCCCAGCGATGCTACGTCCTCTACCACAGCAATGCTGCCTTTCCTATCCCAGCGATGCTACCTCCCCTCCTCCTGCGTTGCTACCTTTCCTATCCCAGCGATGCTACCTTTACTACCCCAGCGATGCTACCTTTCATACCCCAGCGATGCTACGTTCTCTACCGCAGCTATGCTACCTTTACCACTGCAGCGATGCTACATTTCCTACCAAAGCGATGCTACCTTCCCTCCCCCTGCGTTGCTACCTTTCCTACCCCAGCGATGCTACGTTCTCTACCACAGCAATGCTGCCTTTCCTACCCCAGCGATGCTACCTCCCCTCCTCCTGCGTTGCTACCTTTCCTACCCCAGTGATGCTACGTTCTTTACCACAACAATGGTACATTTCCTACCCCAGCGATGCTACCTTCCCTCCGACTGCGTTGCTACCTTTTCTTCCGCAGCGATGCTATCTTTGCATATAACGCACTATGGCTGACCTCTATCTATAGCATAGTGTTAGACAGGTGCAATACCAGGTTGCTTGAGAGCGTTCACTAATAGCAAATGATATGACATTGCTAGGCAAAATTTAGGATTATTGTACTTAACCTAATAATGAGTACATTAGCTACATTTAGTGATAAACAATAGAATATAACTTGTATCTCTATTACCCAGTTCTATCTCTTCTTCGTAATGTGTCCATGGATCGTCTAGCAATAACATAATAATGTGTGAGACATTCTTTATCTCTAACAATATTCAAATCCATTGAATACTTTTGCCTGACCATTTTAATAGTTTATTAGATTTGTTCTTTCATTATATTTTTATTGCAGTGACTTCATTATACTATATCACATTGGTGGCATTGATTAAAAGTTTTATACTTTTTTTTCTTCTGGGGAAAGGAAGTTTTATTTTCGTAAAAATGTTGCTTTGAAACTTTATTTTGTCTTGTGTTTGTTGGGGGATGGAAAGAGAAGTGTCAAAGTTAGAAGAGTTCAAAGTTTACCAACGCCTCAACGCAAAGGAAAAGGTTTATTTCAGGAGTAATGAGGTTGGATTGCTGATATGAAATAGAATTGGCTCTTGTATTTTTTAAACTTCTTAAATCATTTGTTCTGGCCTGTATTTTAACTATTCCGTCATAGTCAAACGACACAGTCTAATAACTATGTCTTATTGACGATGTAGGGCAAATAAAATAGCTCGATTAGAGTTGCTAATTTATCAAAATACTTAAAATTTTTAAAATCATCCCAGTTTAGTATTAGATATTGACAACGGCTATAGAAAGTAATTAAAGACAAATTCAAAATAACAACAGCTCTAGTCAGGTGAAAATTAAAAAAATGTTTGCTTTGTTAAATGACTACTCCACTTCAAACATTCTACCCTGGTTTAATTTTTCTTATTAAAATTATTCAGTACTTATATTTGTTTGTTATGAATTGAGGGACGGTTTACGGCCTCGAATTTTTTGACTGAACATATCTTTATTATGATTAACTCCTATGGTTGTTAACAACGTATCTATATTATGCTATGAGTAAAGAAATCCTTTAAATCAAAACTGCAGAACATCTAACTTTAAAATCTATATTAAAAAGGGTTAAAAATATTTAAATTCTATGAAAGTGTTTTCCTTGAATACATAACAAAACTTTATAAATACATTTAAAATAAAACAAAAAATTACTCAAGACGATGCTGTATGTTTATGTAAACATAATACAAGTTGAACCGGGTTCTTATGGTTATTAACAATCTTTTAGATCAAAACTGTAGAACATCTTACTTTAAAACCTATATAAAAAAGGAGTTAAAATGATTTAAATTCAAAAAAATTGTTTTCCCTGAACGCTATAAAGAAATTTAAAATAAAACAAAGAATCAATTTTCTGGTCTTGAGATCAAGACCAGGTTACGTGTTTATGTAAACCTAATCCAAGTTCAACCAGGAATTGGTTGCTATAAACTTGTACAGGTGATGGATGGTTGGGGCTGTTTGTTACTACGCACAAAAGCCCAACTGCCAGCTCCCCTCATGACCTCACATTTCGTGAGCATATGGTATTTCTGTAAAGTGTATGTTCGGAGTCTCTGAATTCCTTCCAAATCCTCTCCTACCTATTACTGTTCCTCTTTCTTCTCTCGTCAATATTTTCGTAATGAGCAGCTTTATACTACGGCTAAATTAGTCTTTGTTTCTGAATATTAAACAATTCATGGGATTTTCAAAACTCTTCATTTATTACTGCAATATTTATAAGTAAGAATGTATTTACCATATTTTTATAAGGTTAGTTTTTTCTGACAATGCGGATTTCAGCATTTCAATAAAACACGTATACATACTTTTATGTGTAAGGGAAAAAGTTTATTTCAAGTACCTGTAAGCATTATTCATTTACTGGAATTATGTTGTCATTTATTATGACAAATTTAATAAATCTGCCAGGATTTCTTTGAACGTTTTAAAACTTGATCAGAATCACAACCTCATTACACTGTTCTGTGCTCAGGTACTACGCGGCCCTATATCCCCTCTAGCAGCGCCTTATCCCATCTCTACACGCAACACAGGGAAAGCTTTAAGAAATTATTTATAGGTGGTTTATTGTTAATATTTCTTAAGGGCATGTCAAACTAATAAAAGTACAATCTATTCAAAAATCAACTGTTTTGTGTTTGTTATAGTTTTGATATATTATATTTATATACTTTACCGAAACCGTTTTCAATAGCAGAATGTTTTTGTGTGATTAAAGTATAACATAAAGTTCCAAATTTTGTTATTGGTAGATGTGTTAAGTGATTTAAAACATTAAATATAGTATGGAAATACTGAAGAGACGTACAATTCACTAGGATAATGAACTGGAGAAGGTCAAACCGTGGGTTCGAAATACATGATTTTATCTTCAATGTGCTTAGAGCAATATCACTTACAACATACTTTTAAATATTGAAACATATTCAATGCAGTATTGAATTATTTTTTTTTACTATTAAGGAAAACAAAAACAATGACAATAATCTCCGAGTAGTTTGTTCATAAAGATGAAAGTATTTCGAACACATCTTCAATTAAGAATTTAACTATTCTAGGTACTTTAATGTTTATATAGCTAGATAAAACTTTATCACTTTCAATGTATTTGTATCAAAATTACAATTCAAGCAAATTAATTTTATTAAATTAAAGTTAGACTTGTGTTGACAAAGACTTGGAAACGCTGTGTTTGAATTTGTGAACTAAAGGATTACAGCGACCAGAACATCAGCAATTCAAATTAACACGCTCATGACTGCCTAATGACGTCACTGGACGGTACAACTAGAACAGAATTTATCCCTGCTTGGTTAAGCAATGTATTAGAAGCTTAGTCCCGGGAAGGTGGTTATGTGACCTACTTGGATGTCCTGACTTCATGCTCGATTTAAAAAGAAACTGGAAATAAAACGGATTTAAGTTATCATAAAACAAATATAGATTTATAAATTAATTACAGCACTAACTCAACATAAATTGTAGATAGTTATTAGTTTTAATATATCAAGTCCCAACATGATTTCTAAGTTGGATGAGAAAAATACTATTTTATGGGACATCTCTCAAACACATACAAAATCCTCAACGTAAATAGTTGTTATTAAATACTACTATAAATTTGTAAAGCATTTAAATTGGTGGCTAGACGAGAACTATTGGCTTGGAGGAGAAAATCAATTACGCCAACTAGAAAGGAGAAAAGAACAAGTGTATTATTTAATACTTGAACTTGAACCAATTTATGAAGCTAGGAATTGCATTACATGAAATGATTTTTTAATCGGTTATAAGTGGAAAGAATTTGAACAATGAAATGGATATCACTGGAACCAAGCAGAGGAACCTAATTAGTATATATATATATATATATATATATATATATATATATATATATATATATATATATATAGAGAGAGAGAGAGAGAGAGAGAGAGAGAGAGGGAGAGAGAGAGAGAGAGGTCGGTTTAAGGGTTTGAACATTTACGACAATCCTGAAACCACAGAAACCTTATTTTATTTTTATTTCCTCGTATTTTGCACTTTAATCGCATAGATGGTCACTAGAATATGTATTTCTCTGAGCCTATTACACACACACACACACACACACACATATATATATATATATATATATATATATATATATATTATGAAGAAGTCTACTCTCATCTGTAAAATTCGTTTTCTGATCCGTTGTCGAAACAACAACGTCCTTCCTATTTTAACTAAGTTGTCGCATCACACCAAGACTAGAAGAACAGAAAATATTCTTCAGAATGCCAGTAAAGCTCTGATTAGAGAACAAATCTATCGCACTAGGAAGAACCTTGCTACCACTGAATAGGTACTTTTCAATTTGAGCTAGCAATATTGTTCATCGTATTTTGTGGGATCGTATCGATACTCTAGTGGCTTGGAGATCAGAAACCACTGTAAGTCTGAAATTTAAGAAACTGGTGATGAAGTTTGATAAACTTACTCCTAAAACGTCTGAAATCTATTGTCAGACTCTGGATCCTGACTTGGTTTTGTGAAGTACATCTCTAGCTACAGCATCAGTGATGCAGAAATCTCTGTCCTATGTAAAGGGTTTAACCTTGCCCTTGCTCCTACCAGGCTTCCTATAGAAGAAATAATATCTGAGGTTGAAACATCTATAGTCTACATATATAAAACTGAAGCTGAACAAATTCGTCAAGAGGTTGCCAGTATTTTACGAACTATCAGAATTTCTAAACCTAATCTCAGCCCTGGAGAAAAGGCAGCCCTTTTTAAACTGAAAAATAATGGAGACATTACCATACTGCTAGCTGATAAGGGTAACGCAACTGTTGATTTAAATACTTTAGATTATATGGACAAGATGAAGGAGATCCTAAATGATGGAAATTAAAAAGTTGTTAAGAACGATCCTACCACCTACTTGGAAAAGACTACCAGGCGGATTGTTAAACAAACTCCTATCGATGAGGAAACTCAATCCAAGATAATTCCTCTAGAAAAATCCAGTAGATGTCCTATGTTATACGGTTTACCTAAAATCCATAAACCGGGCACTCCTATGAGACCTATAGTGAGTGCTATCAATTCACCACTTCAGAAACTGGAGAAATATTTGGCTAGACTTATGCAGCCATTGGTTCAGAAGGCCGATTCTTATATCAAGAACTCTGAACATTTTGTCCAAGTGCTGAAATGAATTCAAGTTAAAGAGAGTGACATAATGGCTAGCTTGGATGTAAGGTCATTATTTCCCAGCGTCCCCATTGATGAAGTGATTCAGAGGATGTTCATTTTGGAATAGCGTCCTCCACATGTCTTAGATCTGCCTAGGCACTGTCTCTTAAACACTTACTTTTTGTTTAATAAAAAGTTTTACAGGCAAATTGATGGTGCTTCTATGGGTTCTTCGGTTTCTCCAGCTGTAGCCAATATGTTTATGACTTTCTTTGAGCAAGACGCCCTGAATGATGCTTTTCGCATGCCTAAATCTCGGTTTCGTTATGTGGATGACGTCTTTATGATTTGGCAACATTGTGGGACAGAACTTGATAAGTTCCTAACGTACCTCAACTCTCGCCACTCCAGGATATTTTTCTCTTTGGAACTAGAGAGTGATGACTGCTTGCCATTTCTGGACGTCTTGATTAGGAGGGGTCAGAATGGTTGTGTTCACCATTCGATCTACAGAAAACCGACTCGCACCAATAGATATCTTAACGGTGAGTCACACCACCACCCATCTCAGATCTAGGCTGTCGCTGACACTCTCTTCCCTCGGACTCACAAGTTAAAGGACATCTATTCCAGGGACCATGAACTTATAACTATCCGAGAGGGGCTTAGAAGCAATGGATATTAGGAATATGCTATTGATAAAGCGTTACAGCACCAAAGTGTCCTTCCGGTTGACGTAGACGAGAAAGAGACTGAGAAAACTGGTACTGTTTTCTTGCCTTTTATTAGAGGGGCCCCTGATAGGATTGGCAGACTCTTTAGGATGCATGGTATACGTTCTGTTTACAATCCTAACATCACCATCGACAAATTTCTTGGTAACGCCAAAGATAAGATCTTCTTGGAAAACCAAGGCGTTTACAGCGTTTCTTGTGGAGTTTGCAAGAAATCATATATTGGCCAAACGAACAGTCGTATCTCAGCTAGACTTGAGGAGCACAAGCTTGGCCTTAAAAAGAAGCAGACAACGTCAGCACTGTACAAGCACCACTGCGATACCATTGATTTGCTCAAGTGGAAAACTACAGGGCTAGAATTATTCGTGAGGCTGTCGAAAACCACGGGAATCTTAACAAACGCGATGACACTTTGAAATTGCCCGCAGTGTGGATATGTGTCATCGATAGATTTTATAGGGTGTGTGTGGATTGACGTCAATGGCCTTGGCTTCATTCCTCTCTATATAGGAGCAGAGTTATCTGCGCTCCTCACTCGCTCTTCAACTGTTGTTGGGTTCACCTCGTCAATGCTAGACGAGATTCAAGCGAAACTTCCGAACTGCGATTTGTGCACTTCAGAATGAACGATCATATATATATATATATATATATATATATATATATATATATATATATATATATATATATATTATATAAATTATATATATATATATATGTATGTATATATATATAATATATAAATTTTATATATATATATATATATATATTTGCAAATAAATGAAAATCTTTATAATTACAATTATTTAGGCACAACCTGAAATTATTTTTCATACTATTTTCAGCGGTGTTTAGTTGTCATAATTTTTGATGACATTAAAAAGACTTTTTTCTTTGATTATTTTAAATTTTGTACTGTTTAGTCTCAAAGATGGCTAGTATGATTTTATAAACTAAACACAGTAAATTATTTTCCCTAAGTATGATTAAAACAAGTATTTATTGTCATTTATTCTTGTGACCAATTTCAGTGTTGTAACGCTAATATATTGAATTGGCTGGACCTTTCCGATGCTGACATTATAATGTAGGATGTACATAGTATAAATTCAATTACTTACAAAAAATAGACTGTTTAAAGTTAAAGCGTGCACTCCAGCGTTTTGAATCAACCCCTCCTTCCGGCCTACTTTAGTCTGCAGTTTCCACTTTGTGCTAATTTCCGTTCTACAACAGCCTGATAGATTGAGCTCTCATTAGAAAGTTGGTGTTCTAACTCAAACTTGCTTATTATATTATTTCGGCTTTGAGAACAACAGATGTTGTGAAACTTGTAGAGTCCAGGGGAGTTCCGGAAGTTATGGTTATATATATTGCTAATAGTAAAGCCATGTTGGAACTATCAGTGAACTGTAGTACTTACAAAAACGAAATTTACACTACTTAACTAAGTGAATACGTAATTGCTTACTTGCTGACGCGTTTGAAATCGTTCGTTCCTTTTACGAAGCTAACCCTGTACTCAGTAGAGCTATATAAGGGACACATATCTTATTCCTGTTTGACTCATTTACGTTTGTTAAACAAAACATTGTTTAAACCAACTTATGAAGCGGTTTAGCATAAGCAATAGGCCCATTGTAAACCTATAGGGTCGAGGATTGCTGTGCCCGTTATTTTAAAACATAAAACGTATACAAATTAATAGAAGTTTTTAAACTGGGAACTAGAACAATGAACTGAAAGTCAGGTAGATTTATGAGCGGTTAACCAATAAGCCCTTAGTTATTAAAGTAGACTATTTGTAGGTCAAAGCCATTTTTCCAAAATAAGTAGCGTGCAATGAGGAACAAAGATATTCAGACAACTGAGAGGAAAAGTGGGCTACCAGCCACTATTGGCTAAATTAAACAGTAATAAGAAGATAGGTTTAGAGGATAGGAAAAAGGGAAGCGAAGGAAGGGAGTTGGGGATGAAAGATCTGTTAAGTTATGGTAGTAGAGGAAAGAGTCTCGGGAATCACGAGAAGGCAGGGAACTGGAGGTGATCAATCAAGTTTTAAAAGCCGGAAGAATAAGAAGTCAAGGGTGTAGAAGAAGGAACCATTTTGAGGACCTGGAGTAGGGGGGGAAAACCTGGAAGTTGAGGACGAAATGTTAATAACTGAACCTTATCCAAACGCCAGGAACGGAAAGGATTAACCGAACTACTTCAATTGAACTTTTTTACTTATAATTATAAGTATATACTTAATAAAGTATATAATAATTCTTATCAAAAAGTACTCTTTTTATTAAAAATATAAATAGAATATACTACAAATTGAATACATTTTTGACCAATAAATGTAAATACTAAAGAACTGTTAAATCATCTTGTTACTATAGAGGTCAGTTTCCTTCTGATGGAGGGTTGCTGGTTTCGGAATTTAGATTAGAGAACGGAGGCCTTACTGAAGAGGAACTTTTGAAAGGATTTAGATTAAATACCATTACAAAAATTGAAATAATTTACTTACGAATGTTTGACCCTCGAAAGTCAAAATTGAGAGCTCTTAATACCTTTGAAACACTTGTCGAGATGAACCGAAACTGAGCAAACGTTTGACTAACCTATTTTGTCGATTGTTTGCTTTAAGCTTTAAAGGCCTGAAATAGCATTTAAATAGCACTCTCATAAAATTGTGCTTTCGGAATGTGCATGTAGAACACAATCTCTACCTCCGTTTGGTGTCAACTCAGTCTAGAAGAAATGTCTGTTTGTTCTACTGTGTCGCTACCATTACCACTTTGAGCTATATAAGGGGCACATATCTTAATCCTGTTTGACTCATTTATTATCTTTTCGGAGGGTATAGTTATCCATGCCCATTTCAAATTACTACCAATCTAAAGGAAATTACTACATTTCTATTTTGTATTGATAGAATGGAAACTGTTATTAAATATAACGTATAATTACTGCTTTTTTTAAAAGACTAACTGAAGTGTATGAAAATAAAAATTATGTTTGCAATTTTAAAAAGTATTTATCATTTTGAAAGATAATAAAATAGTTTTTTTTTCTAAGAAGCTATTTAATTTCTTAGAGGGTGAATGTACTTTTAATAGATTAAAAACAGTACATTTTATAAGGGGAAATATTATTAATTATAATATGAACGAAAACCTAACGTTTATATTCAAGTTAATAGTTTCCCATTTGTTAAGTTTCTTCGATTTTGCAATCACTCTACGGAAAGTAAAGGGAGTTTATCAGGTTCCTTTAAATATAGAATTATTGGAAAGATTCTAATTGCCTACAATCTACCTTATAAAAAAATCTCTGATCTTTATCCAGTTCAGTAACACTGCAGCAGCTACTAGCTATTATGTTATGTTTTGTTACTTACACTTACCTGAGGATGGTTCGAAAGGGCGAAACGCTTACGATAGCCTTTAATAGTAAAAGAAAATTTTAGATCTCTAAAGATCGATTGTATTTCATGAGAGTAGATGATAAATTTGCAAAGTGGGAATTATTTATAAAAGTATTTGTTTAACTTTGTACATTCAAAATACAAGTCCTTATATATTGAAGTTGTAATTACAACAAAATTAGTTATCAAAGTTTATAAAACCATTACGCATCGCTTAATTTGTAATGCGTATAATAATAATACGCAAAAAGTAGATAGATTTAAATAAATAATTCAATAAATTAATTATATGCATTTAATTGTAAAAAAATAGTTCACAGTCTGAAGAGCAATTTCATTCGCACACTGAAAAGTAAAGTGAGTTTATAGTGATAGTTTTAGACTAAAATACATCGTTGTGTAAAACAAAGTACCACAGCTACGGAAGTAAGCACGTCTGCAAGGCATTAATAAATATCCCGCTACACTCGCCAGCTCTCCAGATTTATATAAATATAATATGAGCAAAGCTGAGCCGGATTTACGAGGTAGTTAAGCCGCCACGTTACGTAAGGATGTGCAAACACTGTAATGGGTTTCTTACATACAGAATTGACGTGTAACGTGGATTAGTTAAATAGGTAAACTATTTCCTGCCAAGGAATATAATAGCGTGGGAGAAAACAAGTAATAAATTGTTCAATTACAAATTCATATTAAAAAACCTTTTTTTAAATATTGAGTTTTAAAATTTAACTGCCTAAATCTTTATTGCTGTGATTTTTTTATTTTCAAAAAGGGGCTAAGGCTAATAATTATTAACATGGAATAATGTAAAGCCACATGTTATTTCAAATAGAAATGTTAGTTTTTAAAGTTAATAATTACTAATCTGTAGCAAAAATAATCAATATTAAAGTTATAAATGAAATATTAACAAATATAAAGATAATATAAAATCATTCTCGTTTTCATATAGAATAATAAACCAGAAGTGGTGAAGCGTGGGATCTAAATAAACATGCAACGATGACTCATCATTTTTATATTCAAGAATATATAATTTTAGAGAATATGAAAAAAATAAAACTACTAAGATACGCAAACTAGTCGTAAAATGATTGAAAGGAAAACGAGAACTATCCATGAGTAAGTAGAGGATTTTCTATTGTTTATTCATCATCTATTCAGTGCTTCTGCTGCCTTATGGAATCCCGATCGCCCTCCCACCACCGAATATTTCGTAATTGTTAGCTATGGTAAATCATCTCTCCGAAGTAGATCTATTGATGCTCGGCTCTTTCCGGTTTTCCTCGGCAGTAAGTATCGGTCCATCTAGAACTACTTAGTAATACACTATTACGAAATTATTGACAAAATTTTAAATGAGGCGTAATATATGGAACTGCAACTTTTTAAGACAAAAATATTCGGAAGAGTTCTCACACGAAGCGCATTTAGAAAATGTTTTTATTTATGAAAGATTTCGTTTAGTGAAGAATATTTGAACGTCACCGGCTACTAATGCATAGGTAGAGAGAGGTTTCGCGGCACTTGTAAGAATGCACTTGCAAAGGATCTACACGAGGAGAAGAGTGGATGAGCAATTTGTCATTACAATCTACTAAAGAGCAACTCTTGGAAAATTCAAACCTGATGAAGACTTTCATAATTCTGTGATCTAGAAATTCGGTTTGGAAAGACGACTTAGAAATTCGACATAAGAGAATCGAATTCATGTACAAATAAATTATATATATGCTTCAATTAAGTTTAATATTTTATTTAAAATTTAATTTGAAAAAAATAAAACGTCTATTATAATTAAATATTGTTTTCACTGAGGTGTAAAAATAAACATTAAAACACTAATCGAGAGCATTAATTATTATTGAACGGCAAGTTATGTTACTATCGATATATTATGATTAAGCGAATTTATCGAAATTCGGTGCTGACAACTCTCAAAACAGCTATGTAACAACAAATTTAATTTTACAGTAAAATGGTACCAATAATGTTATGTTTTAAAAAATTAAACAGTGAATACAAAAATCTGAGGATTCCGAAATTGTTATAGGGAGTTAAAAGTATACAGCAGACCATATATCCGTGCAATTGGCCTTGAGAGATCGTAGGAGATTTCTCGTGCACTACCACTTCTTAAAACATGTTGCATATTCAGAATGTTCTGCACATCAACAGCTTCTGCATCCGATATGACTACACATATTTCAAGAATTTTTGTTTATTCATAGCAAAGCTAATGTATCATCGAATTCATGTAATATCGACCGTCTCATCTAAGTCAGTGTTTTGACAGTCTTTACTACCTTTTTAGGTGAGTATTTAAACCGACCACCTACTTTCCGTCTAGCCTACTGCGATCTCTCAAGGCTATCTGCCCGGTTACGTGGTTCGCTCTATACTGTGAACTCGTTACTCTACGTAAAATAAAATCATTGACCTATGTTGCGTGAATAGTGATGGGGAGGAAAAGGGAAATCAATGTCTAGTCTCTCACTCAGCAACAACGTACTTGTAATTACGTTCAGTACTCTTCAAACGTTGCACAACCGAAAGTACCTTTTTCAATAAATGCCTTGTTTTAAATTTGTGCTTCGAAATTACCTTGATTATATGAACTCCACCCCCATATTGGTTACCAAGTTTTAAAAATCTTTCGTATTATTTTAATAAAAAATTTTTTTTGTCACGTTTGTTTTTATTTGCCACTTTCTCTGCAAACATATTACTACAAACATTTTACTACACCGATTATATTCTTCTGTAATGAGTTCATAATTTTAGCTGTTAGCGTTTTTGTAATATTAGGAACGTATAAAGGACAATTCTTTTGGCCAGTAACTTGTCGGAGTGGTGAGGATAGTACTCATTTTATAGGCCAAAGAAAAGTAACTTTAATATCAGATAGTATACAATTTTTATATTGTGCCTCTGATATTGGCTCTTATATTGTACGAAATTCTTAGTCTCTGTTCCACTTCATATATAGTTTCAGTGCTTTGGTTTAATAGTGAAAGAGTCGTTTATAGAGAGGTATAGGACAGAAAAAATCAAATGTATATTTATATTAAGAAGGTGAAATTACAGTTAATATTTTCATTCATAAAAGAATGAAAATATACGAAGGAAAGTCCTTCTTCGTAAACATACATTTTTCTATCTTCCTATAGTTTAGTGTACTTGCTCTCTATTTAAATTAATAATGTATTTACTCATCAATAAGAATAACCAAACCTATTTCTGTATCTCAAAGGTTTTCAAAAGTATTTTAATGTATTCTTCCTTCCATTTTATTTTTCTTATTGGAGTCCATTTAACTAGTATGTATCGAATTGGCATTTAATAATATTTGAATTAGGCCTACATATTTTTTCCTGGGGTGAAAGGAAATTATATTTTCGTGAAAAAACTTTGTTGTAATACTTTGTGACGAAGGTGACGAAGTTAAGAAGCTTTAGACTTTTCTCACGCCTCAAAGCAAAGGAAATGGTTTCCTTCAAGTACGCTGCGACGGAATTTAGAAGCAGAAATGGGTTTTTATTCTTGTCTTTGTCTTGGTTTTAAACAAAACTTTTTTATTATTATTAACATATATGACATGGCCTAAAACGTGATATATTGAACAAAGCACTGGTTATTTATTAGATAACGTAAAATATCCGAAATTATTTCGGATAAATATTTTAAAATTCAATACAAATTAAACTAGGTTTTTTTCAAAACGTAGCAGAAAGCTTTTTCTGAGACGTTTCTTTTTCTAAGAACATTTGGGAAGAAGACATTTGTACAAATAATGTATTTTTTTTACTCAAAGTAAACCCAAGAATAAATGTTTTCAATGCACATAACGAAAGCTTTGGGCCCATGTAGCTTGAACAGCCGAGGACATTTCATTTTACGTTTATTACAAATGCGATTCTGATTATGATATAGACTAAATATTTTTAAAAAAAAATCAAAACATCTCTAACTATCTCTGACCTTTGCTACACACCTGGTGAAAGATGAATCCTTATTTATGTTTATTTTGTTCATCTACCTTATCGTAACAACATTGTTTTAGTATCATGGAGGAATCCACTTTCTACTATTAAAATATACACATTTCTTCAATAATCGTGCTCAAGTGAACTGATTAAAGTGGCCTTTAGTTAGTTAACTATTTACTTTATCATGTTGAAAACATGTATTTACAAAATCAATGTTCTTTAATTACTTAAGGATTTCAGCTTTCTAACACAACACAAAGACATTAATTGGTACAACTAGTATTCTTGTTAGAACTGTATAAAGTTATTTTTTTTAATTGCACAAATTACCTTTGTAAATCATTATGTGTTAAATGTAAAGTTTCATTTTCAACTTTTAATAAATAATTCCCCAAAGTTTATGGAAGTATTTATTTTTCAGAATCGCACTTGTTTGCACCTTTTCTTGGGGCAATATGTCAGCCCTGGAAGTGCTGTGCCATTGAGTCTTATCGCCCTTTGCAGGCAACAATGTAAGCACTTTAGGCTTGCTGAATGTATTTAAAGTTTTTTGAAAGGCCATATTGAAATAAAGTGAAAATGTAATTTATGGCTACTGTTGCTTAGAGTCTTAACATTTATCAGAGCATCCAATCGCTTTTATAATGATTTATAATCATAACTACTGAGTTCGCTAATAGTCTATCTAAATTTAACACGTACTATTAGTAGTTATCATTCTCTCGCTAGAGCTATTATTCACTTCACTACATTATAAAGTGATTTCACCCTCACGCCTAACCTACCCTTTGTATCGAAGTGTCAATTCTTGAAATTTCTGTATTAGAATGTTCTAGAACAATGAGGCATTTGTGTTAGTTCAAGCGTGACTTACCGCGTCCAGTCATTTGTATCTGATACGTCTAGAAGGCTCAGGTTTATAACGCTCTTGCATTACCAGATGGCGTAAGGTTATGTGTCCGTCTAAGTCCTTGAAATGGGTTCTTAAGCCTTGTGGCATAAATCCATGTTGAGACCTTGACCTTTACTGTATTTTATAATTTTTTAATTTTTAATGTAGATATTTTATTGAAATAATTGAAAATTGGTCGATTAATTAACATATAGAACAGTATTAGGTTATAGGTTGAGGTGTGGATCGGTCAAGATAAATATTGCAGATACAGAAGTGTTGTAGATACAGAAGTATTGTACATACGTGGACTTTACTTGATAAAATGATTAGACAAAGTCATGTTTTATCTTCCACGTAATTATAAATACTTTAGTAATGACGTAAGCCTACTCTTAACTAATATGCGGTAACGAAATATCAAACTGTGTCTAACCAAATAAACACTAAAATAAACGTCATTTCAAACTGAAACTTGTATGTAGCATATAGAATATAGGTAACTAAAATTTATTGAAAATATTTTATAGAAGTGTCACACTTTAGGTCAAGAAATATGATTAAAATATATAGTTTGTTTAAATTTCGGGAATGTATATAACTATTTATTTTGTTACCTATAAACAATTTTTTTAAAATGTATTACACTACTTTTACTAATTAATATGTAATAATTATATTTCAATAATATAAATGACTTATAATAGTATTGTGAATAAATTCGGAAACACAAAAAATGAGTTAAATAGTGAAATCCTTTCGTATTTCATTTAACGTTAAAAGAAAAACAATAAAACTTAAAACTAAACATTTATTTTTCGTTACCTCTCCAGCTACTCTTGAGTCTTCATATTTATGCACCGACCGCTTTCACCTCTCCCTTATCACTTCAGTATCTTGTCTATTAGCTATCATTTGTTTGCCGGATTGTATTGAGTATTTTTTTCTATTTCAGACACTGACTTGCTTGTACGGCCTTAACCATACTTCTTAATTTCATTCTGTCCATCTTTATTAATTTCTCTGTATTTTGTTTATTCAGAAGGATTTTATTATTCTAATGCACACTAGGGTTTTTATGACACTTTATTGATTCTATACAAATGTCAATGGTTGTTATAGGTTGCATAATTCACAACTTATTATTTTAAGCTGTATTTCTTTAACCACTTTCAATTTTCTCAATCGCTTTGTCAAATTTACTAATTATTTACAGTTATACTTATATGATATGATCTATTTTCTCCACTCCATACATTTATCATTTTATTTCGATTTTATATCTTATTTCAAATCTAAGAGTTATTTAATAAGATTAAAAAAATTTTCTTTTTAATTATTGTCTCGGCTCTGCACTGGCAAAATTGCCCGTAACACTATGTGTGTTTGTGCAAGTACGTATTACTATATAATATATATTAGTAATATATAGTTTATTAGTGGGTTATATTGGTGAAATATTATATAGTGTAAAGAAAACAATTGCAATTATCATGAATGAAAAGAATATTTTTGGCATATGAGAATGTGTCTCATGTGTTGTATAAATGCAATTTCGTGTCTATTGTGTGTGTATGCAGGTTTGTTAGTGCGTGAATAGAAAAGCTAATACAAATAGTTTAACCATATATTTTAATGAAAACAAACCATTTCCCTTTTCATCACAATTGGCCTCAGTAATAATTAAATTTGATGACTGAAAGTTTTGACAAATATAACTCTCAGTTTTGACAAATATAACTCTCAGGTAGTTTATTTTAACAAGTTTTAACTTAAATATACAACAATTTAATAATATCTAATTAGTAACATTCCAATAGTAAAATTGTTTAGAAGCTTTTAAATATCAGGTAAATAGTTTTAACCAACGTAGTAAAATGAAATTTCCCACAGGCAAATATGTGATCGACATTCCGTTACACTTATAAGAAACTGCTGCAATTAATTTAATTAAATATTTTCGAAACCGTGTTTGTACATTACAAAATATATTTTCTATATAATTCTTTTTCGGATTACTATTAAACTTAATATTAATCTATCAAGAGACATTTGTATTATCTTTCGTGTTATTTTTACCTGAGGAGCAAATTTTACTTTAAACAATTAAGTTTTAATAATAACACTACAGAGCATTCGCCCCTAACAGGAGGCCATACTGTTTAAAACTACTCTATGCGTCAGTCATGCTCTACTCCAACAATAAGGGTTTATGTCTACCTAAGGCCAAGTCCCGAGTCTGTGGGTCCTGCTCTTAGGTAAGGCCAACCAAGAGAGGATAACGGTCTGATTGCACTACCTGGCAAAGTTACTCAATACCTGGCATTTTGAAAGTTGCAATTGGTCTCGAGCAGTTCTGGTAAAGCGGTCGAAACCGTAGAGTCGGGATGAAGCTCGTCTCGCCCCAGGAGCAGGCAGCTCACCAATCTAGGTCTTATAGTGACATAGGAAAGCCCTTTAAACTCTCAAACTGGTACCACGGATTGTGGCAACAAGCCTTCGACTTGACCCTGATGCTAGTCACCCACTTGGAATTAAAAACCAAGGGACTATGTGCTCCAACTCATACATTTTCTTATTTTTACTACCAGAACCACTCTTCAGTTCCGTGAGCATTCTAAATTGTCCGTAGTATGTAGAAGCAATTCTACGCTATATCCAAAAACACAATCAGCTATCATATAGAAATGATAAGTATTGTTCTTTCTATAATGGCAGTAATATATTTCCGAAAGTCAGTAATGCTCATATAAACTTTTTCCTCTTATTTAATTACATAAAAGAGATTATGTGCCTTTAAATATTACGGAAACTGTTAAATGTTATTTAACATTAAGTTACTCGCTTATTCAAGAAACCTGTCACTGTTTAAACGTGCTTCATATGCCACAGTCAAATGAAATCCTTGTTATCGCAGATTGTGATCACTAATCACAGATTAACAAGCTATTTCAAAGCCAATAACTGTAGCTCACGTGTTAGTGGAATCAATGCACTCTACTGTAGCTATACGTTTATGTAGTGAATTTTAATACGCATTGAAATACTGAATAAATATAATCCTATTGTTAAATAAATTGGTGGTATTGGGGAAGGCAATACATAAGTGGTATTGGGGAAGGCAATACATAAGTGGTATTGGGGAAGGCAATACATAAGTGGTATTGGGGAAGGCAATACATAAGTGGTATTGGGGAAGACAATACATAAGGGGTATTGGGGAAGACAATACATAAGTGGTATTGGGGAAGACAATACATAAGTGGTATTGGGGAAGACAATACATAAGTGGTATTGGGGAAGACAATACATAAGTTCTCAATTCACAAAATATTTAGATAGGACAATATTCTTGTAAACATAGGACCTATTAAACAAAGATTCTTTTTTTGACACCTCGGGCCTCTAATTAATATTTTTGAAGATAAAAAAGTTATTTTAAAAGTGGTACCTAAAAATAGGCCATATAGTTATTTTCAGTAATTTTTTATTTTAAGAAAATTTGAAACTTGTGTGATTGAAACTTGTGTGAGTGACACTTTCGACAGCTTTAGCGTGAAATTACTGACTGCTTGTATAAGTCTGGAGTCACGTGATAAGCTAGTTTGTTTGGCTGTTACACGACCTTTGACTTTTGTCGCGACGGAAGAGTGAGCTAATTTTATACATAGTGTTTTGGAAGACTCATTAGAAAAAATATATTTTCATTTAATCATAATAATCAATCACATGCCTTTTCATATAGATACATATATTATCATAATAACTTATACAATTATTATATTTCATTGATATTATAATTATAACTAAATATATAATAATTTTATTTATATTAAATTTATATTTTCCTATTACCACATATATTTTTAAAACACTTTATGCAAACTTCTGAAACACAGTTAACATATTCAACAATAAACAACTCTAAGTCCATCTGCAAGACATTACAAGAACATTTGTAACGTAATATTACGTACTATGTTAGAGGAAGTACTGCATACAAGTACTATATTAGTTTATTTTGTATAAAACCAGAATATTAATTGTTTAATCTTTTTAATGCTACATAAACGCTACAATAAATATTTTTGTTATATAGTTGAAAAAAAATGATAACTAATATGGTTTGTGTTAATTTTATTAATTACAAAGGTTATATAAACTGCATTCCCTCGAGTGAATGAAATGACACGATTTGCTTCAAGAGTAGAGATAGTTTGGCCATAGTTTAGTGGAGCTAGCTAAGTTAGCTGCTATAAAAGAAGGGTTCACTTGGATAACAGTGTATAAACATTATAGTCACATAACTGTTACGCTACTACTTTACAAACAACTTTTTGAAAAAGAATACTAGAACATTAAACAAGGATATAGTAGAAATCGATATACAAACTAGCAAAATGGAGAAAAAAATTGCAACTGAAGCATAGACATCACTAGTCAATAATAAAGTATTTCAACCCCCACTAATAAAAGCAATAAATAACCACCTATCTCGAAATAGTTTGTTTTCTACAGAAAAATGTAAGACGCTGACAAAAGCAAAATATGAAAAATACAAAAATATACACAGGTAGACAACGTCTCGCGATAAAATTATTATTTAAAACCTGTTTCCGGCAACCCTTAAATCGTTATCAGTAAAATAATCCCTGTGTATTTTTCTGGTATTTTTAGTTACAAAAGCTAATTTGACTTAATCTGATAAAAGACTAAAGCAATGCGAACAAATAGTACTGTATTACACAATTCTTGATGTTCTAGCTACTACAAATCTTCCTTTTTCAACGGTAAATTGTTTTTTTTTTTCATTCTTTAAACGTTTTATTTACATTTATTACTGTTGTAATTATAAAATGAAAAAATGATTATCAGCCGTATTTGAAATAGCAACTGAAGATTTGTTAACCAATTACTATTCTATATAATTTCACAAAATGCTTATAATATGTTGTTTTAAATTTTAATGTCTCTTAAATAGTAAACTTTCGAATAGCCTACAGAGAATATTTGTATAAATTATATTATCATGTAGTCACTAGGTAAATATTTCAAAGTGTATTACAAACATTTTAAATAAATTGTGTATTATTGTGGATAAAATTTCGCCCTTATTGCAAACTTTAACATTTACATCTAATAATTTTTAAAATATTCATCAAGAATCAGACTCGCTATTCTCCAAAATAAAGTAATTGTAACAGAGACAATTTTGGGGAAGGTTTAGGAGTTTATCTTTTCTCTAATCCGGTCACTGACGTCCCCAGACACGCATCCTGCTCTCCATAAAGACAGTTTCATCCCGTAACGTTTCCTTTTACGACACAATATAACCAGTCCTCATTACAACAGTACGCTGTTTAACACTAATGACGGTCACCTCGACATCCTTATCGTTCTTGCTGTATATAACCTTACCATTACAAGAACCTAAACCAGATCATGAATTACCACAAATGAATTATGAAACAAAAACGAGTTATATAGTATATTGGCATAAGAATGTTGTTTGTTTTTTTGCATATTTTTATGAAAATGTAGAATAAAAAAAACTGTCAGTACCTAAAGTTATTGCAATTATTTTATAATTGGCTATTATTTAAAATTAATGTAGTATTTCAAAATATTGTATTTTGAGCATAATTATAAATAAACATATATTTTACATAATTTTGTCTTGTTTCAAAAGTGTATTGTTTTTTCGTTACAAATAATATAAATTTAGATTTAATCTAGATTAAATAAGTTATGATTATTATTACCTGATTTATTACAGTACTTACCCAAAAAACCATACAATTATTATTGAAAACATGTTTCCGGCAACCCTGATACCGTTATCAGTAAATGAATCCCTGTGTAATTTCTGGTACCTTTAGTGACACAAGCTAATTTGACTTAATCTGATAAAAGACTAAAGCAATGCAAACAAATAGTACTGTATTACACAATTATTGATGTTGTAGTAAATACAACCCTTCCTTTTTCAACGGCCAATTGTTTCTCTTTTTCATTCTTTAAACCTTCTATTTTCATTTATTAATGTTGAAAATTATAACATGAAGAAAGGATTATTAGTAGTAATTGACATAAATAATGAAGATTTATTAACCAATTATAATGTTTATACTTTCCCAAAATAAATATAATATGTTATTTTAAATTTTGATAAAAAAACTTCCTAAACGTTAAACTTTCGAATACCCTACAAAGAATATTTGTATAAATTATAATATAATGTAGTCACTTTTCAAAGTGTGTTAAATAAATTTTGTATTATTATGGATATAATTTCGCCTTTATTCCAACCTTTAACAGTTACATCTATTTGTTTCTAAATATTCGTCAAGAATCAGACGGTATTCTCCAGAATAAAGTCATTGTAACAGATTCAATTTGGGAGAGGGTTTAGGTTATCTTTTCTGTAATCCGGTCACTGACGTCTCCAGACACGCAGCCTGTCTCTCCATAAAGACAGCTTCATCCCGTAACGTTTCCTTTTACGACACAATAAAGCCAGTCCTGATACAACGGTACACTGTTTAACACTAATGACAGTCACCTCGACATCCTTATCGTTCTTGCTGTAACCTTATCATTTCAAAAAACTAAACCAGTTCATGATATACTACAATTGTTTTATCAAAGAAAAATGAGTTATATGCTATATTGGCATAAGAATGTTATTTGTTTTTTTTTGCATATTTTTATAAAAATGTAAAATAAAAAAATTGTTAATAAAAAAAAATTAGCGTAATTATTTTCGAATTCGCTAATATTGAAAATTAATGTAGCATTTCAAAATATTGTAATTCGAGCATATTTATAAATAAACATATATTTTACAGAATGTTGTCTTGTTTCAAAAATGTATTGTTTCTTCATTAAAAGTAATATAAATTTAGATTCCAATCTATATCCAATAGAATACGTAAGTTATGATTACTATTACCTGATTTATTACATTACTTACCCAAAAAATTATACCTCTTCTAATGAGTCACCTAATTTCCTCTTATGATCTCAAGCTCTTGTTACAAAGCCTCATCCAGCTCAGTAAGTAACGTGTTTCATTCAAAGATAAGATATTTGCATTTTTTAATTAAGAATTTTCTAAACTGGTACTAGGCCTAAATCGTTTATTTGATACCAGTTTTTCTGCTTATTATCTGTCAAAGTGACTGTATGTAACGATATTGAAAATTAATATTACATTGTTGTTGTCATTTATCAACTAAGTGGAATTATACATTTGCCTGATAAGAAATGGAAAAAAATCACTTCTAAAAAAATTATTTTCACTTAATATAAGTTTGGTCAAAACTTAATCTCATAGCAAGGTCATAACGTATAGGCCTACATCGTTTCAAAGAGTTCAAAATAGGCTTTAACCATATTTAACATTGTTCATATATTGTCAATTTACACTGATTTTGTTTCTATGAAAAATGTTTTGCTTGGTATAGTTCTTTATATCTGTCCTAATATATTCAACTATAAACACAATATTGACTTAGTTAATTTTCCATGGTTAGTTAAACGAGTTCTTACTTTTAAATTCCCTGGTGATATGTTGTACATTAGAAAGGTTAAACTATAGAGTGGTTATGGATTCTCTTCCGAGTATCTAAACATGGCAACTGAGTCAGTAGCCGTTTGAATCCCAAAGTCACTGTGTTCACTACAGCCAACTTATTCTGAAGCGTATGAGACAGTTCTCGACATTTTGCTATGGTAACTTTAAGTTTCCTGAATAAGCATTAACAAAAACACTCCATTGAGAGAGATTTGGAGGTTACATTTAATTTGTCTTAGAATTGTAACGGTGTTATAAAATGAAACAAGCAGAGTTGCGCAAATTGTGTAACGGTTTATAATTTTACAAATTGGATTTTATTTAGTTATAACTCTTAAAACATTTAATATTCACTTCTAGCTTACAGTTGAGGCGTAATGAAACGTCTGTCTGTAACGCAAAAGAAGCTATAACTCCGTTACAGTTAAAGTATTTTAAATTACCAAGTTAAACAATTAAAATTAGCAGAATATTCTTGAATTAATACTTAAGGTTTATTTACTTGAAATGCAAGGTATTTGTGCGGTGGTAAAATAATGACATTTAAATTCAATTAAAGCAAATCATAAACTTTATTTTAAAATAGACAGATGAAATAAATTAAAATCATGACACATAAATTTCTTTAACACTCAGTTACAGATTATGAAACCTTTTTTTTTTACATTACTTATAAATTTTTAAGGATAGCAATCCTTCAATTAATAAAATTTATCAATGGCTGAAAATGAACATATATTCGAGTTTACTTGCTTTTCTTGTATAATCAAGTTTAATAATTTAATGTGAACATATTAGCACCAAAAGGTGCGTAATTATAATTATGCTTATTAATTAAAAAGTTCAATGTTCATAATTTAGAAATTCTGCTTCGAAATGTTTTAAATTTTGAAATTAAGTTTTAAAAAGTTTTAAATCGCCCACTTAGCTGTGTTAACTTGTCGCAACTTCCCTTCCACCTCGTGGTAAATCTCGGTAAAGCCTGGTCTCATCTTCGTGAATAAACGTCGGGAAAACCATGAATTAGTCTGCAACCCATCTTGTATCTGGTATTGTAAGCCGCCCTCTATGCCATGATTTAAAAAAAGAAATACTTTATATTAATTAAAATAAAAGGAAACTAAATACATCTTCTTGCCATTTGGAGACGTCCTTCCCTGGTTACATCCTGGCCTAATGAGACAGATAAATTAAAAGCAAGCAGCCTTCCTACTTACCGCGCATCCACGGGGCGCATGCATAGCTAGGTTACTTATTATTTTAAATTTTTCTCGATAGATGTCACTATCAGCCAGAGATCTCATTAAAAATATTTATCATACATAACAATTTTTTTACATAGTTATACATTATTACAATTTGGAATTTATTCTCGTTTGTTTTCTGAATTTTACTATTTTAATATGTAACACCGTCTAAAGTGTGTTACATATTTTTCCCCCCTTTTGAAAAAAAAATTGTGTCATTTCATTTCCCTTTTAATTATTTTTATTAAATGTAACGATTTACTAACAACTCTTAAGTTAACAATCAAATTATTTTCTTTGGGAAAACATATCATAAACCCTTTTGATTCTATTATTAGAACAAACTTAACTCGACATGAAACATAACATAAACAATATTAATTCTGGCATTTAATCCTTTCCAAACAAAAAAAATAATAAAATTTTTAAATAAACTTATATTCAATCTTCCTTTTATATTCATAAAAGATTTTATATAGTCACATACTCTTTATACCATTACATAATGTTCTATATTTGTTTAATTACTTTTATCTTTAATTTATTTTGTTTAAAAAAAAAATGTGTCTTTTAATTTCAATTTAAATCTCATAACTTGTTACATTATTTATTAATCCTTTAATTTACATGATTAAGTTTTAAAATAATTACATACACTTATCAGTTGCTTTGAAATTTTAACTTCTTTATAAACTTTTCATTTCTCAAACTTTATGATTATATATTTACATCTCTTCAAATTTTTAAAACTCATTACTATATCTCTTATACATTTTTACTCACAATTAAATTTTTCTTCAAATTATTTCTTATTAAAATTCTTCAAATTATTCATTAATTAAATTTTTCTTCAAAATTGTCTCTTTTTGTGTCAACAAACCTAACCTACTAGCTGTATTTATCGCAGTCCACTACCTGGGATCTGCAAAACTGCTTACTCCCTGTAAGCCACAAATTACCACATTTAAACGACGCTATATATATATTTTCAAAAATTCTCTCTCTCTATTTACCACTAAGAATGTACCATTGCCTAATAACCTCTCTTGTTATTCTTACAATACTCGTACATCTTAAAACCATTGGATTTCAAATCCCACACTTTGAATCCAAATACTTTTTTCTTAAATCAAATCCCATACTTTGATTTAAAAACCATACAGCCAGTTGTTGACTTAAAAAGGACTTTATTCAATTCATCATTCTTAAATTTTCTTTTAAACATTACTATGACAATTTGATATTAAAATTCGTTTAAGCTCTTGCATTAATAAAATAAGAATTAAATCAAACAGAAATTAGGATTGTACTTTCACATGCAATTTTTGGTCAAGTGTTTTAGTCTCTTCGTGTAGTATTATGTATTTTGAGATTTTGTCGGGTCTATCTCGTGTATAAGTAAGATTGCGTGCCATTTGGGCCCTTTGACACACAATATGCAAAGTGTCGTCATGAGTTTCTAAAATTGCATATCAAGGCACTTACCACTTCCTTGTTAATCAATTACTATTTTAAAAATAAAAAAAAGGCTTTAAATTTCTTCCAACAATAACTTTTCTAAATTTTAACCATTTTTGAAGTTATAAATTTGCTTGTAAACCTTACACAACTTATACATATATTTAATTTTATTAAACTTGTTTTAAATCCATTTACAAAATTTCTTTTTATCATTATAATTCATCAGATTATAATTCATCAATAATATTACTTTGTTAAATTGTTTATCAGACAGTATTACATTTACTTTCAAATTATTTTAATATTAAATCATTTTGATTCTACATTTCATACAAGTTTAATAACCTCTTTTATCGTCTGATAAATTGATTTACTACAGGGGTTCAGAAAACAAACGGAAAGTTGATGGCATAGCAAAGCAAAGCAAACTCGAAATATTTAAACAGGCTCGCAGCTGTGTCAACATTGGTAATCTACAACTGGCTTTCTCAAAGCCATGCACAAACTTTTAAAAAAAATCTAAACTCTATCAAGCATATTACGATTAACGTTTTAAACAAGAGTCTCTAACCTTGAAACTCTACACTACAAGTAAAAACTGGTTA
The DNA here is from genome assembly GCA_036971475.1 of Prosapia bicincta. Lineage (NCBI taxonomy): Eukaryota > Metazoa > Arthropoda > Insecta > Hemiptera > Cercopidae > Prosapia > Prosapia bicincta. Next base: position 183,096,313 of record JBAIZL010000005.1, on the reverse strand, counting down.
TAACTGGTTTCTTCCCTATCTTTACCCAACTGTTTACACAAGCTACGTCCTTTTACTTTCAATTTATACATTTTACAATTTTTTACACTGTGAATTTACGTTTTAAATATATTTAATGTAATCAATCATTTTCAACCATTTTTAAATTTTCTTTTTGCCAACACACAAATTTACATTTTAAATTTATAGCAGAGTCGCGCATTATGTAACGGTGTTATAAAATGAAACAAGCAGAGTTGCGCAAATTGTGTAACGGTTTATAATTTTACAAATTGGATTTTATTTAGTTATAACTCTTAAAACATTTAATATTCACTTCTAGCTTACAGTTGAGGCGTAATGAAACGTCTGTCTGTAACGCAAAAGAAGCTATAACTCCGTTACAGTTAAAGTATTTTAAATTACCAAGTTAAACAATTAAAATTAGCAGAATATTCTTGAATTAATACTTAAGGTTTATTTACTTGAAATGCAAGGTATTTGTGCGGTGGTAAAATAATGACATTTAAATTCAATTAAAGCAAATCATAAACTTTATTTTAAAATAGACAGATGAAATAAATTAAAATCATGACACATAAATTTCTTTAACACTCAGTTACAGATTATGAAACCTTTTTTTTTTTACATTACTTATAAATTTTTAAGGATAGCAATCCTTCAATTAATAAAATTTATCAATGGCTGAAAATGAACATATATTCGAGTTTACTTGCTTTTCTTGTATAATCAAGTTTAATAATTTAATGTGAACATATTAGCACCAAAAGGTGCGTAATTATAATTATGCTTATTAATTAAAAAGTTCAATGTTCATAATTTAGAAATTCTGCTTCGAAATGTTTTAAATTTTGAAATTAAGTTTTAAAAAGTTTTAAATCGCCCACTTAGCTGTGTTAACTTGTCGCAACTTCCCTTCCACCTCGTGGTAAATCTCGGTAAAGCCTGGTCTCATCTTCGTGAATAAACGTCGGGAAAACCATGAATTAGTCTGCAACCCATCTTGTATCTGGTATTGTAAGCCGCCCTCTATGCCATGATTTAAAAAAAGAAATACTTTATATTAATTAAAATAAAAGGAAACTAAATACATCTTCTTGCCATTTGGAGACGTCCTTCCCTGGTTACATCCTGGCCTAATGAGACAGATAAATTAAAAGCAAGCAGCCTTCCTACTTACCGCGCATCCACGGGGCGCATGCATAGCTAGGTTACTTATTATTTTAAATTTTTCTCGATAGATGTCACTATCAGCCAGAGATCTCATTAAAAATATTTATCATACATAACAATTTTTTTACATAGTTATACATTATTACAATTTGGAATTTATTCTCGTTTGTTTTCTGAATTTTACTATTTTAATATGTAACACCGTCTAAAGTGTGTTACAGAATTTAAGTAAAACCGAAGTTGTAGTTTGGTTTCGAATAAATTTAAAAGAAACATTCAATTTTATCACGTTTTTAATTAATTAAAGATCATTAAATCATTAAATATTGTTTGTTATTCATGTGGTTTTTAATTAAAGTCTATTTAATAAAAGTTATATAGGTTTTATATACATATAATATTTATAAGTTTAAATAATTTTACTACGAAACGAGATTGTCAAAGTGTACAGAAATAATGAAGTGTATTAATGGTAATTCATTGTTGTTTTATAATTTTGGAAATACATTTTGTAATAAAAAGGGATTTCGGTAAACATTTCATGTAATGTAAAATGATCTTGTAATATTTTAATAACAAATAAATACAACAACAATAACATTATATAACAGGTTTAATTATATATATATATATATATATATATATATATATATATATATATATATATATATATATGTTTTATAAAAAATATTTAATTCAATTATTTCATAACTAAAAAGTCATTGGTTTTATTTAAACGCTCTCTATAATGGATTGTTCAGAGTTTTGTATTCAAATAAGGTAAATAATTAGTATAGCTCTAATAGAAAATAGAGTCCATGGTAAACAATGTAAATGTAAATCGTCTTGGTTTGACAGTTTGAATGATTAGAGCAGACAAGTATTTTTTCAATTGTTTATATAATATTAACAAGAGCTATAGACCCTAAAGTACTAGCTTGAGCAGCTTTATCCCAAAAGATTTTATTATGATAGGTTACTTTTTGCTACAGAATCGACAGAGGAGGCCCTCCAAGTATGCGTATGACGCTGTATCAGGGAAGAAAAAGCTCTGTACCTCATTTAGTAAAATCGGGGTTTTATTTCAATATTATACAAATGTAATTCATTGGTCCTAAATTTCAGAGCAAATAAACATTTACAGATTTAGAAAGAGCGTGGATGCTCTTTCTATGAATTTACAAATTGAGAAAGATTATTACATCGGAAATGATGCTACAGGTAAAACAAAACTATGGCCGTCACTTATGGTTTTATTTCAATAATATAAAATAATTATTTTAGTTCTAAAGTTCCAAAACAAGTCAATAATCAAAATTTCAGAAAGTAGGCGTATTACTGTGTGCAATTAAAATATTTTAGATATATATTTGTTAAAAAATTAAATTATAATAAGTAATTTTTTTCTAATAAATTTAAATTTCAAATTCACCATCAACAACGTTGAAGTGATTCCAAACCCCGCTTTTTTTTTCGAAACGCTCATTTTATTTTAAAAAAAACTAATACGGAACTAGGAACAAACTATAGCGTCTACGGTACACAACACTGTCACTGCACGATGATCGTCGACGTGAGCCGAACTGTTAGAGTAGATCCAGTGACAGCGACCAATAAACCAATGATAGCCGCGGTAAAATATTAGTAGCTCCCTGCCAATTACGACGACGTTTTGCCTCCGATCGATCCATTGTCACTGGAAATGACATTTTTCATATTTTGTCACAAGTAGGTACCACCAGCGACAGACGAATATCAGGGACAGAAATATCGACCACCCCTAGCGTAGCGCGTTGGTATTTCTCACTGGAAACGACGACGTACACTGCGTAGTATTATAGTTATCGTGGCAGAATTCATGTTTGTGAGTTATTTGTGTGTTGTTGCAACTTGGATTTAAACAATTTAGAGGACCCAAAGGTGGTAATGAAACATAAGTTTTGTCTGTTCGTAAAAGAGGTTATTAAGATTATAGTGAAATTAGCTTTAGCGGTAGGATTTGGCAAGTGTTTATGTCAAGATGTACTACTTATAAGAAGGTTGAGCACTTCTGATTATTAGTATCAGTATTTCACATCCATTAGAAACCGGTCGAGAGATTTTTATAATAACTTTTTATTGAAGCTTTAGTACTAAATATTTCAAACGAATCAATAAAGGACGTAGACTAGTAGATAGAACAAAAGTACAGGACTTTTACAGGAAACAACGTGAAGGACCTAAGCTGTGAAAACAGCTAAAAACTCAGGAAGCACTTCTGTAGGATAAAAAAATGTACGTGAAGAGGAAATTTACTTCCCTAAGACACTAACATTGAAAGCGACAGTATTGTCAATATTTACCAAAAAAGTGGTTTTACTTATCAGCGTTTTAACCAAAAATTAAATAATACAGCATATAAAATGAAAATGAGGAAATTTATGAAATAGTACTCTACATTGTCGAATTTATTAAGGAATAAGCAATATCATTATTCTTAACATAAATAGGCTTAGATTTTCAGAGGTAAATAATTTTAAAGGAAATAGTATAATATATAAATGTTAGCAGATTTAATACACGAATAAATAGATTTATTTACAAACATAAATATTAACATCTTAATGTGAACATCTTAATAAAATATCAAGGAAGAAAACTGTTATATTACACAATCGTTTGTTTAACGAAAATGATATCCCAGGAGGAATTTAGCTGAAATAAAAAATTAAATATGTTTAAAATGTTTTCAGTAGAATGGAAAAGGTAATACTATAGAAAACAAAAGGAATAATATTTAATATATTTCATAGTATTCGTGATTATTTAGGAATAAAAAAAATGAAAAATATCATTAAAAAATCGATTTGAATTATTTATAATAAAACCTTTGTTGACATGAATAAAAACTTTAGGTTTATCTAAACTAGTAGACCTAATGGTTGTCAAACATCAAGTAATTATGTTTTTAAATTATAAATGAGTAAATGGTATAAATAAAGGCCTAATTAACACCATAAGAACTGAGACAATAAAATCATTAAATTAAATATTGTTTAATTAGCTGAAGAGTTAGTTGGTTTTTAAACAAAGTACATGCAGTGGTCCCACTTGCAGATAGATCCTAGTTAAATATAACACAGGAGCCTGAAAAAGGTAAGTTAGGCGGTATCATATTTCGCACAACATAAGTGCAATCAATTCAGGAGAGCTTCATAGGTATGTCTATATGTTTCAGTGTTTTATTTAACATATATGTTTTTAGCAATGATAATATACTGACATGTATGACTAAAAGAACTCACAGCACAAATGAGGACTAAATTATGCCTATAACCAGTATAACACCCAAAAATTTACAAATGATTTCTTTTTTCGCAGTTTAATATAAAGTAATGTATAAATTATGCTTGCAAAGTAATACGAAATGGCCTAGTAACAGCATTTAACTTTAATTAGTAATACTCAATTTTAACTGAATTAATTATAGAATCCTGAAGATTTTTGTTACCTTAATGCTAACATTATTTCAATATAAACGTTAATTTTAATTATATAATCACACATGATGCTTTATTGGATCTTGTTCTCTTAAATTAGTGTAATGTAGTGTATTATAGTGGTGCAATATGATATAAACTTTATTAGGAATTAGGTATAAATTAAATGTAATATTTTAAAGATTTGTCCAAGTAATCTTTTAGTTTGGCTGATATTTCCATTAGTAAATCCTTGCAGCTATCACGGCCAGTGAGGCGAGGCCCAGGTAATTTTTGACATAATGTCCGATAGTTTTCCCACCGTCTTGAGACCTCAAGCTATGAAATTAATCCATTTAACCTATCTTATCTTGTTTCTTGCTCGAGAGATTTCATGGGGACCGATTCACTTTCAGATTTAAATATATAGACTATGTATTCTTTTTTTCAATGCTGTAATTCCAACTTCAACGATAGGCCTGCAAATTCATTTTAAAATATAATTTTTGATTCATTATTATTGTTCTCGTTGGTAGAACAATTTATTTTAACATTACTTTTCCGTATAGGTTCATTATTATTCTTATTATTGCTATTATTTTTACGTTTACTATAATTATTATTATCGTTAAATATTTTAAATCTAATAATAAAAGTAAAAGAAGTAAAAATTTTCTGCTCTCTAGTGACAATTTTATAGAACCAAACACCTCTTGCATGACATAGAAATCAATGTTGCGAACGATACTTGTGCCTTGTCGCTCAAAGAATTATGTTGGTGAAATAAAAAGTCCTTTTCATTACTTTTTAGACATAAAACGCGACAGTTTATACGTAACTGACTTTATTGCGGTAGTTCATAGCCTTTCTTTAACCCGCAAACAAAGCATAAACCATATCGATGAAAACAGTTACATTGGACGCTGTATTAGAACGTTTTCTTGGATGTTTAGAATTGTTGTTTTCCCTCTTCGAAGAATTTAGTAAATAATATTACGAATTTAATTATTATTTCTGTAAGTAAAAACGAAATTAGTAAATCATTATATGTGTACAAGAAATGAAATTAAAATACTGTAATTACAAACCGGTTTCTACTCTAACTCTTAAAATTCTTTTTTGTTAAACAGACTTTTATAAATATCCTAATTTTTATGCAGTGATTTTGACCACCTTTAAAAGCCATCATAGTAATAAGATAGTTTATAATAAATAACCGCCTTTAATATTAGTTTATTTAAATATGTTTTTTTAAACCTATTTAGAATATAGTGCTTTGCATCGTACTTGGGGATGAAAATGTAATTTCTTGGTTCCCGCCAGAGCGCGAGCCAAACCAATTGGCTTACATCCACACGTGACCCAAGCGTTGACTGCAAACGTGACTGCACTCATAATTCTATATACTTGCTCGAGTTGTGTACCTTGGACATTACTGTATTTTATATATAATTGTTTACTCCTAAATATTATAGTGTTAACATGTTCATAGCTCGGTATCTTTGGTACATCTTCCTTTCTTCTTGTAATAATTTCCGGATGGTTTATTCTGTAAAAACATACATGTAAATTTATAATTAGGCATGCAAAAAAAACTTTTACTATATGACTGCTAATATGAACAAAGAAAACGATGTTTTCGATTATTGTCAACAACATATATTTATAGATTGATAACAATGGTAACGAATAAACGAGACATTATATGCGAACAGATCCCCTAACCGTAAAGGTAGGACTTCTAGGTAAGATGACGCAACCGGTTGCAACGTCGCTTGTTTTAACTCACGTGGTCGAATTAACATAGTAATGTTACAGACATGATATGTAACTTTAATGTAAATACCTCTTACTAACACTAATTGTTCCCATAAGTCCGTCATTATTATAGCAAATCTCTTACAACGATTTTGCAAAGACGTAGATCCTACATAGCTTTTATTCTTTTGTTTCTTATTAATTCATTCTTCTTGATTGATCTATGATTGACACAAACATTTGCACAGATTCATGACCGTTGCGTCGTCGCTGCGTAAACTACAATTAAAATAATTTTAAAAATTTATGAAACATAAATAAATACCCAGAAAATTATTTTATATAATGTCTGGTCGAAGGTTGATTACAGTTAAAAAACCTCAGAGTAAAGTCCTACTAAGTTTAACTTTTTAAGTACTTTCTAGTATGTGACATAAAACACAGGATGTTTCGCCAACTGATTGGTTGTTGTAGGGGAGAGGCTTTGTAAGTTGACGGTTTATATCCACCACTAGAACATCCGTAATTCTGCAATCAACGAGCAGTTTCTTTCCTAAAACACGGATATGTATTGGTTATATACGGTCATAAATAAGGGGAACAATTATTATAACACAATGGGAAATTGTTTTCATTAAAATACATATTAAATAATATAATAATCATAAATGTTTTTCAATATTTTTAAAAAATTTTAAATATGAGTAGTTTTTTAGTGTACTTTTTACGCTGGGTTCCTCTTTTTCTTTACTTCTCGCTCATTTATATATGATTCCCAATGTTTATTCTTCAACGAATCCTTAAGTAAGTATTGATTTTTTTTAAAGTTTTATATTTTCACTGAATCTTTTTTTTCTTTTATGTTAATATTTACCAATTTTAAAAATCAAGGAATTTTGTGTTTCATGTTAGGATTTGGTCATAATTTGCATAATTAATTCATATAACAAATAGTAATCAAAGATTTTTCAAACATATTAAATTAAACATTTTAATTAAATATATCAAATAAGCAAACCATTTTAAGTTACATTAAAAAATTATTGCTTTTCACATGATGCTCAGAAATAATGCAACCCTGTACCTACATTATATTTTATTAAGATTACATTACTTTGCTTTCTCGTCTGTCAGTTTAGTACAACTAGTAATTATTTAAATTTCATTCATACGTAGAACTTTGTTCATTTCGCAGTTTTTTATTACAATGCAATACTTTTGAGCTAATATGTTAATGGATGTCAAATATTATCAGTTATATTGAATTATCTCCTTAAAACTACTTCATTCTCCCTTAACATTTCAACTTTTACCAGATATCAACATTTTTCATAAATATAAAGTAATTAGAATCGGATTAAAATGGCATACATGTATAAAGTATATTTAAAATTTAAACATATAGCTTATATTATTTTATATCAAACTTTTAATTTTTCGTAAAAACATTATTCTCTTTTAAATTCCATATTTATTTGCTAAAATCATAGATATATAAACACCATTCATTAGAACAGACTAGTCGTCTAATTTATTGCTAGACTCTTCTTCACTTATTTCTATTGCTTCATTTTCAATCTGTTTTCTTGAAAGCGAACCCATAGTGAACCACAACGTTGGTGTTACTTAAAATTTATCTTAATAAATGACTCGTAAATTACATGAAGTCTATAACACAACGCTTCATATAGATAAATGAAGAGTTACGCACAAACAAATAAATATTTTATATCTAAAATCTACATTTAAGTAAATGGAAATAATTATCAGTGCTTAATACCAAGTTTGAAAAATCTTAGATTGTGTTCTTGAATCTATTTTAGTAATTTGTTGCCTCTTAATTAGAGATTAAAGTTTAACAAATCTCTTTTAATGGAGTGTTTTTGTTAGTGCTTATAACATAAAGGGAATAAAAATTTGCCATATCAAAATGCTGAGAAGTTTTTCATACGCTCCGGAATAAGTTATCTAGAGGACACATTAGGATTCAGATGGGCTACTGGCTCAGTTGCCATGTTTGGACAATCTAAAGACAACCGCTCTATCGTTTAACCTACCTAATACAACATATCTTTAAACTATTTAAACATACGAAACCTATCAAACTTTTTAAATTAAACATATAACATTAAGTAACACAATATAAAGGCCATAGTTCGGTGTTTTAGGTCAGATAAATTGCAATATACAACGAAAATATTTGTAAGAAACAACAAATGTGTTCATTAAATTTTCTTGAAACTTGTTTTGAACTGTCTAAAAGGCTATATAAGTTATGACATTTACTAAACCTTAGATTAGATAGATAACTTTTTTATTATTGATTTGTTTTTTTTATTTTTCCATTTATTGTTAGGCAAATGTATAATACAACGTACTTAATAACAAAGTAATTTTCATTTTCTATATTGTTACTTACTGTCTTTTCTACAGGTGATTCTACAGCATAAAAAATGTTTGAGCGATATAGGCCTAGAACCGGTCTCAATTCCAATTTAATTAATACAAATATTTCATCTTTAAATAAAACATTCTACTCATTGACCTTGTATGAGGCTACGTAACCAAATGTTGAGATCGTGAGAAGAAATTAAGTAATTCATTAGAAGAAAGATAGTTTTTGGAATAAGTAATGCAATAGATCACACAGTAAATAATCATTACATATTTAATCTATATCTAATTTAAATTTATATTATTTGTAATGAAGAAACAAAACAAAATTGAGAAAAACATATGTTTATTTCTAGTTAATATCGAAATACAATAATTTTAAATACTACATTTATTATAAATGTTAGAGAAATCAAAAATAATTAAGTTATTTTTGTTATTGACAATTCTTTTTTAATTTCTGAATATTCATAAAAATATGCAAAAAAACAAATAAATTTCTTATGCCAATACCGTAAGTAACTCAATTTTTGATTGATAAATTGTGATAATTCATGAACTGGTTTAAGTTTTTGTAATAGTAAGGTTACAGCAAGAGAGATAAGGACCACGAGGAGGCTGTCATTAGCTTTAAACAGCGTACTGTTGTAATCTGGACTGGCTATATTGTGTCGTAAAAAGAAACGTTTTGGGACGAAGCGGTCTTTATGGAGAGACAAGCTGCGTGTCTGGGGACGTCAGTGACCGGATTAGAGAAAAGATAAACCCCTAAACCCTCTCCCAAATTGAATCTGTTACAATGAATATTGTAAATTTTAAAGGTTGGAATAAGGACGAAATGTTATCCACAATAATACTAATAATGTATTGTAAAGCAATGTAACACCCTCCTAACGATCTACCTAGTGACTACATGATAACATAAATTATATAAATATTCTTTGTTTGATAGTCCAAAATTTACCATTTAGGAAAAATTTCAATTAAAATTAGAAAAAAGTTATAAACACTTAATACATTTTGTGTACCCAAGTGTGAAAGTGTAAACATTAATCATTGGTAAACAAACCTCATTCATTATTTCCATTACTACCTATAAATTATTTTTCATATTTATAATTTACATCAATACTAATTGTAAATAAATGCTTTAAATAATGAAAAAGGGAAGCAATTTGTCTATGAATAAAGGTAGATTTGTTGTAACTAGAACTTCAATAATTCTGTACATCAATAACAGCGTTTGAGACTAAATATACCAGAAAGGTACACAGTGATGAATTTACAGATGAGGGCAACATGGCTGCCGGAAATATGTTTTGAATAATAATTGTATCGTGAAAAGTTGCCTACCAACTTGTGTCTATATCTTGGATATTTCCTATTTTGTTTTTGTAGTAGTATTTTTGTTTAATCTTTTTTATTTATTGCATTTGTTAGAGGGTTGAAATATTTTGTTAACGCTAGTGATGTTCATACTTCAGTTGCAATGTTTTCTGTAGTTGGTTATTTTATATGTCTGTACTAAATACTTTGCGTTTACGCTGAATGTTCTAGTATTCTTTTTCAGATTGTTGTTTGTAAAAATGTATTAGCGTAACAGTTATGTTACGCAGAATACGACGTTATAAATTACGCCTATTTAACTATATCGCAGTGTTTTTATAATTATGGTAAATGTGGAAGATGGATTTTACGAAACTATAAATTACGAAACTCTTCTACGGTAGTGTTGGACGGATTGAGTTGCTCAACAACTGTTATCCGTGTGAATCTTGACCTTTCTTCTGTTGCAGTAAACTTTGCGAGAAGCAACATTTCCTTTAATTAAGGTAACGCAGTTTATGTACCCTTTGTATATACGAATATTAAAATTAACACAAGCATATAAATAATCTATTCTCTTTTTTTATGTAATAAAATAATCATTACTATAACGTTTATGTAGCCTTAAAATAATAAACAATTATAATTTTTTTTTAAACAACATTAATTATTATAATACTTGTATTCACTTTCTGTAACACAGTACGTATTATTACGTTACAAATATTTATAAATTATAACAAATTATATAATAAATTTATATAAATATAAATACAAACACAAGATTATATTTACAAGCTTAAAGATTTTTTATTTCCTACATCGATATTCCCTAAAAAACAGTTTAGTAAAGGCCGTCATTCCCTAAGAACTGTTTTAGTAAATATCGACATTCCCTAAGAACTGCTTTAGTAAATATCAACATTCCCTAAGAACTGTTTTAGTAAATATCGAAATTCCCTAAGAAGTGTTTTAGTAAATATCGACATTCCCTAAGAACTGTTTTAGTAAATATCGATATTCGCTAAGAAGTGTTTTAGTAAATATCGACATTCCCTAAGAACTGTTTTAGTAAATATCGATATTCCCTAAGAACTGCTTTAGTAATTATCGACATTCCCTAAGAACTGTTTTAGTAAATATCGACATTCACTAAGAACTGTTTTAGTAAATATCGACATGCCCTAAGAAGTGTCTTAGTAAATATCGACATTCCCTAAGAAGTATTTTAGTAAATATCGACATTGCCTAAGAACTGTTTTAGTAAATATCGACAATCCCTAAGAACTGTTTTAGTAAATATCGACATTCCCTAAGAAGTGTTTTAGTAAATATCTACATTCCCTAAGAACTGTTTTAGTTAATATCGACATTCCTTAAGGACTGTTTTAGTAAATATCAACTTTCCCTAATAACTGTTTTAGTAAATATCGACATTCCCTAATAACTGTTTTAGTAAATATCGTTTTCCCTAAGAACTGTTTTAGTAAATATCGTTTTCCCTAAGAGCTGTTTTAGTAAATATCGTTTTCCTTAAGAACTGTTTTAGTAAATATCAACATTCCCTAAGAAGTGTTTTAGTAAATATCTACATTCCCTAAGAACTGTTTTAATTAATATCGACATTCCCTAATAACTGTTTTAGTAAATATCGTTTTCCCTAAAAACTGTTTTAGTAAATATCGTTTTCCCTAAGAGCTGTTTTAGTAAATATCGTTTTCCTTAAGAACTGTTTTAGTAAATATCAACATTCCCTAAGAAGTGTTTTAGTAAATATCTACATTCCCTAAGAACTGTTTTAGTTAATATCGACATTCCTTAAGGACTGTTTTAGTAAATATCAACATTCCCTAATAACTGTTTTAGTAAATATCGACATTCCCTAAGAAGTGTTTTAGTAAATATCGACATTCCCTAATAACTGTTGTAGTAAATGTAAGGTAATCCTTAAGAAGCTTTTTATTAAATTCCTATTTTCTCTATGAGAGGAATTTTAGTAAATGTTGACATTCAATAAAAAGCCTCCGTTTCCAAACATATAAAAAGGGAATACTTTTTAATAAAACAGCATCATGTTACATTACATTTATTTATTTTCAAAATATTATTTTTAAAATATCAGGGTATTATATATATATATATATATATATAAATTGAGAAAAGGCACGGCCACCGTCACTTAACAGATTAAAGATTATAAAGACAAACAGATGGTTATATTTCTACACTTAAAAATTCTTCTTTCCAAATGTCAACATTCCCTAAAAAAAGATTGAGTAAAGGCCATCATTACCTAAGAATTGTTTTAGTAAATATTGACATTCCCTAAGAAGTGTTTTAGTAAATGTAAGCATTCCTTAAGAAGCTTTTTATTAAATACCGGCTTTCTTTATAAGATATTTTAGTAAATGTCGAAATTCATTAAAAACCTCCCATTCCAAACATATTCCTGTAAAGAAAGGAATACTTTTTAATATAACTGCACCATGTTACACTACATTAATATGTAACTGTATTAAAATATATATACAAAATATCTATTTAGCATAGATCTAGTTGTAGAAAACATTAAACCGTATAACTCTCTGAAGATGAATAACTTTTATAAAGTAAAGCAAAATCTTTAGAAAAAAAAAATAATTACGACATTGACTGCTCTCGTTTAGCAAATATTGGGGTCTCCTGACATTACTAGTGAGTGTCAACATTTATTCGCTAAAAAGCGTTTTACTGATTGTTCTCGGTTTTCTGGCATTTCCTGTGTTATATATGAACTGTTTTATATATCCTGTGTTATATAAAGCTTAAAATCTTTAAATAATGAAAAAGTAAAGTTTTCAATTACTCTAGACAGGATGTATTCAACTACAAATTAAAATTGTTTAAATTCTTTCTAGGAATAAATAGCCCGTGAGATTAGAAAACCAATTAATATTATTATACTGGTAATACGTTACGGAGAGGTGACAATTTGTATTGTTTGTGTGTGAGAGGACTTGCTTATATCTGCCATAACCCTCAAGTGGTAAAATCATTTAAACACATTTAAAAAAACATAAGAAAGTAGAACTGTTAAGATACAATTATTTTTAGTATAACCCTCAATGAGGATTAAAAGCTCAGCCCGGAAAATATATATTTAATATTTATACTCATACAAGTTTAAATCCCTCCCGTCTATTAACTAACGATATTCACCTATGTTTGTGTTTCTACATCAAATAAAACTTGATGCAGCTCCTACACCTAACTCTATACATCTAATGGAAATATTATTGGGAAAATATAGTCTATTTTCTGTTTAAAACATGAACGTATGTACGTAATAAAAATATAACATTTGCAAACATTTTGTTTTTGCCTCATTAGAAAAGTCCCAGTTAACTATAGAGCAAAGATTATCCTTACATTACTTGACTGAAGAAACTTTAACGCCTCACGATCTTAGCATTCTAATATATTTGCAATGTACAACTCTACCAAATAAAATACTGGTTCTGTTATCTAAGTAAAAACTACAGCTCTACGTATTTATTAAGAATTTTAAGGCTTTATAATTTTGAAGGTCCAGAATGCTTTCAAATTGAACTGATTTTATGTGTCTTACCTTGCGACAAGTCTTGGCCTTTCGCCTAATTCCCATAACATGTGTTGTAACGATTATAAGCAATCCTTCAGACATCCACTTTAGACTTGCATCCACTATTTTAAGTACGTTTTTCATCTCGTTAATGCCTTTGGATCTAAGTAGAGCAAAAACCGGTGTCACTAGGCTGGATGGGAATTTGTTTGAAATGATATTTTCCAAAAAAATGTAAAGTGACATAAATGATATATTTTCAGCATAATCTTTGTTATTAAAGTAAATAAGACCATTTGGAGCTCAAAATTTCAAATTTTAAAAGTGAATAGGTAATAATAAACAGTTGACTTATTTCAGAATGCAAGTCTCTTGAAACCAAAATATGAATATAAAAATTGTTTATATCTGAATCTTTGATATGTTTAGAGGTAATATGGAGGATTGCACATAGCTATCCTATTCTGCCTGACATCTTCCCCTATATACGCTTTAAACGTGGCCTTTAGAACTGACTACAAAAGAATTTAGACGTTCTCATCATGCAATACTTGACGAACGTCAAAGGATCCCCATTCCACTTAACACTTTCTATACCCCTATCCTTACCGAGGGTTTGTATAGAGGATGCCTTGATAGTATGTTTCGTTAAAACGGCTTCTTTTGGATATAAAGCTCTCTAAATACTTTCTAGTACCTAATATGCTAACAGCTTCTTCAATAAATACTTATTCCCATTTCTCAAGTGTCAGAGTGCATCGAGTTAAGAAAACATTAAATATAAGATATTCTATAAAATAAGATTTTGTTACTTCCAACTTAAAAGATTTCATTGTCAATAATTTGCAAACTATTTTTACAATTGGTAAATAAAATTGGAATAATTTTAAATTCCAATAACATAATCGAATGATAATAAATTATTGCTGTAGTAATATTTGAAATCGTGTAGGAAATCACGTATACAACAAACGTATTTTCCGTTGACGAACGCTCAGTTTGTGCACCCTGATTTATAGCTAAATATTGAGCTGAGCGAACAGCCATTGTGATTTGTCTACAATTAACACTTAGGCCAACTCGATTTAACGAATAGCTATTATTCACAGACACTGAGCTGTGTTAATCAAGCCGTTCGAACATTGAACTTTATATACCCGTACTTTATATAAACTATTTACATAGAAAAATGATAAAGAATAGATTAAACGAGGATTTTACATTTAAACTGGGACAAAGAGATACAATTATTACACTAAAGCTATATATACTAGTTATTCTGGGAAACAAGCGTTTAATATTTAAATGATTGTAATAATTAATATTAATACTTTTCATATTCTATATTTGGTAATTTTCATATGAGATTGTAAATTACTAAACTTTTAACAATACAAACTACGTGTTTCACCGTTAATTTCAAATCACAATATTAAAATTAACTATAACGATACTCAATTATTATTACTTATTAAAATACTTAATTATCTTATCAGAAATTCTTATTCCGTAAATAAAAATGCAAAGTATAATTTTATTGTGTAAACTTTTAGCAAATTTATACTCCTTTAATTTTGTATAGGAAGTCTTCAGAGGATTCTTATCCACAACGTAATCTCGCTGGTAATTATTAATTACGTTTGGCAATTCTAGAGTACGTCTACATTATGAAATCCAATCTCCACACGCCAACTATTATTCTCCTACTAATCTGGTTTTAACAAAAATCTCTTCCTCCCGTCTTCTCTCTTCCATAATTCATCCTTTCCGCATCTGTATCCCTCTGCATTACTATCGGGTAACCACCTTTCTATGGTTGCGACAAAGTGTATACTTATCTCAGCCAGGCGACTTTATATATGCACCTAAATATAATATAATGATCAACTAGAATACCACCAGATTTTATCCAAATTCTTCAAATAAGACAGAAACTTGAATGAACTATCTGTGTTCAAGCGATTAAACTTTCATTTTATTTCAATCCGCTGACCCTATTATGAGACAGCTTATCTCAACGTCTGTTTGCCGCCATTCATTTATTAAATTATAAACAGTAAAAAGTAGTGTTCAGTTATAGCGTTTATTGATATATATATATATATATATATATATATATATATATATATATATATATATATATATATATCGACGATTCTAATGCGTGTCAGATTAAAAATAGTCTTGAATAAATAGCCTAAATTTTTAGTTCAACCATTTCAATTAGGATTATTCTCTGTGGTTACATCGTACCAAAGCTTCACAATTACAATCCTATAGTCCTATTACCATTGCTGTTTCATTGAATTTCTTTCCTCATTAGTTTAATAAATTAACCTAGTTTAACTTTTACTGTTTAATGTAAACGTTACTGAAAAACGATATTTATTTTTGTTAATACTATTTAACGAGTACCATCTTTAAAGTTGTTCAGTTTTGTTATTAAAGCAGTTTTAAATGTAAAACAACTTTATTCATTAATTATTTCTTTTCCACGAAACTGAAATTGGAAAAACAATATAAACATCTGGCAATGCAGAATGGCTCTAGTTTATGGAAAAATAATAAATCTAGAAATCTTGATTACTTCTTAAGAATTTTAGTATTTTGAAAAAGAAAATACCATCAAAATACACAAAATACTGCAATTTTTATAAGACAGATTACTATGTGATAATATATTACAATACAACAATAAACTGTTCAGCTAGAATAGATGTTTTTTTCTTTTATCTTCTTTTCTTAAATAATGGCATTAAAAGAAAGATATAAAGAATTAAAAGCTTTAAACATTGCCTTCTTGTTTCTTGTAGCGACGCAGAAGAGTGTATTAAAATGGAGTAGGTCCCACAATTCATTTGTCAACATATTGCCGTCTCTTGTTTTTTTTAATATTTTCACTAATTGCAAATCTATCCTTTTCGGATATATTTCAGTGTAATAGGACAAACGTTTTCGTTCTTAAATGCTCATAGTGTGAGAATATTTAATTTTATTAACTGTATAACAGTTATACCAAGCCTTATGTTCATTACATTTTTAAAAATAATTATTAACTTACCTAATTATTACAATTTTTAAATTCAGCTTGAGCAATATATATATTATAATACAAATTCAGAGGGAAACTTGAGGACGGCGGTGCATCAAATCAGAAGGTTGACGTCTGAATTGTGCATTATTAAGATTTAACTTGATTCTACATCCCTTTACCGGCTGAATATTTATGCATGGAGAATCAGATAGCTATGCATGAACCATGCTTTGGGTTGGGTGCAGAGATTATAAATTTAATTATAACAATATGTACTATTCACTGAATACGTCAAACGAAAATCCCTTATTTTTACTGGGATTCAGGAATAATTATATAACTGGGTAGTCATAAAACTTAATATATTAGAAACGTTTTCACACAGAAAAAGATGTGTCAACCCTTATGAAAGTAGGTTAGAACATAAGATTTTAGACAATCCGTTACTTACTGGAGATAAGTTTCAAGGTTGAGTTTAAACATACATTTAAATTAAAAATCAATTATAATGTTACTAAAACCTATTTCGATTTTTGTTTGCTCAACCTCTTCCAATCGTTGGAGAAGGAATAATCTCTGTAGGAAAAGTTTGCACTCTGAAATTCAGTTATAAAAAAATGTATACTTCATATTGATTTTGTGTACCGTTTGACAATGACCCTGATAAAGATATTGACGGTCCATTTAAAGGTAAATTAGTCAAAATAAATGTACAATACAAATATTCAATTTTATGTGGGTTAATGTGGGTTCTCTGGGCATAGCTTAAAAGGAAAATTATATTAATAATCCGTTCACACTAAAAAAACGCCAGTAAACCGAAGCCATGTGAGAAAATTGAAAACAAGAAATCAATTCTATACAGCTTTCCCTAAGACATTTCTTTTTATAGTAGTATTTATTTATTTATTTTATTAGCAACAAGAAATACGATTGTACTAACGCACCAAAGGTATTAATTTTAATGTATATTTTTTGTAATGTAACGGTTTCTAAAAGGTTTCGAAATGTAATTTTATAAATAATAAAAAAATTATTATTATATAATCAACAAGAAGGTCTATAGCATATTGAATATACAACAGGTTCCATTTTAGAATAACTCGTAGCACCTAAGCCAAAGTAATACATTGTCAGCTGGCGTTGTGGCGAGATGTAAATTACGGGCATTTTATGTCAGCTATATAATTACTTTTCAGTGTATATAAAGCCGATGCTAGCCTGAAACCACGCGAATGTAGGTTAGAACATAAGATTTTAGTTAATCCGTTAGTTACTGGAGAAAAGTTTCAAGATTGAGTTTAAACATACATTTCAATTAAAAATCAATATCAATGTTACTAAAAACGTATTTTAAACTTTTTTTTTTACTCTAAATTTCCAATTGTTGGTTGAGCTAATAATCCCTGTAGGAAAAGACACTCCTTTGCAATTCAGTCATATAAGATAAATATTCTTATACTTTGATATAAATAAATATTTTTATAGCTTTTGTATCTGTGCATAGTTTGAAAGAAAAATGTGTATTAAGAACCTGTTCACACAAAGCATCAGTAAGCCGAATCTACGAAAGAATTTTGAAAACAAGAAATTAATTCTAAACGACTTTCCTAATAATTTTTTTTAGTAGTTTCTAATTATTTCTTATATTAGCATCAAGAAATTTGAATGTACGTTAGCTGAATAGGGTTAACTTCAAAGGATATTACTTGTGAATGTAATGGTTTCTATAAGGTTTCGAAACGTAATTTTATAAATATTAAAAAAAAAAAAAATCAACAAGAAGGTCTATAGGACATTGAATTTACATCAGTTTGCACTTTAGATTATCTCGTAGCACCCAAGCCAAAGCTAATACACTGTCAGCTGGCGTCGTGGCGAGATGTATATTACAGACATTTTATGTCAGCTTTATAATTACTTTTCATTGTATATAAAGCCGATGGTAGCCTGAAACCAGGCGATAAGCTCTGCCTGTTTGGCTTTTATAATAAATCCTTTAAAGTCTGACGTGGCAGAAAGGATAACTAGAATACAGAGGGCCTCGTAAGTCATTAGCATTGCGAATTGTAAAGCAAATGATTTTGCAAATTTATTTACAGTAAAAGCAACTCCTGTTGCTTTTGTGCAGTAATCAAATAAATATTTATAAAACAAATCCAAAGCTTAGCCTCAGAGGTGAAACCTACACGATATATTAATGGGCGAACATGTAAATATAGAAAAGACATACAAACCGCATTGGTTATTTTCAATACAAATTAAGTTATAAAATATAATCGAAAGAAATAAAAGTTTTTGATTCCAAGAAGGCCAGTATAAGATCAGCTCACTCTTCCGTAGCTACAAAGGTTAAAAGTCATTTAACAGCCAAACGAAGAAGCTTATCGTGTGACTCTATGGTTACAAAAGCAGCTAGTAATTTCAGGCTATAGCTGTAGAAAGTGTCACTTACTCTAAATCACACCAGATTTTCCTAATATACAAAATTACTTAAAATAACTCAATGACCTATTTTCAGGTACAATGAATTACATCACATGTGGTACGTTCGGAAATATTTATTAAAAGTCCAAGTTGTCAAAAAAGAAGCTTAATGTAATCAGTCTTATGCCTATAAGAATATTCCCATTAAAAAATGACTCCCTTTAATATTTTGTAAATTGAATACGTATGTATTGTTTATCATCATACCATCAATTTGTTTGAATATAATTACATTTATTTACAATTCCAATGAGTATTATAATACAGTACTCAAACGTATAACTGCAGTGCAGTGAATTGGTTCCACTGTCACGTGCGCTACAGTTAATGGCTTTGTACTAGTTTGTTAATCTGTGATTTGTAATCACAATCTTCGATTACAACAACAACGATTTGAATTGACTGTGTCACATGAAGGCTTCTTGCTTACGCGAGTACCTTAACACTAAATAACATTTACACTTTCTGTAATATTTAAAGGAACATAATCTCTTGAATGTGAATAAATAAAAAGGAAAAGGATATAAGCATTATAGGCTTTAGGAAATATAATTTTGAAAATATAGAAAGATCAGCTGATTATTATTGGTTTTGGATATAGCGTGGCACTGATTCAGCATAATACGGACAATCTACAATGCTCTCGTAACTGAAAAGTTGTTCTGATAGTGAAAAAGAGAGCTACGACATACATGATCTAATATCTCGGCTTTTATCTCTAAGTCAAAGAAACACAATGCAGATGCTAATCACGGGGAGAATTTAGGGTTCAATAAATGCAGCCACGCCTCCACGAATCCAACCGCAACCTCGTGACTCCCACGACAAGGTGACTGGTCCGACTTGGCCGACTCGGAGCCTTGGTGTCTCAACTCGTTGTACCAGGCTGGAAGTCTGTAAGAGTTTCTTGATCTCACTGTATGACCTGGACGTATGATCCTTGGTTGTAGACCAGCTCCTACCATACTCTACGGTTTCGACCACTTCTCCAGAACTACTTGAGACCGATAGAACCTTTCAAATGGCCAGGTATTCTGTGCTTTCAATACCCCGTCAGATTACCTTCGGTTAAGGTATTGCAAACGGACTTATTGGTTGGCCTTATTGAAGTGATGGATCCACAGACTTGAGACTTGCCCTTAGGTGGCCATAAACCCATACAGTTGGATATGAGAGCAAGGCTCATGCACATAGTAGTTTTAAACAATTTAAAATATCATTAATGTATTTTCAAAACAATATTTTTTAAATATCAGGGTATTATATATACGAGTATAAATTGAGAAAAGGCACGGCCACCGTCACTTAACAGATTAAAGATTAGAAAGACAAACAGATGGTTATATTTCTACACTTAAAAATTCTTCATTCCAAATGTCAACATTCCCTAAAAAAAGATTGAGTAAAGGCCATCAATCTCTAAGAAGTGTTTTAGTAAATGTAAGCATTACTTAAGAAGCTTTTTATTAAATTCCGGCTTTCTTTATAAGAAATTTTAGTAAATGTCGATATTCATTAAAAAGCCTCCCTTCCCAAACATATTTCTGTAAAGAAAGGAATGCTTTTTAATATAACTGCACCATGTTACACTAAATTACTATGTAACTGTATTAAAATATATAGAAAAAAATTGAAGTAAAGTGAAGCAAGAATAAAAAAAAAAATATTTCTGACAATTACTGCTCTCTTTTAGCAAATATCGGGGTCTGCTGACGTTACTGAATGTCGACATTTATTTGCTAAAACGCGTTTTACTGATTGTTTTCTGGCATAACCTGTGTTATATATGGTTCAAAAGATCTTTTTCTTAAGAAAAAACCTTAAAATAATGAAAAAAGGTTCTCAATTACTCTTCTGAAATGATGTATTTAACTACAAGTGAAACGTGTTTAAAGTCTTTCTAGGAATAGAAATATGATGGCCCGTGGGATGAGAAAACCATTGATTATTATTATGCTGGATATATGTTATGGCCAGGTGAACATTAGTATTGTTCGTGTGTGAGAGAACTTCCACATAGTTGCCATAAACCCTCAGATGATAAAATCGTTTAAACACATTTAAAAAAATAATAAGAAGTTTGGTCACTAAGAAGGAAGAGAGTTTTTTTTAATGACATTTTCCAAATAAATGTAACGTGTCACAAATGAAATGTTTTGAAGTAATCTTAATTATCAAAGTAAATAGAGACACCATTTGAAGAGTTAAAATTTCAAACTAATTGAATGGATTTTTTCGTTTAAAATAAATAGGCAAATAATAAACAGTTTACTTATTTTGGAATGCAAGTCTCGAAAAATATAAATATAATAACTACTTATATATATATATATATATATATATATATAAATCTTTGATATGTTTAGAGGTAAAATAATGGTGTGTATATAGCTACCCTATTCCATTTGCCGATTTAAACGTGCCCTTTAGAACTGACTGCAAAAGAATTTAGACTCTCTCATAGATTTTAAGTGTCTTACCTTGTGACAAGTCCTACCCTTTACCTAATTCCCATAATATGTGTTTAACAATCCTCCACACATCCACTTTAGACTTGCACCCACTATTTTAAGTGAGAGTTTTATCTAGTTAATGCCTTTGGATCTAAGTAGAGCAAAAACCGGTGTCACTAGGAAGCATGAGAGTTTGTTTGAAATGACAGTTTCCAAATAAATGTAAAGTGACATAAATGATATATTTTCAGCATAATCCTAATTATTAAAGTAAATAAGATAATTTGGAGCTCAAAATTTCAAATTTTAAAAATAAATAAGTAATAATAAACAGTTGACTTATTTCAGAATGCAAGTCTCTTGAAAGCAAAATATGAATATAAAAATTGTTTTTATCTGAATCTTTGAAATGTTTAGAGATAATATGGAGGATTGCACATAGCTATCCTATTCTGCCGTGTCAAAAACGATATATTTTCAGCAATTTCTTAGTTATCAAAGTAAACAACACCATTTGCCCCCCAAAATTTCAAATTTACTTGAGTGAATTATGGTGTTTAGAAATAAATAGACAAATAATAAACCGTTGACTTATTTTGGATTGCAAGTCTCTTGAAACCAAAATATGAATATAAAAAAAACTACGTATATCTAAATCTTTGATATGTTTAGAGGTAAAATGGAGGTTTGCCAAAGCTACCCTATTCCATCCGCCTTACAACTCCCCTATCGTTGTTAATATACGCTTCAAACATGCTCTTTAGAACTGACTACAAAAGAATTTTTACTCTCATATCAGGCAATACTTGACAAACGTCAAAGGACTCCCATCGCACTGAACACTTCCTATTCGCATAGCCTTAACGAGGGTTTGTATAGAGATTGCCTGGATATCCTGCGGGACTCGTAGTATTTTTCGTTAAAACGGCTTCTTTTGGATATAAAGCTCTCTAAATACTTTCTAGTACCTAATATGCTAACAGCTTCTTCAATAAATACTTATTCCCATTTCTCAATTGCGAGAGTGCATCGAGTTAAGAAATCATTGCATATAAGACATTCTATAAAATAAGAGTTAGTTACTTACAACTTAAAGGTTATCAGTGGTGAATAATTTACAAAATATTTTTACTACAGGTAAATAAAATATCCATTTTAAATTCCAATAATTTTATTCGAATGACAATAAATTATTGCTGTAGTAATATTTGGACATGTGTAGGATATCAGTTATACAACAAACGAATTTTCTGTTGACGATTGCTCCGTTTGTGCACCCTGATATAGAGGTTATTATTTATCTAATCAACTTTTACTAATCAGTGTGTCACACATCAAACCTTTCGAATAATGATATTTATAGCGAACAGCCATTGTGATTTGTCTACAATGAGCACTTAGGCTTACTTGATTTAACGAATAACTATTATCACAGACATTAAGCTGTGGTCTCACAAATATATAAAATGTACAATACTTTTATTAATATGTAACATATTTCGATGAACATGTTGTGCTTTTACTAATCCGTGTGTTACACATCAAACCGTTCGAATAATGAAATTTATATATCTGTTACTTTACATAGACCATTAAAATATCGGTTTTACGTAGAAAAATGATAAAGTATAGATTAAACGGGGATTTTACATTCAAACTGGGATAAAATCATACAATTATTTTCTTAAAACGTTTTAAACTAGTTATCCTGGAAAACCAGCTTTTTATATTTAAATGGTTGAAATAATAATTATTAAAACTTTTCATTTCGTATATTTGATACCTTTCGTATGGGGCTGTAGATTGCTAAACTTTTAACAATACTTACGCCCGTGTTTCAACCGGTAATATAAAATCACAGTACTAAAATTACCTATTACCATACTTAACTATTATTACATATTACAATACCTCATTATTTTATCAGACGTTTTTGCCGTCATTTAAAATACAATGCACAGTTTTATTATATACGCTTTTATGAAAGTTATGCTCGTGAAAGTTATGTTTGTATAAGAAGCCTTCAGAGCATTCTTATCTACACCCTAATCTGTCTGGGAATTATCTAAAATTCACTTAATCTTGTCTAAATTTCCAACCCTCTTGGAGTAAAGCTGGCCACATTAGAGCACGTCTACGTTATGAAGTCCAAACTCCACAGGCTAACTATTATTCTTCTACTAACCTGGGTTTGAAACAAAGGCTACCTTCGGCAGTCATCTCTCTTCCATAATTCACCCTTTTCGCATCTCTATCCCTCTGCATTACTATCGGGTAACCGCCTTTCTATGGTTGCGACAAAGTGTATGCTTATCCCTGCCGTGCGACTTTAAATTTGCAACAAAATATTATAATATAATGATCAACTAGAATACCACCAGATTTAATTAAAATGCTTCGAATAAGACAGAAACATGAATGAACTATCTGTGTTCAAGCGATTAAACCTTCATTTGATTTCAATTCGCTGACCCTATTATGAAACAGCTTATCTCAACGAATGTTTGCCGCCATTCATTTATTAAATTATTACAGTAAAAACTACTGTTCAGATATAGCGTTTATTGATGTATATCTATTGACGATTCTAATCCGTGTCAGATTAAAAATAGTCTTGAATAAATAGCCTACATTTATATTTAGTTCAACCAATTCAATTAAGATTATTCTCTGTGGTTACATCGTACCAAAATTTCACAATTACAATCCTATAGTCTTATTATCATTGCTGTTTCATTGAATTTCTTTCCTCATCAGTATAATAAATTAACCGAGCTTAACTTTTACTGTTTACTGTAAACGCTACTGAAAAACGATATTTATTTTTGTCAATACTTTTTAACGAGTACCATCTTTAAAGTTGTCCAGTTTTGTTACTAATGCAGTTTTTAATGAAAAACAACATTATTAATTAGATATTTCTTTTCCACGAAACTTAAATTGGAAAAACAATATAAACATCTGGTAATGCGGAATGGCTCTAGTTTATGGAAAAATAATAAATCTAGAGATGATGAATAATTCCTAATAAATTTAAAATTTTGAAGAAGAAACTACAATCGAAATACAATAAATTTTAAAATACCGTTTTTTATAAGACAGAATACTATTTGGTAATAATACAATACAACAATAAACTGTTCAGCTAGAATAGATGTTCTTTTCTTTTATCTTCTTTTCTTAAATAATGGCATTAAAAGTAAGATATAATGAATTGAAAGCATTAAACACTGCCTTCTTGTTTTGTGTAGTGACGCAGAAGACTTTATCAAAATGGAGTAGCCCCCACACTGATTAGTTAACATATTCCCCTCTCTTGTTTTTCTTATATTTACACTAATTGCAAATCTATCCTTTTCGGATATATTTCAGTGTAATAGGACAATCCGTTTAGTTCTTAAATGCTTATAGTGTGAGAATATTTAATTTTATTAATTGTAGTAAAGTTAGAGCAGACCTTATGTTCATTGCATTTTTTTAAATAATTACCTAATTATTACAAATGTTAAATTTAACTTGAGAAATATATATATATATATATATATATATATATATATATATATATATATATATATATATATATATATATATATAAAGAACTAAGTCAAAATACAAATATAAGAATTATAATTGAATTTACAATTCAAAGCTTTTCGTTGGCTAACAGTACCAACATTATCAAGAACATTAAACAATTAAATTTTAATTGTTTAATATTACTGATGATATTGATACTGTTTGCCAACGAAAAACTTTGAATTGTAAATACAATTATAATTCTTGTATTTGTATTTTGACTTAGTTTTTTATTAATACACAAGAATACATATTGCGATATATATATATATATACATATATATATATATATATATATATATATATATATATATATATATATTATTTATTTATTATAATACGAATTCAGAGGGAAAGTTGATGACAGCGGCGCTTCAAATCCTAAAGTTGACGTTAGAATTGAGCTTATTGAGATTTAACCTGATTCTACATCCCTTTATCGGCTTAATATTTATGTATGGGGGATCAGATAGTTATGCATGAAGCATGCTTTGGGTTGGGTGCAGAGTTTATAAACTTAAATAAAACCATATTTAATATACACTAAATACGTAAAAGGAAAATACCTATTATATAACTGGGTAGTTATAAACCTTAATATATTAAAAATGTTTTCACCCATAAAAAGATGTGTTAACTCTTATGAAGGTGGGTTAGAACATAAGACTAATACAATCCGTTACTTAATGCAGAAATGTTTCAAGATTGAGTTTAATCATACATTTCAATTAAAAACCAATATTAATGTTACTAAAAACGTATTTCCACTTTTGTTTGCTCAACCTCTTCCAGTCGTTGGAGATGGAATAATCCCTGTAGGAAAAGTTTGCACTCTGAATTTCAGTTAGAAAAAATTATATACGTCATATTGATTTTGTGTACCGTTTGACAATGACCCTGATAAAGATATTGACGGTCCATTTAAAGGTAAATTAGTCAATGTAATGTAGACAATATAAATGTACAATACAAATAATCAATTTTATGTGTGTTCCTGTGGGTTATCTGGGCATAACGTGAAAGGAAAATTATATTAATAACCCGTTCATACAAAAAATCGTCAGTAAACCAAAACCATGAGAGAAAATTGAAAACAAGAAATGAATTCTATATAACTTTCCCTTAGACATTTTTTTTATAGTAGTTTTTAATTATTTATTTTATTAGTAACGAGAAATATGATTGTACTAATGTACGAAAGGTTTTAATTTTAATGTATATTCTTGGGAATGTAACGGTTTCTTAAAGGTTTCAAAATGTAATTTTATAAATAATAAAAAAATTATTAATATAATCAACAAGAAGGTCTATAGCATATTGAATATACAACAGGTTCCATTTTAGAATATCTCGTAGCACCTAAGCCAAAGTAATACACTGTCAGCTGGCGTTGTGGCGAGATGTAAATTACGGGCATTTTATGTCGCTATATAATTACTTTTCAGTGTATATAAAGCCGATGCTAGCCTGAAACCACGCGAATGTAGGTTAGAGCATAAGATTTTAGTTAATCCGTTAGTTACTGGAGAAAAGCTTCCAGATTGAGTTTAAACATACATTTCAAATAAAAATCAATATCAATGTTACTAAAAACGTATTTAAAAATTTTTTTTCACTCTAAACTTCTAATTTTTGGTTAAGCTAATAATCCCTGTAGGAAAAGACACTCCTTTGAAGTTTAGTCATAAAAGATAATTATTCTTAATAATGACTTTTATTGTACAGCTTCACAATAACCCTGATGAAGATAATGACTGTCCATGTAAAGGTAAATTAGTCAAAAAAATGTAGTCAATTTAAAAGTAAAATAAATATATTCATTTTTAAATGTAAAAAATAACATAATTTTTATAGCTTTTGTAGTACTTTTGAGTTATCTACCCATAATTAAAAAGGAAAATTTTTATTAATTGAGAACCTGTTCACACAAAGCATCAGAAGGCCGAAACCACGAGAGAAACTTGATAAAAAGAAATGAATTCTAATCGATTTCCCTAAGATATTATTTCTTTTTAGTAGTTTCTAATTATTTATTATATTAGCATAAAGAAATTTAAATGTACGTTAATTAAATAGGTTCAACTTCAACGGATATTACTTGTGAATGTAATGGTTTCTATAAGGTTTCGAAACGTAATTTTATAAATATTAAAAATAATATAACCAACAAGAAGGACTATAGCATATTGAATTTACATCGGTTTGCAGTTTAAATTATCTCGTAGCAGCCAAGCCAAAGCAAATTCACTGTCAGCTTGCGATGTGGCGAAATGTAAATTACGGACATGTTATGTCAGCTTTATAATTACTTTTCAGTGTATATAAAGCTGATGCTAGCCTGAAACCACGCGATAAGCTCTGCCTGTTTGGCTTTTATAATAAGTCCTGTGAAGTCTAATGTGGCAGAAGAGATAACTAGAATACAGTGTGCGTGGTAAGTCATTAGCATTGCGAATTTTAAAGCAAAGGATGTGGCAAATTTATTTACCTAGAGATCTTTTTATTTACAGTAAAAGCAACTGCTGTTGTTTTTGTGCAGTAATCAACTAAAGATTTAAGAAAAGAAAGCAAGAAAGCCGAAACTTAGCCACAGAGGTGAAATCTATAAATATATTATTGGGCGAACATGTAAATATAGAAAATATATAGAAGCCCCATTGTTTATTTTAAATACAAATTAAGTCATAATAAATATTGGAGAAACTTTAAAATATTTTATTCTTGTTAATAACCTCAGTTACCGTTATCTATATGAAACCCAATACTTATTTTGAAGAATTAAAGACCTAAATAAGGTTCCCCGTAGCACCGTAAACCAATTACTTTTGAAATAATTGATACAGTTGAAATAATAAATTCATTAGGGGTTTGCAGTGTTAAATATGAAATATGTAATGAAAGTTATTTTAAATGTTTACAATATGAGTCTTTTTGGAATCTTTCTATGCAATAATGCGTATGATGGTTCACTATTGAATGTTTAAGGTATGCAAAATGTTTGCTACATTTTTTCGAAAAGGAAAGGGCCAGTTACAAAATGGTATTGAAGTGGATTTTATTTTCTTCTAAAGTTAAAGAAAGAGTAAATCTTCCAGCCCTAATCCTGACACTGACTTCCCCTGATACGTTTCTCCATAAAGATCGTTTCATACCAAAACGTTTCCTTTTATGACACAGTAAAGTCAGCACTGATTACCATAGTACTGCCCTTAACGCTAATGACATCCGATATCTATCTTTCTTGCTTAGAAGTAAGAAAAACTTTATTTTACTAACATAGTTTTATACTCTAAAGTAGGCGACCTCGTCCAAATATTCGTCAATACATTTTTCTCTCAAGAAAACAGAAATTCCGAATCATTTATTTAAAAAACACTTACCATTTAGTAAAGACTTTTTTCAAGCATAACACTCGATTAAATATAAAATGGCTCGAATAAATTCTAAATTCTAAAATATTATAATCAAATACTTGTATTTATATATATATATATATATATATATATATATAAATGTGTGTGTGTGTGTGTGTGTGTGTGTGTGTGTGTTTGTGTGTTAATAACATATCTTCACTTAAAGCTGTTCTACAGGATCTTTGATTCTCAGAAAATCAAATTAATACAGAGTGCCTCCTAAGTCATTAGCATCGGGGATTGTAAAGAAAAGGATGATGCAAATTTATTTACCTAGCGATCTTTTATTTACAGTAAAAGCAACTCCTGTTCTTTTTGTGCAGTAATCAAATAAATATTTATTTAAAAAAATCCGAAGCTTAGCCTCAGAGGTGTAACATACACGATATATTAATGGGCGAACATGTAAATATAGAAAAGACATACAAACCGCATTGGTTATTTTAAATACAAATTAAGTTTTAAAAAAATCAAAAGAAATAAACATTTTTGATTCTTAGTTATAGCCACAGTTACCGTTATCTATATAAAACACAATTCATAGTACTTATCTTGAATAATTAAAATCCTAAATAAGGCTCTCCATAGCTACGTAAACGAATTGGTTAAGCAATAATAAATAAATTATGAATTCGCAGGGTTAAATTTGAATATTTAATGAAACTTATTTTAAATTTCTACGATATGAGTCTGTTTATAATCTTTCTATGTAATAATGCCTATAATTGTTCACTTTTAAGTGTTTAGTGAATGCAAATTTTTTTCCTACATTTTTTTCGAAAAGAAAAGGCCAGTGACGAAATGGTATTGAAGTGGATTTTATTTTCTTCTAAAGTTAAGGAAAGAGTAAATCTTTCAGCCCTAATCCGGTCAGTGACTTCCCCTGACACGCACCCCGTTTCTCCCTAAAGATGGTTTCATCCCAAAACGTTTTCTTTTACGACACAGTAAAGTCAGCACTGATAACACAAGTACTGCGTTTAACGCTAATGACAGCCGATCTCTATCTTTCTTGCTTGGAAGTAAGAAAAACTTTATTTTACTAACACAGATTTATGTTCTAAAGTAAACGACGTCAACAAAATATTCGTAAATACATTTTTCTCTCAAGAAAATATAAATTCCAAATTATTCATTAAAGAAAAATGTATTATTTTGTTAACATAATATCCTGGCATAGTACTAGTTTAAAACTCATTACCTGCCAAATTTTAAAAATTAATATTTTCAGCTAAACTCTTACTAATACCTTTAAGAGTTACCAAAAAAAGATTGTTTAAATTATTTTTTCATTTAGCTATTTTAGGCTTGTTTAAAAAAAGGTCCCAAATGGAGATCATGCCATATACAGTTAAAAATACTTGAAGATGCATTCAGGTCAAATATTTATTGTTTTATAAGGAAAACACTATATTTAACCCATAAATGTATATTTAACAAACAAAAGAATATATTTATAGTCTCTTACTCAAAACCTGAAAACATTCAAGATGGAGACCAGCATTACACTTGGAGCATTGCCTCCTACACTTGTCTTGCATATTTCAAATTTTCTTTCCTTTTCCTTGATTGTTCTTCCATTGTAATTTCCTGCAGGATCGAATCCTACATTTTCCAACACTTTTTTATTACAAGGATTCAGTAAAACAGGTCTGCCAATGTCCATTAGGTTGGATAAAGAGGTTAGTGCTAGATAGGTACTCTCAAAGTCTCCAATTGACATCTTTTGCCTTATATGCAAGAAAGAATGTGAGAATGGATACTCGCCGTGGGAATAACATCAGTGAATATAGGAAATCGCCATCTTATAGCTTTGAATTTAATCCTGTACCTATTTATAAATAGTCCATTTTATTAACTCCACCCATGGACTTATAAGTAAGAAATCATTATTAACCATAAACATACTCACCTTACTGTATTTAAAATATGTTTACAACTCCCTTATTTATTTATAATTACCTCTTTGTCATCGCATTTTACAGCTCAATGTATTATTATTATTTTCTTCCCCAAGGTATATTTTGAAAAAGGTTTCGAAAACATTTTTACATTTTTCTGATTTTTTACAAATTTGTTTTTTTTTATGAGGGTAGGGCGTCTTTTACCTACGGTTATTTCTTGTGTAATAGGGTTGAAGGCAATGATGCTTCATTTGTTGCAATCTAACATGGTACATGGATATACTTAGCCAACTATTTTCTACTACGTCCATACAGTACAACATTGAAACATTTCTGACAATTGTATGGAAAACGTGAATAAATATTGGTTTAAACATACAAAGTAGTGCTTTTAAATCGAGTATTACACCATTATTTTCGTCATGTTTATCTGTAGCTGTCATGCATGCATTGTACTGTACAATAGCAGTGATTATGTTTAACACCAGACTAAGCCCATAGCATTAATTATTGTGTTGAACACATAACCCATAAGCCTTGGCACTGTTTAGAAGTATAGACTTCCAGAAACCGTACGAAAAATCTTATGGCTTCAAGAGCTCATACTCTAAATAAAGATAAGTTTGTCGACATGAACCCTTGAGTTCAGGGGATCCGAGGGATTCACCAAAACCCCAATAGGGAAACTGTGATGCAAACTTATTAAACTTTGATCAACTTCTAGCGAACGTGTTAAACTTGATTTGAAATTATTTATCTAACCCTAACAGAGACCACATCACGACTTAAGACATAGCAATACGTTTAGACAGACGCAGAGATTGTTTATTTATGTAAATATTTGTATTTGTTTTAAAAAGGTTTTTACATGCCTTTATTGTTAAAGATTGAATATTTATGATTTACAAACAGAATTAGTTCCAGAATATTGTATTAAGTTAAAATAATAACAAGATTGGTACAAGTATAGATTGTGATTTGTATCAACATTATTAGTAAGTAAAGGAGACTACCAAAAATTAAACGACTATTCTGTACTAATGAATGGTGTTTATATATTTATGATTTTACCAAATATATACTGAAATTAAAATTGATTTATATTTGAACGAAATTTAAAAAATGTATATAAAGGTTTATAGCCTATATGTTTAATACTTTTTAATATGTATGACATTTTAAACCTTTATTATTTTTATTCGTGCAAAATTCCTATATTTGATTTTATTTTTTCAAGCAACTAGGATTTATGACCTTGAAACATATCTCTGACATAATAAGAGTATGAAATAGTTTAAAAAGATAATTAAATATAAATTAAAATGTACATCTTTTAACGTAATAGCTCAAAAGGGTTGAATTGTGATCCAAAACTAAGTCACTGCCAAAGTTTTAAGTTTGATTAAGTTGAAATAATTACTACTAAATTAGTACCGAACTGACAGATAAGAATCCGAGTTAATTAAAGATAAACTTAAGAGATAAAATTAAAAACATACTTGAGGATTCGAAAAAAAATTAACAATGCGAAACAGATATAAATGGGCGAGGTAAAGAAAATAAAGAAGCCAACGTAAAAAGCGTACTCTAAAACTCTCTCTCACACACACACACACACACACACACACACACACACACACACACACACACACACACACACACACACACACACACACACACACACACACACACACACACACACACATATATATATATATATATATATATATATATATATATACATATATATATATATATATATATATATATATATATATATATATATATATACAAACTTTTAAAGATATTGTAAAAGAATATATAATGATTATATTGTTCAATTTGTATTTAAATAAAAACAATTCCCAGAGATTTATATCAATTTTGCCCGTATTTATGATCCGCAGATATAATCCAATATATATATCCGTAATTAAAAAAAAGAAATGGCGTATTGAACTGCAGAATTAAGGGTGTTCTAGTGGTGGATATAAAATACGAGTATAATACGAGTACCAAGGCTCTCTCTTACAACAGAAATCCAGTTGGCGCCGTATCCTGTATTTACAATTAGTGCTGTGTTTTATATCACAAACTAAAAAATACTTAACTAATTAATCTCATTAAATTTTACTCTGTGGATTCTAGCAATTAATCAAAGTTCGACCAAACGTTTTATAAACTTATAACCTACATATTTATTTATATTTGATGATTTTTTCCTAAATAAATTTAATTGTAATTTCTGTGATGATGCGGAGACGGCCATGAGTGTAATCAAATATTTGTGGCAATCATAGATCAATCAATAGGAATGTATTTACAAGAAGCAAACGAGTGACAAGTTATGTAGGATCTAGGTTTTTGCAAAATCGTTGTAAGAGATTTATAAAATTAGTGATCGACGTATGGGAACAATTTGTGTTACCAAACGGTATTTACATCAAAGTAACATATCATGTCTGTAATAATAAATATTATTTCGAGCACGTGACTTATAAGTCCACAAGTAACAAGCAACGTTGCAACTGGTTGTGCCTTCTCACTTAGAAAGCCTACACTTACGGTTAGGACATTTGTTCACTTATAAATGTCTCGTTTATTCGTTACCATGGTTACAATCTATAAATATCTATTGTTGATATTTTCGAAAACATCGTTTTCTTTCTTAAAATTAGCTTCAATAAACTAAAACTTTTTTGCACGCCCAATTATAATTTCATGTGTTTGTTTATACAGTAAAAATGACGTTATTAACACGAAAGTATTACAAGAAAAAACGGATTCATCAAGGATACAGAGCTATGGATTTGTTAACACTATATTTATTAAGTGTAATCAATTATATTTAAAATATATTTAAGTCCAAAGTACACACTTCTAGCAAGAATGTAGAATTTCTAGTATGTTTTGATACTGTATATTTAGGGAATAAATATAACTATCAGACGGTTTATTTTAATGTGTTTTGTGTAAAGACGCAACAACAAAATTATTTCATGTACATTTCCAATAGTAAATTTGTTTAGAAGTTTTTAATAAAACAAGTAACAAAAAAAAAATAGCGAAATACGATGGTTGTAAGAAAGCATTGCAAATGAATGTTCACGTAAATAATTTTAACCAACGTAGCAAAATGAAATTTCCTACACGCAAATATGTGACCAATATTCCGCTACATTTATAAAAAAACTGCAGCATTTAATTTAATTAAATATTTTCAAAACCGATTTTGTACATTACAAAATAAATTTCCGATATAATTCATTGCCTGATTATTAATTAATTAATTAATACATTTAAGATTATACTATCAAAATACATTTGTATTTTCTGTCGTGTTATTTTTCCTGAGCTCCAAATTTTTCTCCAAAACAATGGAGTTTAAATAATAAAACTTCAGAGCGTTTGCCCCTAATAGGAGGCCATTTGTTTCTCTCGGCAATGTTTAAATAAATAAAATACTTCTTAAAGCAACCCTTCCCGTCTCTTCCATTTATTTGGTGCTTCTAGTATTTCTCCTTTCCTAGCTTGACTTAACTTTAAAACTCCACAAACCTCACCAGATAAATATAATCCTATACATAGAAAAAATATTAGAAATAACATATATTTTCGAAATACGTACCTTAAAATTGCTTGGTAATGGGTAACATTTAGAATACACTTAATAATTCCCTACTTTGGCTTTTTAAATAAACCTATAGATATTTTGTAATCAGCGGTTTACATAGCTAAACTTATAATTTATGACACGTGTAATACCAAGTTCGTATTACCTATGAGTTATAGACCATTATTGTCTATTCTAAACGTAATAGTTTGATCGTTTTTACTAAGTTTATAAATGATTGCAACTCAATCGTATCGGAACAGGTGTCGATCAATATAGCGATACATTCCCTCGAAATATACAGTATAAACATAAATAAACTTAAATTCATGGTGCAGTTTTAGGTTTACTGGTGCCTAAAAACACCGTAATAAATAATAGTCACGGAAATAATGAAAACTAGCGGCTGTGATTTTAGGGTGGAACATGTCAGTAACCATGTCAGTAAATAATTTCAGCGATGTCAGTAGGCATTATGGAATTATAAAAATAAACAGTTTTACCCTTGCTTAGTGAAACCACGTTTTTTAATTATTAAAAATAATATTTGTCATAGTGAAAAAGATATTTAGGTGAAATTTATAACTGTATGAAGCAACTGTGGCGTAATGTTTATTTTTAAATAGATAAAACCTCTAAACCACAAATAACTTTTATTTAAACCTTATGTACATTTCGATTGCCCAGCAATCATCTTCAGACGTATTTAAAAAATACAACTAACTTTAAACAACATAATACAACAAATATATAGGCATAAACCTGTAACTACTTCGCCACGCCCCTTAAATTTAAAAAACTAGTACGACCAATCACGTTACAGTAAATTCCCCCTCTACAACTTGGTCCGGTCTTCCAACTCTCGTGGTGAAGAGTTACAGTTACAACCATTTCAATTTTACTAAAAAAAAAAATATTTTTTATTAACAAAGTTATAACTATCTCCTAATTAATGAATATAGCTGAGATTTATGGATAGGCCCTTTATCACAATTTAATAAATTATTTTCGTCATATTTGTGAATGTACAAACTTTCAAAACCATTCAAAAGACCTTTTGAATTAACAGTTTTCAATAATTTTAGATCATTTAATTCTAAAGTGTGTTTAGTGTTTAGAATATGTTCTGCAACACTAGATTTTTCAGGTCTTTGAAATTTTATATGGCTAATATGTTCATTAAATGTGGTTAATATTTTCCTTTTTGTTTGGCCAATATAAATTTTACTACATGAATTACAATTTATTTTATAAATCCCAGATTTATTCATCATCTTTATTTTATCTTTAGGGCTACCTAAAGAAATTTATGTTTCTAAATTTATTCGAAATATTTAAATCATTTTTTTTAAAGACGTACTGAACATAAAATTCAGTAAAAAAACCGAAATTATCTAAAATTATTAATGCGTTTATGCAGTGAAATAATCTATACAAGACGGCAAGGTTCATGTATTGTAAAATCAATAATTAGAAATTATTTTACACAATTTTTCATAGGCCTATAGGAAACTGGTAAATATTTACTTCAAATAATGGAAAACAATAAAAAAAATAACAACCAAAATTTCAAGAACAAAGTTGATGACCTTTCTATTATTATGGACCTATTATTAAAGTTGTGCCTAAAATTAATCCACATTCATGCAACATAAAATTTCTAAATTTTAATTTAATGAAAACGATTTTTATTTTATGAAAAGTTATTTTTTACTTCATCACACTTTTCACTTTGCAGTTAGTAATACACAGATTAGATAAATGGATTTAAATTCTCTAAATGCATTCAACCTAAGTTTTAATACTCTCACGGACAGTATTATGATACAAGTTAATGTTCGACTGCTCCAGTCAGTATAAGAACGTTTCGCATAATGGATTACCTTAAGTTGAAACTTTCTACGAAGATATTTGTCTCCATAGGTGCACAAAACTCTTTAATTTTTCCTTGTTCAGTTATATCAAAAACACTACTCCTGATGTGGTTTACCACCAGAAGATTTAGCAATATTCACATCTCACCAGCACAGTGAAATTATTTTCAAGGATGAGTCTAAACTAGACAATGTCATTGCCTGTGCATTTTATGCGTCGGGACGGACATACACGTACGTATTGCCCCCAGGTTGTAGTGTTTTTAAAGCGAAATTTGTTTATTTGCCATTATTTAGTTAACTATAAAGATGTTGTTATAAGAATTAACTGTAAAATCTAGTTATTCACACTACCTTTTTGTGTTCCAGTAATATTTTGCTTTATTACTGGTCACTGTGGGATACCAGAAAACACAAAAGCGGATGAAGCTACAAAGATCGATACAAGATTAGTGCCACGCACTGTGAGCGTGTGTGTGTGTGTGTGTGTGTACAAAAACTTAAAAAACACAAGATGTGCTGAGCTGTGTAAAAAACCATTACAAGGTTAAAAAACGTTGATTTCAATTTTTTTTAGAATGCATTAGAAATTGTATATTCCATGTGATCAAAATAAATGACAAATCACCCCAATAATGATTTTAAAAAATGTGTAAATAGAATCTGTTCTTGAACACAAAACATGTATTACTTTTCTACTATCATAACTTAATTTTCAGCTTTATTTTCATATATGAAATATTATTTGCATTGTTCATATTAGCATTCCTATTTTTATTAATATGCTGTTATTTAAGATACGAAAAGAGAAAATTAATTTTAAAAATAACCAATCTAGAAATGTAACCTCTATAGGTATCATTTGGCAAAAAAAAACACTACTTACTGATATTTTTCAACTGACGTGTTTCACACTAGATCAGTGATTTGTTCAATGCTATGATTCTTAGACAATAGTGTTACTCAGGTGTGTTGTACTAGTGTTAGGCTGTGGTATATTGGCGAGTTATTTATTGTTCATAGATTAGTTATAAATTATGTGTTCAAATACGTATTTGATTGTGAGTATATATTGTCGTATTGAATGTACTGTGGATGTTTTTTGTGTTGTTTGTATATCTCATTGTTTCCTGTTGTGATTAGTTTATTATTGTTTTTGAAACTAATAGAAAACTTTTCAATTGGGATATATATATATATATATATATATATATATATATATATATATATATATATATATATATATATATATATATATTGGTGTATGTGTGTAACGTGTGCTGTAGGCCTATGAGAATTATGAAGTTTGATTTCAGTCATGTGTTTTATTATGTTTCTTGTATCGTTTGGTAAAGTTTCTCTCTGTTTGCCTATGTAGAAGCTGGAGCGGTCACATAATGTGATCTTACATACACCAGCCCTGTCGCGTTTGTCCTGGGGTGTTTTTGTACTGTGTTTGTGTCTTTTTAGTTGTGTTAGATGTTTTAAAAGCTACTTTGTATTTCATTTTGCGGAATGAGGAATCTATTTTTTGTAATGTGTTTTGATATGTTATTGTTATGTATTTTAATTTTTGTGTGTTATTGTTGTCTTTTGATGTGTTACGTGTGTGTTTTGTTTTTTGCACATTATGTTGTATATCAGGGTGTGTTTGTATTCATTTCTATAGGATATTTATTTCATTGTGTTCAACTCGGTTTTTGTCTTCGTTGTTCATGGGTATGTTGATCAGTCTATGTATCTTGGACTGTAAGGTGGCCTGTTTGTGTTGCATGTGGAGATTGGAAGTATTGTGTGTATTTATGACAGTGGTGGTAAGACATTCTGTATATTTTTAAATTTTGTTTGTTGTTTTGTTTTGTAACTGTAAGATCTAGAATGTTGAATCTGATCTGTCGTTCTGTTTCCAGTATTAAGTTTATATTATTGCGTAATTTGTTTAAGTATTTGTGGAAAGTGTTTATCTGTCTTTTGTTGTCTATGTCTAGGATTAATATGTCATTTACGTATCTGTACCAATATACTATGTTGTGCTCATATTTGTTATTAATTTTTTTTTGTGATTACGTATAAATATTTCTGATAATGTGTTCAAAATTGGGAATCTAATTGGCAGCCCTTTGTTTTGAGTATGAAAAATGTAAGCTTTGTTGTTAAAAAAGTAAGTTCTAAACATTAAAAATGATTTCATGATATAGCTGATAATTCTGTTGGTGACTCTTGATTCGTGATGTGGTAAAAACGTCACAAAAACTGTTAAAGATCTTGTCAACACTCTGTTTCTTTTGCTACAATAAAACATAGTTTTTCCACATTGAGGCAGTTTTTCCACATTGATCGATTGATGCAGTCTCTTATGATCACTTTGATAATAAGTGAAAATTTAAGATACCAACTATTGTTTTTTTTTAACCCATGGTTTCAATAAAAACACGTTTTTTAAAACAAATTAAGTAAAATAAATACTATTATCCTGTTATCGGGAAAATTTTCGTCTTTTGCCTCTCCAAAGAAATTTTAGATCCACTATAAAAGATTCCTACACTTGGAAAAGCAATGATTATCTCTATTTCCTTATTTTCACATACAAGAAAACTGGTTGAAATCCCAGTAAAATTGTATGCTAATTATCTGAAAAAGCTTCCTTAAGATGTGAAAAGTGTTTAAAATAGAATTGGAACTCCAATGCATGTTATAAATTATTATCGTAGTTATCATGAAACCACTCTAAAACTCATGAACAACAAATAGCCGAAGTCGATTCCGATTAACAGACCTTTGTAAACCTGTCAATTAGTACTACCAGTACTTTGCAAACAAATTTCCTTTAAACCTATCGGTTTAAACTAACTTTCAATTATTAGAAATAGTTTGAGTTTCGTGAGAAATTCTCTTCACTGATGTCGATAAATTCTCCCACACTCCGATTTATTCAAACCATTATTTTCTTCTTAGAGAACTTAAGGATCCGGAATTAAAAAAGTTCTACAATGTTTTTTTAATCGATAAATTCAATGAAGCTTCGAAAGAAATCTACTTAACCAAACTTTTTAAATGTTTTCATTGTAATAATAAAGTTTTACACTTTACGCTGGTAGAATAAGATTTTATAACATAGTGTTCCTTAGATTTATAATTCCTTTGATATGAAATTTTAAAATTACTATCTCGTAATTTATAAAATTCCCTTGAGCTTTTGTAACCAGTAACTGTCGGTTCCAATGCAACCGGAGTCTACTTGTTGCCAAGCTAGTTTGTGCATGTATCACAGCACTAACAAATTTTCTCTCTTTCTCCTAAGACGTAAAAACGAATCAAAGATAATGGCTTCGTGACAAAGTGACCACTGAAATCATCATTCTTTTCATTCTGCCTAATTCTAAATACATTTTGAATTTTAAATTAAACAAAAATATGATTTCCTAAAATAATAGCCAAAAACTATATAGCAAGGCAATTATAGGTAAATACTATGTAATAACTTCGTATATCATCCGTAGGCGGTTCTGCAACTCTCTATATAGATATTTTACAATAGTTTGACACTCTCTTCACAGATTTTCAGAAACTCCCTCGTAAGACAATGTATTGAAAAAATATTTTTTTTTTACATATGGAAATTGAAAGATATTTTTAAAAAATTGTGTGGTATAGATTACCTATAATTTAAAAAAGTGTTTGACCACCTAATGCAGAATTGGCTCGTAACCACTTTTGACAAAATCATTGAATTGAAGCTAATATGAAAATGGGAGGGGCACTGTTGTCATATTTTTAATTATATCTGTCATCGTAATATTGTGGTTTTTTAAGAGTCGTGCAAAAGCGACAACGACAACATACTGTCAGGGCAACTCCGCTCGGACTTCCTCCAAATACAATTTTAATAGGGCTATAAAGAGTTTACCAAAACTACTATCTTAATTGTAACGTTCCCAAAGCATGTGCAGTTTATGGTAGCTACAAGATCTGTAGCTCAGGAAGTTCTGAA
Source organism: Prosapia bicincta (assembly GCA_036971475.1). NCBI lineage: Eukaryota > Metazoa > Arthropoda > Insecta > Hemiptera > Cercopidae > Prosapia > Prosapia bicincta. The sequence goes on along the minus strand of JBAIZL010000005.1, from coordinate 183,056,279 downwards.
GCACCTAAACGTATTGTGATAGGTAATAGATCTAGAAGGTCGTTGCGTTGTATATTCTACTCCTAGCCCCCACGTCAGTACTCACGGAGATGGTACGATATTCGATTCTGTTCGGTTTCTAGAACTTACAGTATTAAGTATTTCTACTTCTTCATTAAAAACTCAACCTATACATTATTTCCCGATTCTTTGCGACAGTTTATGGATGAATGGCAAACGTGTTCACTTAGGCGTACACGTACAGTATGAAATAAAAACTGTCTCAAAAGTAAATAAATCATTAAGAGTTTAAATATCCATAGATTAGTTAAAGTTTGAAGTAGAGGCGTTTGGCAACTACAAGGCTGCGATTGTTTATTACGGAATTTCAAACAGTTGCTGTTAAATATTTGTTTTGAAAAATCGGTGTTTTTCAGGTTAGAGAGTAATTACGTACATTTTAATGTACAATGGAATCAAATCTGGTAAATCAAAAGACAAGTACGTAACCCTTTTACCTGCCCCTGTCAAGAAAGCTATATTGTCCATGTTTCTCCACTCACACCAATATCGGTTTCTCTCCCACAATTATAGCTTTGTTTTACCTATGCTTTCTTCTCAATTCTCTCTCTCTCTCTCTCTCTCTCTCTCTCTCTCTCTCTATCCCTCCCTATGGTTTTTTTGTCCGTCTCTGTCTGTCTGTCTATTTGTTTTTCAGTCATTTGTCTCTCTCCATTATTTACAATTGCTTATTACATTTTGCAAAAATTTTATATACAATATTGTTATTTACACGGATTTTGTGGTGAGTTGTGAGAAATCACTCCATGTTCAGTTTCCATCAAAATATAACTGTATTGTCTTCTGTGATTCTGCTAAAAGCTGGGCACAATCCATTAATTCGGCTAACTACCAGAGAATGTTTTGTGGCTGCTCCCTTGGTGTTTGTAACAGAAATAAATTATTCTTTAAAAAAATAATCAAGTAGAAATTTATTATTTTTTTGAGTTTTAAAATTTTTTCTGTTTTCTTTTTATTATTATTTCCCGGTGTAAGTGAATGTAAATTCCCTTCAATAGCGAGGAAGAAAGTAAATTGAACTGGGTAGGGTCGAACTCTACCGAAGGGATTGGCAATGACTATAATTTTAGTATGTAAATACAGGAATAGTTTAAATTCCATAAAGAATTTTATGGCGGAAGGAATATATCAACTGTAGCCAGGGAGTTTTTCAAGTTATCTTTGCGCAGATAGCGGAAAGTCCTGAATAATCAGTCTTGAAGGGTTTTAGGCAAGACGATATAGAAAAAGCTTTGGGAAGCAATAGATAAAGGATTCGGTAATGAAAGTTTCTCCACCAAATCTTTTAGTATTTGTATTTGTCACCAACAGGCCTTTACTTGCGCCCCAAATCTTTTATTTGTTACAAAACACAAATACTTTAATGTAACTAAGCAAACACAGCAGGCAAATCCATTAAACCTACATTCATGTACAGTTCAACGAGGGCTTCACAACGATGGTCAATTTATGAGTCGCGAATGAGGATATAATTTTAAAAATAACTTTACCTGTTTAAAAAAACAAAAGTTTATATCTACAAATTTACAAAGATAAATATTTATGACAATATAACATCAACCAAGTTTACATAAGGCTAGACTGTTGAGGAATAATGGCTGACTTATTGTTTAACATGTAATTAATTATTTTTCCTAACTAACAAGAATTTAGTTTTCCTCTCACACCTCCTATATTCTGTTATAATACAAAACCAATATTACTTTTAAGAATTTGTATGCTGGGTATTACGTTAACAATACAACACTCAAAACATGAATATCACTTGTACGTGTCAATGTAGGTTATCTATCAATTAAATTTAGATTTTGATGAGGTTCACTGCTTATAAATTTAACTCTGAGATGGAAGGTAGTAGACAGAATAGACTGACGTCATTAAGCAGGAAGAAGCCGTTGTTAGCTTCATAGAGAGTATCCGTTATTGCTATTTAATTGTTTAGCCCCTACACATTCAAAAAAAAAAAACGCTATCGGCGATAGATAGTATTTAAGGCTAGCAAATATTTACACGTGAGCAATGATTATTCATTAATTTTTTAGACAAATTAGGGGTTTTGTCTCTCTGTTAAGGCTGCCTATATTTTCATGTTTTTTCACTGCTGTTATTGCAACAAGATGGCTCGTGGGCACAACCCAATGAGCTCTGTAAGGAGCAGATTTATTTAAAGTAGGTGGTCCTGCAAACGGGATAAGTAATTTCTTTTTTCTTACGACAGCGTCTCCGTCCTTAATTAGTCCTTGAATGAGAAATTTAGATTTAGTAAGAGCCCGTAACAGCATTTGCTGCTTCTTATTTATTAAAATAAAATGAAATGAAACAGACTCTATTAAATACTTCTTCATAGTTTACATATTATATAATTAATTTGATTCAAATATCAATATTTTTTATGCTAGTATCTCAAAAAGTTCCATTGAATACGATATTCTATTTGGATCATAATATGTCGATACACTCTTGTTCTACTAAAATCTACGTAAATTTTTACCGTAACTAAATACTGTATACATAAAAAATTTTCAAAGGTTTGCCATTGAGCTTTGTTTATTGCCATGGCAAAGGTTAGCCTTTTTGAAAATGAGTCCGAGAGATATACAGTCGGCGCCGCTTATTGTGATCACGGTTAATGTTATCATTCGGTTATTGTTATCGTTTCATTGAAAAACAAACACGGACGTATATTAATACATTGTAATTAGGCCGCTTATTGTAATTATCTGTTCGCTTATTATTATCATTTAATTTGCCATTCAAAATCATATGCGTCAACGTATACTAGCATAGACCAAGTAAAAATTTCTACAAAGTAGTGTAAACAGCACGTGCAACACACAATGGGATGGTGTAACTATACTATGATATCTTGCCCCTTTTAGTTTGTCTCCAATATAAAACTAAAATTATTAATTAAATTGAATAACGGATTAACATTATAAAAAACTGTAATAACATCAAGTGTCATCCAATACAAGTTTAAAACAATGTATTAAACTTGAATGAATGAATGAAAAGTATTTTAATAATGATTGAAAATTTGTAGAACATATATCAATATATATGGAGAGTGTGAACTAATAAGAGTTAAAAAGTACTACTTAATAGTTTTAATATTTTCTATCTGTAGTTAATCAATGTAGTATAAACATATCAAAGTTTGTGATATTTATCTTTAAAAATAATAAAAAAGCATCTTTGAACATATTGACGATGTCAAATTTGTCAACCAGTTTTTAAAACTAATTTCTATATTAATATGTTTTTATTATTGACTAAAAATAACAATAGAGTGTTTTAAATATAAAATATTTAAATGTAAACAGTGATACAATAACACGCAATAAAAGAGGAAAATTCCTTTCCGTTTAACAAGGAAATTTACTAGCTTTTGATACCGACTACACACTATAATTTACGTGCGATCACTCCAACGTGGCAGGTTATAAAAGCAATAACACTCAATTACTCCAGACATTTGAGTTCAGTTTTAAATTCTGTTTTAGTATATCTAGAAAATTGTCCCTGCGGTTGATGTAAAGCATTATTTATTCTGCTTGGAAAATTTAAGAGATTCGGATTTAATAGATGTTTTATCTTTTAACCTTTAAATTTCATAAAGTTCTAAAAACGTATACTTTAGAGAGCATTGTCATTATAGTCATACAATTTTACGCTAAAGATTATACTTGATCAACGCTGTTAGAGTAAGATTTTCTGGCACCGTGTCGGTAATGAATAGTTAAATGATTAGTTATAAAATTATAAAATCATTTTTCTAATTACTGAGGAAGGCTTGTTCTGCTTTCGTCAAATCACTAACTCGCAGTTACCATGACAGCCTTTACAGTGTTGCTTACATTCTCTGGTGAGACGGACGAACATCACAACATGATGACGTTTTAACAGAACTGCTTAGCATTTAGGTCTGTAATTCAAATGGTCTCCTGTTATATTACAGTGTTGTCGAATCATATGAAATCATTAATTTAAAATCGTCAATGCGTGCTCGCGTGTATGTGTGTGTGTGTGTGTGTCTGGTAGGGAGGGAGAGAGAGAGAGGGGGGGAGTTTCCATACCAACTTACATTTTGCAAGGGAATTGATCTATTGATTCAGCAAATTATCAAAAAGGTAGACGTCGGTGAAATACTATCGGTATCACAATTTACTAATAACGCGGCCACTTACCCCAGAGAGACACAGATTAAGGAGTTATCAGAACAGTTATAGTCTTCATGTAACCTGCCTAAACATTTCGTATTAGGGATATTTTTGGTTTGCGGACAAGTTCTTTGGAAATACAATTGATCAAAAAGGATAATTTTTCGACTATTCTATTCAACAACTAAAAGTATATACGTTTAACAAAAGAACACACATACATACACATACACACACACACACACACACACATATATATATATATATATATATATATTTGTGTGTGTGTGTGTGTGAGTGTGTGTGTTTGTGTGTGAGTGTACTCTCATATTAGTACTTTATATTTTCTCATTGTTATTTCTTGCTCACAAGTAAAGCGAATTTCTGTTTTAAAATACTACATATTCGGATTTCTCTTTCCTAGTAGCAAGAATGGAGGTAAATAGAACCGGGGCGCTTTGAAATGCACCCTAGGGAGTTGGTAATTTGTAGTCAGTACATACAGGAATAGCGTAAGTCTCGGAAAGGAGATTTTATAGAGGAGGAACATATCGACCGTAGCAAGTGAATATTTTACGTTGCTCTATCCACGTAGCGGCAGCGATTGTAACTGGAGTTTCGAAGAATTTTATGCACGACGATATAAATAGATTTAGGGATTTAACAGTGAATGGATCTTGTCATGAACTAAAAAAATATATATTTTACATTTGAGACGCACACAGTTATATGATGTTTTGAACCATATTTGCTTCCAGATATGACGTGTTTTTCAGCCGACAGAACGCAGATTGTGTAACTGTTTTTCCAAATTATCTTCCCTTGTGTTTATGTTAGTCACCGTAATGCTGAATATCCACACTATATTGTAAGGCCATCTTTGAGGATCTTGTTTGTTAATTTTAAATGGAAACATAATCCATATAAAATCCATATATGGATTTTATAAAATCTATAAATCTGTTAAGACAGATTAATTGATAATTGATAAATTCAAGTGAGATCGTGGCACCAAACTATTTATAAAGTCATTGATGTTATAGAAAAAATTACATACAGTGCAATACTTATAAACATGTGGTTGTTTGTAGTACATATGGTTTAATTTTTGTAAAAATATTTTGTTAGGTAATTATTTTTCCTGAATATGCTGGTTCTTTTTTATCGGCTTTGAATAATATATGTATTAAAAGTATTCTTCTTTTTGAAAGATTTTTAATTTTATATATATATATTTGCGTGTGCGCGCGCGCGTGTGTGTGTGTGTCTGTGTGTGTATGTGTGTGTGTGTGTGTGTGTGTGTGTGTGTGTGTATGTGTCTGTGTGTGAATGTGTGTGTGTGTGTGTGTGTGTGTGTGTGTGTGTGTGTGTGTGTGTGTGTGTGTGTGTGTGTGTGTGTGTAAGTGTGTGTGTGTGTGTGTGTGTGTGTGTGTGTGTGTGTGTGTGTGTATGTGTGTGTGTGTGTGTGTGTGTATGTATGTGTGTGTGTGTGTGTGTGATAGAGAGAGAGAGAGAGAGAGTGTATAGTGACAATTTGGTTTACATTTCAGTTTACTATTTTTTTCTCTTAACGAAAGTTTTTGTACACGTAATACAAATAGAATATTCGGAAAACATTACAGTGTGTCGTTACAATGTTAGCTAGTTTAGTTATACTTAAAGTTGTGATTAAGAACTTTTTGCTTCCGATTTAATAAATTGTTTGACTAAAAATGAAGTTTAAATATTACTAGAAAGAATTTGAAAACAAAATATCATTTTACATAATGAACATTTTGTAATTATGCAAAGTGTTACTTCTTTGCATTGGAACTTTAACCTTGAAACTTCCAAATAGGTCAGTGTGAATAATATTTTCCCTTGAAGTATTTCATTACATAATTAACTATACGGCACTAGCATTTACAAAGCAATCTACTTGTTTACTCTATTCTGTCAAGTACCGGTCTTTGTAAATTCAGCAACACTGGATCATTGTCCTAGAAATTTTTTCGAAATAATATATACCAAGTAAAACCTTTTAATTAAAAAAAAACAATTTATAATGATTTATTTTCTATTGATCCTAGTAGTATAAAACAAAGCATAGAAAATGCATTAGGAAAAAACTGAACTTCAAAACATTTACTCTAAACCCGTTTCATAGGAATTTTCGAAATGTTCTATTTTTACTGTAGTGTCAGACACAATATTGGTCTTTAATTAGTGACAATGAGCATATAAACATTTCTAAATACAAAAACTATTTAGTAAAAACACTATTCTATATTTGCAGATAAAAATGCCATTAGGTGAGTAAAGAATATCGATTTAATTTCAAATCATATAATCAGTTAAAATTGTTCAATTTATTTCTGAACGTACAATCAAATATTTTACCACTGAGGATACTCCATAGGCGCGGCAAACCAGTAAAAAGGTTAATCTGGGCGTGGGCAATTCTCTATAGATATCGAAAGTTAGTTTATGCACTCGTCCCTGGTAGGGGTTGGTGAACAACCAGAGGTGTTATAGTGAGACCTTAGGGTTTCTGATTACTGGCATCAACCTCTAGTTCGGATTCGACTTGAGAGTCCCTGGTAGCTGTTGGTGAATAGCCAGAGGTGTTATAGTGATACCTTAGGTTTATTGATTATTGTCTTCAACCTCTGGTTCAGATTCGACTTGAGAGTCCCTGGTAGGGGTTGGTGAACAAACAGAGGTTTTATAGTGAAACCTTAGTGTTTCTGATTAGTGGAATCAACCTCTAGTTCAGATTCGACTTGAGAGTCCCTGGTAGGGGTTGGTAAACAACCAGAGGTGTTATAGTGAGACCTTAGGGTTTTTGATTACTAGCATCAACCTGTGGTTCAGATTCGACTTGAGAGTCCCTGGTAGGGGTTGTTGAACAAACAGAGGTGTTATAGTGAGACCTTAGGGATTCTTGTTAGTGGAATCAACCTCTTGTTCAGATTCGACTTGAGAGTCCCTTGGTAGGGGTTGGTGAACGACCAGAGGTGTTATAGTGAGACCTTAGGGTTTCTGATTAGTGGAATCAACCTCTAATTCACATTCGACTTGAGAGTCCCTGGTAGGGGTTGGTGAACGACCAGAGGAGTTATAGTGAGATCTTAGTGTTTCTGATTAGTGGAATCAACCTCTAGTTCAGATTCGACTTGAGAGTATTTGGTAGGGGTTGGTGAACGGCCAGAGGTGTTATAGTGAGACCTTAGGGTTTCTGATTAGTTCATTCAACTTCTAGTTCAGATTCGACTTGAGAGTCATTTATTTGAGATTTAATCTCTATGACAGAGTTTTTTTTATGCTTGTTTGAGATAATACACCATTTCAGTACCCTCGTGCTCTACGTTTCAGCTTGGTAAGTGATCATTAAGTCAGCTTGCCTTATGTGTAATTATCCAATCGTACAATTTTCTTCTTCTCTCGCCATAATTATTCTCTAATTTATATCAACATACGTTGGCGAAAATATGATGTTATCAGCTGGAGACAGTAAAAATTCACCACTTGGCTTAAAACAAAATCACTCTAGAAGGAGTATCAGATAATTGAGAAGCAAGATTTGATTTTATTGCTAATTATTTAAATATGTAATAATTTGAAAACCATCATGGTTAATGTCTATACTTAGAGCTCACCAGCAAAAGACTAACCCGTTATAGGAAATCTTCACTATAAAACAGTTATTAGCACAGATACTCGTTTCTTACAATAATAATGTTTATTTGATAAGAAAGTATTTTTAATATGGAGATCGTGGAAAGCTACTTATTTATTTATATCTCCAGCCAAATCAAATATCAATTAATTTTACAGTGAGTAGCATATAAAGCAATGGAAAATAAATGCACAGGAATTGATATTGGGTTCTATTGCTATTGTTTGAAATTCAGTCCCCACCTATCCAATTACAGTCTTGTCGTGTAAGATTTTATTGCATGGCTATAATAGAGTCGGGAGACGCAATATGTTAGTAAACTTCCTTTCTTTCTTCGCAAGGTATAAGATGCTTCAAACAGTCTCTTGCCAATTTATTTTATTAGTTTCCTTACAAACTTGATTATGTTAAGATTTTTCCAATAACATTCAATCAATGGAACGTTCAAAAAATTGCCACCAATTTTAAGAAAGTTTCTTCCTCTCCCTGACTTTCCAAATATCCAAGTCACATCTCCATTACCTCTACTACATGTTGAGTACGATAATTTAGTGTTACGGGGTGCATTGCTAACCGTTATTAAATTGAATTAGTTTTTACACTTTAGGTTAAATTATTCCTTTAAAACGAAACTCCTCCTCCTCCCCCTCTCTCTGTCTGTCTGTCTCTCCCTCTTTCGCTTCCTCACTCTCTCTCTCTCTCTCTCTCTCTCTCTCTCTCTCTCCCTCTCCCTTTTTTTAATTTCCTGTGTCCTATAATATATAATAATTTATTCTTAACTCGTGTCTGAGATTCTACAAACCTATAGTAACATTTAGTCTATTAACACTTTCGATTTTTTTGGAAGGGGGACTAGGATTATCAAATCGGATAGAAATTTTGATCCAGAACTTAAAAACCTACTTCTACGCATTCACATTTTACGTTAAATTACTTTTAAAGTATAATACCATTACTTGCCTTACACTTTTGGGTTAGGAATTTAGATCTCCATTTTGAACTATATTAACTGTTGCCGTATGAAAATAAGTTGTATGATTGCCAGTTGTATGAAAAAAAAGTTCTAATAATAATTGCATATATTGTTATATATATATATATATATATATATATATATATATATATATATATATATATATATATATATATATATATATAAATATCGCAATATGTTTTCTTGTGTATTAATAAAGAACAAAAGTCAAAATACAAATACAAGAATTATATTTGAATTTACAATTCAAAGCTTTTCGTTGGCTAACAGTACCAACATCATCAGGAATATTGTAAATTCAAATATAATTCTTGTATTTGTATTTTGACTTTTGTTCTTTATATATATATATATATATATATATATATATATATATATATATATATATATATATATATATATGTATAATCTATGTTGTTTTAAATATATATATATATACTTCAGTTGCTTGGTAGCCAAAACTAATATGTAATAATATGGTACTTCATATATTTTTTACTTTCTGTTCTATTATATACCGAACATACAGTTGGAAAATCGATCGTCACGTTTAGATGAACAAACAGAGATGACTCCCCCTCTAGTTCTAATAACCTATGACATCATTATGCATTCACAAAAGTGGGAATTTAAATCACTAATGCTCTGTTCCCTATGATCCTGAGTTCACCAGGATTACGTTGTTGTGACAAGACTATAATATATTGATGTTACCAAGCATGCATGTATTTTTGAAAACTTAAGATGTCTTAAAGAGAATTTAATTTACTTTCGTTTTCAATAGTCAAAGGCTTAATAAAAAATTATTTTTATTACTCACGGATAAAATTGAATAGTGGCATGTTTTTATATATTCTATCTGGTATCCACATACGGATATGACATTTAGTAACAATATCTTTTAGGAAACTACAAGGTCCAACTCTAACTCTGTACTTTTTATGTTTAATTATTTTTGTAACTAATACACCGTTTTTATTGTTTTATTTTAATTTCAAGAATCGAAAGAGTTTAACTCTTTACATCATTTTTGTATATTTCCGAATCTAATCACAACACTATTATAAGTGATTTATGTTCCTGAAATATAATTATTGTGTATTAAATAAGAATAACAGTGTATTAAAATTAAAAACACATATTTTTAATTGTTAAAAATACGTAGTCAAATAATTTACCGAAACCTAAAGTGAGTATATAATTTTAATTTCATATATTGCCCTGAAATGTAACACTTCGATAAAAGAGTTCCATTAAATTTTAGTTACCTAATCTATATGCTACATTGGAGTTACAGTTCGACACGACGTTTATTTTTGTGTTTCATTGATTAGAAACGATTTGATATTTCAATATTAGGAGTACGTCATTACTAGAGTATTTGTAATTGTGTGGAAATAGATCATGACTTTATATAGCGTTTTATCAAGTAAAGACCACTTCTGTATCTACAATATTTACCTTTGCTGATCCACACATTAACCTATAACAAAAGACTGTTCTATATGTTATTTATTCGACCAATTTTTATTTAGTTTATTTAGACTAAATATTATAAAATTATAATATACAGTAAAGAGCAAGGTCCCGCCCTTGATTTATGGCACACGGGTAAACAAGTCATTTCATATAGAAACGACTAGAAGGCGTAGTCACGCTTGTACTGGCACAACTGCTACACTGTTCTAGAACCTTCTAGAATCAGCATTTCGATATAAAGGATTGTTAGGGCGTGAAAGCGAAATCGCTTTGTAATATAGAGAAGAGAATAAAAGCTGTAGTGAGAGTGGTAACTAGTGCCAGTGTGTGTTAAATTTAGATAGACTATTAGCGAACTCAGTAGTTATGATTATAAATTATTAAAACAGTGTTTGGACGCTTTTATAAATGTTAAGAGTGTAAATAACAGTAGACATAAATTACATTTTCATTTTATGTCGATATGGCCTTTCGAAACACTTTAGATAGTTTTCAGCAGACCTAAAGTGCTGACATTGTTGCCTGGAGATCGCGATAAGATGTTCTACTGGCAAAGTAATGCCAGGGCTGACATATTTCCGCTTCGTATCAACCAAGGAAACGGTGTAAAAATGATGCGATTCTGGAATAACGCTTCCATAAGCTTTCAGAGAATTATTTATTAAAAGTCGGGAATGAAACTTTATATTTAACACATAATAAATACAAAAGGTAATTTGAGCAATAAAATGTTAACTTTACGTAGTTCGAACAAAAATAAATGTTGTTCAAGTAATGGTTTTGTGTTTTCATAAAAAACTGAAATCCTTATGGTCATTACAGAATAATGATTTAGTAAACAGATGGTTTGAACAAGATAGAGTAAACCGAGAGCTAACTCTATTGCTTCAAAATATTGCAGAGTTAAATAAAGGCTTTTCTAAGGCCGTTGTTTAGTTCACTTAAAAACAATGACTGAAGACGTGTATATAAAACTCTATTAGTAGAAATTGGATGGATTCCTCCTGGATACTAAAACAATGCTAGTAAAACAAAGAAGAGGAACAGTCGATATCTATAAAAATGAATATTTGTGTGTATGCATGTATGTTATAGACGCCTAAACCGCTGAACAGAAGCTGACGAAATTTCGAGACTATGTTTAACATATACCCAGGATGGTTCCTGTAACGTTTGGTGTAGATTCATCCACAGGCTTAGGATGGTTCGAAAACCGATGTAAATATATATGTATCTTATTAACGCCTAAACCATTTAACATTTTATTGACATTTGGAAAAATTGTTTAACATATTTTCAGGATGGTTTTTGTGAAGTTTGATGTAGATGAATCTACTGGGTTTCGCTCCAGAGGCTTAGGATGGTTCAAAAACTGATGTTAATATCTGTATATCGTATGGTCGCCTAAACCGCTTTACAGAAGTTGATGAAATTTAAAGGGTTTGTTTAACATACTCTCAGGATAGTGCGTGTGAAGATTGGTGTAGATCCATCCACAGGGCTCCACCCCACAGGCTTGGGATCGTTCAAAAACCTATGTATGTATATATGTGTGTATATAATTTCTTATGAACGCTTGAACCGCTGAACAGAAGTTAATGAAATTTGGAAGGATTGTTTAACATATTCCCAGGATGGTTGGTGTGAGGTTTGGTGTAAATCCATCCACAGGGCACCGCCGCAGATGCTTAGCATTGGTCAGTGTACAGCCTTCCGTAAGTCTTATGTTAAAATGTATATATATATATATTAATATATATATACTAGCTTTATTAAATTAAATTTTAAAAATTATAAACAATATGTAAGAATGAAAGTACATTAATAATTATGTGAAACTGTTTACAATTGCTAAATTCTATGCACAATTATTGCTATTACAATTATAGATATTAAAAGTAGGAGATCCCCTCTTCTCCTTGTGTGGATCTCTTGGAATTGCATTCTTTCAAGTGCCGCGATAAGTCTCGCTACTTATGCATTAGTTGCCGGTGCCGTTCAAACAACCTTCACTAAGCAGAATACTTTTTTCTAAACATTTTCTAAATGCTCTTCGTGTGAGAACTCTATTAACATCATGGTTCTTGTCTTGAAAAGTAGCCATTCCATTTATTACGCCTCGTTTATTTTTATTCCTGCTTTTTCAAAAATAGGGTAAATTGTATAAATCATAGATAACAATTTCTCAGGGTTCGGATTTAGAAAAAGCCTTGAGCTTTTATGTATTTTAAAGTTTAAAAAACCCAGGAGAATCGTCTTTCAAGTCACCTGAAAGTTGTCAATAATTTCATAATTAACTACTACTAAATAGGTCTAGGTGGACTGATGCTTACTGCCGAGGGAAACCGGAAAGAGCCAAACGTCAATAGATCAATTTTCGGAGAGATGATTTGCCATTGTTAACGACTAGGAAATATTCGATGGTGGGAGTGGGAGCGGGATTCTATAAGGCAGCAGTAGCACTGAATAGATGATGAATAGACAACAGAAATTCCTCTACTTACACATGGATGGTTCCAGTTTTCCTTTCCATGATTTTAAGACGAGTTTGCGTATCTTGTGAGTTGATTTTTTTCGTATTCTCTAAAATTATATAATTATCACTATAAAGATGGTGAGTCATCGTTGCATGTTTAGAAGACCACACACACGCCTCGTGATTAAGAGGTGGGTTTTATTATTCTATATGAAAACGAGAATATTTTTTAGGTACTTTTAAAGATAATTTTTACTATTGATTTAATTTACAACTGATTAGTTATAAATAACTTTAAAAACTATTATTTTAATGGGAAATAACAGCAGGTGACTGTAAATTATTCTTAAATAGTAGTTATTAGCCTTAGGCCCTAATGAAAAATAAAATATTCAAAACAATAACGTTTTTGGCAGTAAAATTTTAAAACTCTATATTTAAGAAACGTTTTGTAATAAGAATTTGTATCTGAAGTATTTATGAATTGTTAGTTGATTTATTCCACGTAATTATGTACCTTAGCAGGAAATAGTTTACCTATTTAACTAATCCACGTTAAACGTTAATTTTATATGTAAGAGAGCTATTACAATGTTTGCGCACCCTTACGTAACGTGATGGCTTAACTACCTCGAAAATCCGACTCAGCTCTGCTCATATTATATTTATATAAATCTGGAGAGCTTGGCGAGTGTAGCGAGATATTTATTAACGCCTTGGAGACGTGCTTACTTCCCTAGCTGTGGTACTTTGTCTTACAGAACAATGTATTTTAGCTTAAAACTATCACTATAAACTCACTTCATTCTTCAGTAAGTGAATGGTTACCTCTTCAGACTGTGAACTATTTTTTTACGAAATAATCTGCGTTTAATTAGCAATCATTAAATCTATTTACATATAATACTTAATAATATTATACGCATTACAAAATAAGCGTTGCGTAATATTTGTATAAATTCTGATAACTAATTTTGTTACTTTGTATACATTTATAATTACAACTGCAATATATAAATACTTGGATTTTAAATGTACAAAATGAAGCACAAACTATTCAACGTTTATAAATAATACACACTTTGAAGATTAATCATCTACTCTCATAAAATACAATCGACGATAAATGAACTAACATTTATATTTTACTATTAATGATTGTCATAAATATGTCTTCCTTTTTTACATCCTCAGGTAGGTGTAAATAAAAAAACACAATTAAATAACTAATAGCTCTTGCAGTTTTAGGTAATTAAATACACATCAGAGTTTTTTTATAGGGTAGATTATAACCAATTGGGATCTTTAAATATTGCAATAATTCTGTATTAAAAAACCTTATAACCATTCTCTCTTTACTTCTCGTAGAATGAAAAAGAGAGAAACAGTTAAACAACGTACAAGAAATAGTTTTCTTTCTATGAATACAAAATAAAATTAAATAATTTCTTGCAGATTTTTAGTAATTTGAAAAGGACATGGATTATTATTCCGTGTGAATAGTTAGTAAATGAGTCAAACTGGATTAAAATATTCGTCTCTTATTAAGCTAAAGTGTTAATGGTAGCAACGTTAACAGACTAATAGCAGACTACGTTGACATCCAAAGAGGACAGCATCCTTCCTAAAGCATAATTTAAAAGTAAATTCTATTTTTATATTTAAAGCTTGAAATTCAACAAAATTGACAAAATAGGTTAAACTTCTGCACAATTCAAATACATTCCGAATGTAAGAAATATTAAATTCAGTATTATATCTAGGTTTGTATTATTCAGAAAATCAGATCTTGCAAGAAACAATAAGGTCTTTAAAACATTCTTAAAATTTTCATTTTCATAAACTTAAATTCTAAAAAGAATTATCGAGTATGTATACGTCTTTAAAATTTAGATAAAAGGTGTATCTTTTATTATAGCCATTCCTTAAACTGTGTAACCAATAGCTCGTCCTTTCAGGCGTTCCTTTAATGATTTGTTTTACAAATATGCGGCCAACGAAAAATAAATGATGTTACTCATACACTTAATTCTTTTACAGACTCTAATGCTAAGGGTTGATTATTAACACCACGAAGGGGAATGACAATTCGTTATATTTGAAAACTGTAATTAAAGAAGAATGTTTAAAATTCCTAGTGAGATTGTGAAACTATTATTAAATTTCTTTCAAATTTGTATAATTGAAAATAATCATGAGATGAATAGAGCTTTTGCACGAGATATTAAATCCTAAAATTTTATTATAATTTTCTGCATCCATACGAAATACAACTTTATAATTACTATTAACGGATGAACTAAATCTGTGTTTAATATAAACCACATTTTACAGTGTGAATCACAAAGAGGCTATAAGCTCTGATCCTGAAAAAAAATTTGTCTCAATAATAATTATATTTAGGCACATAACTTGTTACGATAAGAAAATATCAACAATATTTAGCTTCATAAACTATTACGCTAAAAAAATTATTTTATACTATGCGTGGTTATTAATTCAATGTGCAGTATTTTGTTATGTTACTAACAAAAAAATATTTATATTCAAGCTCATAATTTATTACTTTATTTTAAAGAAAAAAGTTATATTTTGGTTTATGACGTATTACGTTGTGAAACAAAAGTTATTCATGTTTATATCATAACTTGTTATCTTATTAAACAATTTGTTTCCTAAAATAGACCAGGCTTTAAACGTATTCTGATTTTACTATAAAAAACCCTATTTTGGCATTTCACGTTTTCCTATAATCACAATTTACTTATAAGGGCAATAAAGTAACAGCTTTGAAAGATGGATATTGCATTAATCGGTAGGACATAAATCTTTGTCTAGCAATCCAATAAACTGATGAAGGCAAACAGAAACCCTGAAATTAAGTAACCGCAGCATTGTTTGTACTAACGAATTGAAACAGATGCAAATTTTGTCACGCCTAATGACAGTGACGTAATCAAGTTAGGCATTCCTCAATCCAAGTGTAATATTCTATTTTACTGATAACTACCACCACTTGGACAGTTTTTGAACGTTTTATTGAATACTCGTAACTTTTAATTAACTAGATAATTTACATTTTATCATTATGATAAAATCATAATATCATTTCGTAATACAAATTCATTTTAGCTTAATATTTAAATTATTCATTTATATATTTTTTGAGTTTTAAAGCGATTAGTCACTGTCGCTATAATGGAAGAATGACGAAGGATTGACCTTTACATTGTGGATGACGAAGGAAAAGAAAATATTATAAATATAGTTTGGATTAAGCTAGAAATGTTTAGACCTTGTTAGTAGATACGGGATAATTCATACTGTCAAATATTTAGGGCCGTGATATTGGAGGAGACATGCATCTAGGTATCTATCTTTCACGCCCTCTAGAAGACGGTCGACCCGTTAACCTAAAATGAGCAACACAGCGGTTGAGCTACTCAATCCGCCCAACACTACCGTAGAAGAGTTTCTTAATTTATAATTTTGTAAAATCCATTCTTCCACATTTACCAATAATAATAAAAACACTAAAAAATATATATATTTTTATAGGCTCTAATTATAACGTCGGATTCTGCGTACAAAGCCGTGATATCCAGGATAAGGTGCGTGCAAAGAGGGAGAACGATATTTAGACGACCGAGAGAAAGAGTTGAAGACTGTCCAATATTTGCTAAATTAAACAGAAGAAATATGATTGGTAATGAAGATAGGAAAAAGGAAAGCTATGGAACGGAGTCAAGAAATAAAGATCAGTTAGTCGAGGAGAGAAACTAGGGAATTAGAAGAGGGCATACATCCAAGGAACCAAAGGAGATCAATCAAGTTTTGAGAGCCAGAAGAAAAGAGGACCTGGTAGTCGAAGAGGGCATATTTTGAGCAGACCAGGTCTTGAAGTTGAGGTTGAAAGGTTAATACTGAACTTCTTCCGTCATACTTGGACACAGGCGATTAAAAGAGTTAGCGACTGTAACGAACGGGAACAAAAATTATCAACCATACAACCTCAGTTCAACTTAAGTACTTATTAATTAGTTTTTAAAACTATGTATAGAATAAATCTTATTAAAAATATATAAGAATTAAAAGTATAATATTATAAATATATACCTATTAAAAGTATGTAATAGCTCTTACCAAAAAGTATTCTTTTTATTAAAAGCAGGTAAAGAATATACTTATTTTATAAACTGAATACATGTTCGGCCATTGAATGTAAATACTACAAAAACTGTGTAAGCACCTTGTTACTATAGAGGTCAGTTCCCATCAGATAGTGAGTTGTTGGATTCGGATTGCAGATTAGAGAACGGAGGTCTTACTGAAGAGGCACTTTTGGAATAATAGGGAATAATATAAGTTATAATATCATTGCAAAAATTGAAACAATTTACTTATGCCTGTTTAACCGTCGAAAGTCAAAATGGAGAGCTCTTAATTCCTTCGAAACACATTTCGAGATGAACTGAAACTGAGCACAGGTATAAATCAAAAGATTAAGGGGAATAATAGCAAACCCTACAAATATGACAGGAAAAATTAAAATAGAATAAACATATATGAATAATATTACCATAAACACTTTCCCAAAACAAAACAAAATAATTAAATTGTACCCAAGAGGTCGAAAAACAACGGAAGGTTGCTAGCCGATGGAATAAAAGGAAAGATTAGCGAAATGAAATGGTGAGTGAGAAATAAAGAGACAGAGGCAGATTAGAAAAGAGAGAGTTGAATGTTAAGGGCATGAGGTTAACAAAAACAAAGTGTCATTAGAAAATTAAATAATGCAGTAAATATTCGTTTAAAGCCGTAGAACAAGAGAGGGGCGGGGGTTGTACATGATTCAAAAGTACAAAGAAACACGTATTAAGGAAATAGGAAAACACCGTTTAGAGTTTTAAAACAAGGGACATAGAAAAAGAAAGAGAGAGAAAAGCAGATCTAGCGAGAGTAGACTGTGATTTCGTTTTACAACCAATGTTTTCTTACTACATACTTTGCCTTGTCATTTCAAAAAACGTTATAAAGTTGAAAATACATAAACATCTACATTTCGTATAGCATTTTTATTAATTAAACTAGATTTTATTTAATACTCTGTGACTTTAAAATAAATTTACAGTCAATCACACCATTTTGGATTTCGATTACATACATACACAAAGGCAACCTATGACATTTGTAAATAAGTTGGTTTATTTCAAATAAATTGCATTGTCTACATAGTGGATAAAAACTCTTCATTTGTGTTTCCACATGGTTTATACTTAATTGGCTGTTGTTATTTGAGAAATGGGCAAACATTTCATTTAATAAAACAAACTAAAATATTTTCCAGTTAAAAAAATTACTACATAAAAGCCATATAATTAGAAACTTATTTCGAACTTGGTTTCTATATTTACTTTCAGTTTTCTTATTATCTTCTTATTAGCATATTAGATAAATTAATATTAAACTGCAAGTGATATCTTTAAATAAACGTATCTTTGATATTTGGCTATCATTTTAATGACATATTTCACTATAAATTGCTCTAAAACTAGTTTGGTTCAATTAATAGTTTCTTAATTAAATATAATTAATGTAAGATTGTAATTTTTGATAAATACATTCCAGTTAGACCTTCCGATAGGGTCAGAAAGCATCGCATCTTCAGCACAATGAAAAGGAGCTGGAGTTAATATGCCCTTACGGGATGTACAAGGCCCAAAGCCCTTTATAGCCTTGAGAGCATTAATTGGCGGAAATATTTTCTTACAGTTAGTCAGAATTTATAAATATATAAAGAGAAACGTTAATAGCAACATGAAACATCAAGCTTCACTTTTTAATTTAAATAAATAAAACATCCTAACCATATTTAAAACTCTTGATTTAATATTTTATCTATATTTAAATTGCAAAGTACACTTTCTCAGAGGGAGTTACAAAAATAACTGTTATTAACTGGAAGGTTATGAGGCTTTATTTATTTAAATTGAGGTTAATGTTAATGTTTAGTGAGTGAATGTATAAACATCAGTTTTGGTTAGTTAGGAATAATTAATTGTAGAAAGTTGTAAGATTACGTCCCTATGTGGATATTTTCGAAAAAAACATGATCTGCCGTCCAATATAAGGAGAAAATTAATTTAAAATTTAAAAAAACATAAAATAGACTTTACAAATAGTAATATCTGTATAACGCAAAACATAGTTAGCTTGGAATATAAACAATTTTCCAAACCATTAATAAAAAACGAGTCTTCAAAGAAAACAAAATACAATACAATCTGACAGGGAATTAAAAAGTTGTAAACATCGTCTTCACAATAAAATCTTTTACCTCCCTTACAGTCAGGGGTCTTTACAGGAGGCAACTCATTGAACACGATCTTCCTACGCCATTTCCTCAGCTTAGATAATATTGCTTTTACTAGCCTTAGTGTTAAGGTCAGCCTTTAAAGCCGTTCAGTTCTTCCTGTTTAACTCTTCATCACGACCTATTTTTATTGATACATATTATGCCTAGTAAGGAAAAGGTTGATAATTAGCTCCCTATCATAGTTGTAAGGGAATGTAAATGCTTCAGAGAGGGGGTTACTCTTATCGGCCGATCCTTGCCCTTTACAAGTATTGGCAGTTAGTTCTATACAAGACTCTGTTTTACCCGGAAGTCTCTCCTGCCATGAATGGCGCAATGCTTTTTCGTTGGTTCTATACAAGACGGCGATATAGTCTTCCGTTGCACTCTGCGTGAATTAGTTTTCAATTGTAGTATTTCGATATACTACCCAGTCTTCTTTCGTAGCATTTGTTCACGCCGTATGGCGCAGGTATTACCGGACAAACCGCCATATTACTTATGCATTTAATAGAGCATGTAGTGGCTTAGTTTGATTTATATGTAAACTCTTTTCCTTGTTTAGTTTTATAATGTGTAGTGCGTGAACTGGGTGCACCCAAAACTCGTCGTAATCACAATCTTCAGGACAATAATGAATGAGACATTTCATAGTTCAGATATGTGCACTTTCATATTTTAACATATATTTTGTATGTAAACCTTATATGGCAGCATTTGAGTTCTTACCGTTACATGAAAAGTAGTATAATTTTATCTCAAAATCCACCTTAAAAACTAATAAAATCAATACTAATATACAATACGACACACCTATCCTCAGCCAACTAAACTGCCCACTCGATATATTACTTTTACTTACCTGTAAATATATTACTTCCTATTAGGTAATATAGGTGTACAGGTGTAAACATTCTGATTTAGGCGTTTAAATAACAGCCTACCTCATTAAACAAATACGAACATACATTTATATACATGTATATACATTTTAATATATACATAAATACACATACGCTCACGGGGTGGTATAGGGTAGACGTTCATTCCCCTTTTTTGGCAGACGATTTACTTCAGATAGATAAGGAATCCAGCCTATTCGATACCATAATTCCCCTCTTTTCTCAGTAACAGGGGATCATTTATCCTTTCCTTGGCTTTATCTAATTCTACATCTACCCTTTATTATCCTTCTTTATCAAAAGGTATATCGATTGACACATCTTTACAGCTCTAATAAATAATAGGTTTACTTCATTCAAATAAGTTTAAACCTCTTGAAGGAGATAAAACTTTAGAATGATTTGTAAATTTTCATGTTGCTGTTAATGTATATTGTAACTTTATTTGTATTGCTATAACAATTGAAATAAATATTAACTTTACAATATCTCTTTTTATCTTTACAATATTATACTATTTATTTTAGTTTGCTTTGTAAATAATAATCTTTTTAATTTTAATTTTCTTTAAAAGTGTTCCGTTTATTTTCCATATACATGTTTTTATTCTTTTCTTTTATACCTGTTTATTAGTCAATTCTTTTTCTGGTTTTACTTAGTAAGTCTTTAATTATTGTAGGTGATGATAAACCTAATGAAGTGCCAGCGATAATTTCCGCAACATACATTCACACGTAAAGAAAAACCTCTAAATTACAGATATAAATGTATCTGTCCCTCATCAGTAAATACATAACTGTAAATTATGTTATTATTACGAGTAATAACGTTACCCCTTTATCCCACCCTACCACGCTAACCAAAGTTTGTTACCATGAACAATTCCACTTCAGTGCACAGGTTATGCAATGTTCACAACCCTCTAGTAAATTGATTAACAGCTAGCCACCTCACATTCCTTCTACAGGGCTACAACATATCCCAAGGCTTGATCCAACGTGACAGTTTGTATAACAGTGTTTCATTCTTGTAAGTTTACGAGCTCCACATGTCTCGTTAATATCCTTCAAATTCTATTGAATGGCTTCCTGTAAGTGCGTGGAGAACAGGTCCCGAAACATTTTATCGTAGAAGGAGATACAACAAAGATATTTGTAAAAGCACCCGAGATTGTTACCTTCAGAAGACTCAATCACCAAATATCAAACAAAACAACGGACATCGAAAAAACATACATCCCATTCATCAACAAACAGCCAAATACAATACAGCCATTATATACAACATAACATGTAACGACTGCCCCAGCCTCTAAACTCACCAAACAAGTAGAATATTTATTACAAGATGCAAAGAACGTGATGATTGACGTACAAACACAAATCGGAAAGCCACCTACGCACCATATAGGCCTATACTAAACACCAACACACATTCAGAAGGATCCAGACTAATTTAAACATTCTCCACGTACTAAACAATTCTAATCACTAAACACTAAAGAAATATTTAGCATGTACAAGCACAATATAATAACACTCAAACCATATATATCTTTAAAACCCATTCTAATATATAATCTAACACCCGTTTCCCATCGAATAGTAGGCCTACACAATCCGCCTATCCCATACTTTACACCCATAAATTACAAGCCTGCAACCTTGAGGGAATGTCGCCAGTAGCAGGTTATCCTTCGTCAATTAAACGATGTTTTCGAAAGGCTTCAGGAAGTATGTTTTTCGTTAGTTCTTTAAATAATTACTTATAATTTATTCAGTGAAATCAAGATTAATATAAAATTAAACTTGACCTTTTTGTAGTTGCAGCCTGATAATATTTTAATAGTTTAAATGAAATGATACACTTAAAGCAATTTTGAATTAGGCTTTTTTGTGTTTTGGGAGTTTTATACATTTTATTTACCTTCTTCACTAAACAAAGAATGTAAGCCCTAAAATAGTAAAGTCCACGTTAATTTTAGTAACAAGTTCTATATTGAAATAACAAAATAAAGTCGCTAAGTAAAAGTAATAAGTGAATTAGTAAACGCATTAGAAGAATTTGGAGTGAATAGAAAAAGGTGAATTTAATTCAGGATAAATATTAGTAAGTGAATAGGTGGCAATGTGAAATGAAACAAGAGATGAACGAAATCTCATAGTAATTGAGATCAACGGATGAGTCAACAACTATGAGTGTTAATTTATATTGAATTCAAAGCCAAACTCTTTAAAGTAAAAAAAAATATTAGGAACTTTGTATACCTTCTTAAATTGATTAAAGAATAATAAGTAATTAAAACTAATAACAAAAAAAATATAAAACCGAGTACAGTAACCTATACGCGCCATAAGTTAATTTAGGACATGCTATAAGATTTTATTAATTCAAAGAATAGATAGAGGAGTTTTGATTTCTACCGGCAAATTAAATATAGGCGAGAATAAGTTTGTATAATTAAGTATAATTTTTTGGGTAATAACACTATCGGAGGACCAATAGTTATTATAATTATATAAATTAATATTCTGCACTTACGTGCACCATGGAATACATACATTTATCACACTCGCGTATTAGATAAGCGGTTTCTGGCCAGAAAACTTGTTCCTATTTCACGCCTGGTCACATTCGGTTTAAAATAAATATATAGTTGCATTAACTTACACTAGTACCTAAGTTACGGAGATTGAATAAGTATAAAAATATAATAGAACGTAGTGGTGTATCGAACTACACTCCGGATAGGTCTAACTTGCTCTCCGTTCAAACTGCAGAAAAAACCTTATCACAGGTGAGCTTTGCCTGACTTTGGCGGCGGGTTTAAAACAAAAGAAATGAGTCTATATTGCATATTTTAAATACGTAACAATATTAGTTACAACTTTGAAATAAGGATCAGGTGAATCAATTATTGTAAAACAAGTAGCTGTGTATTAATTTGATTTCCTAAGAGACAAAGATCCTGTAGAACAGATTTAAATGAAGGTATATTATTACACACACGCGCGCGCGAGCGCGCGCTAAATAGTAAGCTTTTTCTTAATGAATGTTTTGGAATTTCTGTTTTCTTGAGAGACAAATGTATTAACGAATATTTTATTTAGGTTGTCAACTTTAGAACATAAAACTGTGTTAGTAAATTAAAGTTTTTCATACTTCCAAGCATGAGCGATATGTAAATCATCAGCGTTAAACCAGTGTTATAATCAGTGCTGATTTTGAGATGATCAAAACGAAATGATTTGGGATGAAACCCCCTTTATGGAGAAACGCGGTGCGTGTCAGGGGATGACAATGACCGGATTAGGGCTGGAATATTTACTCTTTACTCAACTTCAGAAGAAAATAAAATCCACTTTAATACCATTTCGTAAGAGTCACTTTTCATTTCGAAGAAATGTAGCCAACATTTTGTATACAATGAATATTCAATACTGACCAATTATACACATTATTATATAAAAACATTACAAGCAGACTCATACTGTAGACACTTAAAATATAATTAATTATTATTTCAAATTTATCACTGCAAAATTCCAATGTATTTATTATTTGAATTCTTTATCCAATTGGTTTACGGTAATACGGGAAGCCTCATTTAGGTCTTACTTCTTAATTAAAATAAGTATTATGAATTTGGTTTTATATAGATAACGGTGTCTGAGGTTATTAACAAGAATAAAATATTTTTATGTTTTACGAATATTTTTATTACTCATTTTTATTAAAACTCCAACGCGGTTTGTAGGCCTATATCTTTTCTATATTTACATATCCATTCATTAATATATCGTATAGCTTTCACCTCTGACACTTATCTTTGGCTCTCTAGCTTCCTTTTCTTAAATTTTTAGTCGAATACTGCACAAAACCAACAGGAGTTGCTTTTAGTGTAAATAAAAAGATCTCTAGGTAAATAAATTTGCAACACCCTTTGCTTTACAATTCGCAATGCTAATGACTTACCAGGCACTCTGTATTCTTGTTATCTCTTCTGCCACATTAGACTTCACAGGACTTATTATAAAAGCCAAACAGGCAGAGCTTATCGCGTGGTTTCAGGCTAGCACGGCTTTATATACACTGAAATGTAATTATAAAGCTGACATAAAATGTCCGTAGTTTACATCTCGCCACGACGCCAGCTGACAGTGTATTAGCTGCCAGGTGCTAATTGCAGGTGCTGATTTGGCTTAGGTGCTACGAGATAATCTAAAATGCAACCTGTAGCAAATTCGTTATTGTATACACCTCCTTGTTGATTATATTATTTTTAATATTTATAAAATTACGTTTTGAAACCTTATAGAAACCATTACATTCACAAGTAATATCCGTTGAAGTTAACCCTATTCAACTAACGTACATTCAAACTTCTTGATGCTAATATAAGAAATAATTAGAAATTACTAAAAACAAATAATATCTTAGGGAAGTCGCTTAGAATTCATTTCTCGTTTTCAAGTTTCTCTCGTGGTTTCGGCTTACTGATGCTTTGTGCGAACAGGTTCTTAATACACATTTTCCTTTTAAATTATGCAAAGGTAACTCATAGGTACTAAAAAAGACATCATAATATTTATTTATACCAAAATATAAGAACATTTCTCTTTTATGACTGAAGTGCAGAGGAGTGTTTTTTCCTACAGGGATTATTAGCTTCACCTACAATTGAAAGTTTAGAGCAAAAAAATTGTTTAAAAAACGTTTTTAGTAACATTAATGTTGATTTTTAATTGTAATGTATGTTTAAACTCAATCTTGAAACTTTTCTCCAGTAACTAATGGCTTAACTAAAATCCTATGTTCTAACGTACTTTTAAAAGGGTTAAACATCTCTTTGTGGGTGAAAACATTTCTACTATATTACGTTTCATGACACACCAGTTATATAATTATCCCTCAATCCCAGTGAAAGCCAGAGGTTTTCGTTTTACGTATTTAGTGAATACTAAATATTGTTTTAATTTAATTTATAATCTCTGCAACCAACTCAAAGCATGCTTCATGCATAACTATCTGATCCTCCATGCATTAATATTCTGCGAAAAAGGGATGTAGAATCAAGTTAAATCTCAAAAATGCCCAGACGTCAACTTTTGGACTTGACGCGCCGCCGTTCTCAACTTTCCTTCTAATTTTGTATGTTAATTTATATATATATATATATATATATATATATATATATATATATATATATATTTAAAACAATATAGGTTATTCAAATACAAGAATACTTATTAATTTATATACATAAATTTATAAGGATAAAGTCTTACGTATTTTATATATATATATATATATATATATATATATATATATATATATATATATATATATATATACCCGTATATATGATGAATAGTTACTATTTGGAGTACATCCGTTCATTCTGCAGTCCATAAATTCGCAATTCCGACGTTTCGCTAGAATCTCATCCAACATTGACGAGGTGAACCCAACAACAGTTGACTCGCTCTTCTACTGTTGTTGGGTTCACCTCGTCAGTGCTGGATGATATTCTAGCGAAACGTCGGAACTGCGAATTTATGGACTGCAGAATGAACGGATGTACTCCAGATAGTAACTATTCATCATATTGTTCCATCCGTGAAGTAATACGTATCAGTATATATATATATATATATATATATATATATATATATATATATATATACGAGTATATATAGTTCAGAGTTAAATGAGTTAAATTTAAAATTTGTAAGTTTGCTGAGAGGCCAATATGTTGACAAATAAAGTTAACTCTATTTTGATACTCTCTTCTGCGTTGCTGCAAGAAACAAGAAGTCAGTGTTTAACGCTTTCACTTCTTTATATCGTGTTGTAAATGTTATTATTTAAGAAAAATATCTATTCTAGCTGAATAGTTTATCGTTGTATTGTAATTTATTACCACATATTATTTAAAACTAAGGCGATATTAAAAGGTATTGTTTGTATTTTGATGCTATTATTGTCTTTTATTTAATTTTTAAATCCTTATGAATTAGTTATCATCCCTAAATGTATAATCTTCCCATGTCCCTGGACACAATCTGCATTACCAGGTGTATTGTTTTTCCAATATCGGTTTCGGGAAAAAGAAATAATTATTAATGTTGCTTTACATTAAAAACTACATTAAAACAAAACTGGACAGTTTTATAAGGTACTCATCTGAGGTACTGAAAATCTGGTACGACACAACCACAGAGAACAATCTTACTTAAAAAGATTGAAATAAATATAAATGTAAACTATTTTAAATATTGCACGCATTAAAACCATCAATAGATATATCTATAATCACATTATTTGAACAGTAATTTTGACTGCAATAATTGAGTGAAGGCAATCAGGCGTCGAAATTAGCTCTCATAATAGAGTCAGCGAATTGAAATCAAATGAAGGTTTAATCGCTTAATCACAGATAGTCCGTCCTTATTCGTAGCATTTGGATATAATCTTGTGGCATTCTAGTTGATCATTATATTATAATATTGTGGGGCATAATAAAGGTCGCATGGCTGAGATAAGCATACACTTGGTTGCAACCATGGAAAGGTGGTTTTACGTGTGTAATATTAAAGTGGAATGAAATCTTTCACATAATCCGTTTGATTGGGGGTTTTGTGTGCTTATAAAATGAATTTTGATCTTATGCAGGTCTAATATTTTTTTTACAATTCTGTTATTAAACTCCGTTCCATTGTCTGAGATAATAACTGTTGGTAAGCAGAAATGTGTGAAGTAATCTAATAACTTGTCTGCAATCTCTGTAGCTTGAGAGTTTCCCAAGCGATAAGCTTGACCATATCGTGAGAAAGCGTCAACTATGCTGATAAAGGAATTCTTTTCTAAAGAGATAGTGTCGACGTGAATTATTTTAAATGGTCTGGCTGCTGTAGGTGTCAAATTCATTTCTAGCTGTAAGGGAATTCTGTCGTATTTAGTTCTTTGACATATGTCACACTGATTTATGAAATTTTGTATCAGTGATTTTAAATTAGGCCAATAATACATTCGCTTAATTTGTTCGTATGTTTCCTGTATCCCACGGTGATTAGTTTTGCTAACATGATAATTACGTATCGTTTCTAAGGTATCTTCTTCCGAAGTTAGGTCTAACAATTTGTTATTACACTTGATAATTCAGTTTGTTTGAAATTTGTGCTATGCATGATGCAAATTTCTCATACATTCGTCTTCAAAATATAGATTATATTTTATTTTAGGTACCAAATACGATTTTACAAAGTTCACTATGTCTTCCTTAAAATTATTCTCTGATATTTCGACTATTAGACGAATTTTTGAAGTTCCAAATAGCTTTATAATTTTTACTTTCTTTGGCTCATATTTTACTAATGATAAAAATATTTGGTTTTTTCCAAAGTTTACAGGCTTGTCGGAAATTGGTATTTCAATTTGGGTGTATCCTTCAAAATTGGAGTGGATGGTTTGACTATCACTTTCTTCATTGTCCTCTATGTCGGTTGGCGTTATCTGTTGCGTCGAGTTGTACGACCATAGATTCGTTATCGTCCAGTTCTGGGAAATAACGTTGCAGTAAGTCATTTACAGATAAGTCAAGGTCCGGTTCTACAGTGTGTTGGGTGTTCGTTGACCTTTTATCAGTGACGTTTAATTGTATTCTGGACATTGCGTCTGCATTTTGGTTTAGTTTGCCTTTTTTGTATCTTATGTCATAATCATATTCTTCCAATTTTAATCTCCATCTTAAAAGTTTGGAATTTGGTTCTTCAACTGAAAATAACCATTGTAAAGGTTTATGGACTGTATACATTTTAAATTTTCTCCCAAATAAATAAGGCCAGAAATGTTTTGTTGCGCATACGATTGCTAATAGTTCCTTTTCAATCGCAGAGTAATTAGTTTCGCTGTCGTTTAAAGTTCCGCTGGCATACGCTATAGGAAGGTCCTTTCCATTTTTGTCCTGGCTTAAAATTGCTTCTAGTGCATAATTACTAGCGCCTGTCTTTAGAGTAAATTCCTTTTCAAAATCCGGGTATTGTAGAAGTGGTTTATTATTCAATATATTTTTACATGTTTCAAAGCATTCTATAAAGTCGGGATTTTCTATATTTATTTTTGCATTTTTCTTTAAACAGTTAGTAAACGGTTTTGTTATTTTGGCGAAGTTTTTAAAAATTTTTCGATAATAGCTTAATAGTCCTAAAAATCCTTTAATTTGTTTGGTGGTTTTAGATATTGGGTAGTCCTTGACTGCTAAAATTTTGCCTGGATTAGGTTTTACTCCATTAGGTGTCACAACATGTCCTAAATATGCTACTGCTTTTCTTAAAAATTCTGTTTTATCCAGCTGTACTTTAAAGTTTACTTTGCGTAATCTGTCGAAAACTTCTTTAAGTCTTTGTATATGTTCTTGGAGGCTAGTAGAATAAATTATAATGTCGTCGAAATAAATTAAACATGTTTCATTTTGGATGTCTCTCAGAATATTATTCATAATTCTTTGAAATGTAGGGGGGCTATTCTTTAGTCCAAAGGGCATTCTTAAAAATTTGCAGTGTCCGGTTTCCGTTGAAAACGCTGTTTTTTCTATGCTATTTTTATCCATTTCTACTTGGTGAAATCCTGAGGCTAGATCTAAAGTTGTAAAATACTGGGATTTTCCTAATTTATCTAATATGTCTGTAATGTTCGGCAAGGGAAATTTATCGTCAATTGTTTTTTTGTTTAATCCTCTAAAATCTATTACTAATCGAAATTTTCTTTTGCCAGAAGCGTCTTGTTTTTTGGGTACAATCCAGACAGGAGAGTTCCATGGAGAAGTCGAAGGTCTAATAATTCCTTGTTTAAGCATGTCCTCAGTTTGTTTATTAATTTCGTTCTTGTAAATCTCTGGATATCTATAATTTCTAGATTATACGGGAATTTCATCGGTAGTCCTAATAACATGTTTTATTTGGCTGGTAAAAGTTAAATGGTTTCCCTCAATATGAAATAAATCTGCATAATCTTCTATTAAACTTGTTATAGCGGATTTTTCTTTTAAGTTCATATGTTCCATCCTAAATTTTGATAAATTTAAATTTTTTCTTCTCGATTTTTTTTGTTTATAATCTAATAAATTGAAATTAGTGTTCGTTTGCATTGTATCAGGTTCAAGGATATTGTATTCTTCTAAAGATTTTAATTCTAATGGTTCATTCACTGTTAATTCTACATTTTCTTCTGTGTTGTTTATAATAGGGCAATATGCTTCTCCTTTGTGTACTAAGACTATACACTGCGGAATTTCTAATCCATTTAAGTGTCTGTATGGTAAGAGTCCTTGGATATTGTATTCTTCTAAAGATTTTAATTCTAATGGTCCATTCACTGTTAATTCTACATTTTCTTCTGTGTTGTTTATAATAGGCCAATATGCTTCTCCTTTGTGTACTGAGACTATACACTGCGGAATTTCTAATCCATTTAAGTGTCTGTATGGTAAGAGTCCTTCTCCATCTTGAATATTTTGTATTCTAAATTTAATCGTTTGGCTAGTGCGGGCTTGTATAACATTACTTGTTCCTTTGTTAGCGTTCTGTTCCTGACATTCGCCTTTATTATTATTATTATTATTATTATTTTGTTCTTCTGTGTTAAAATATTTAATCGGGATTTGCTTATTGCGAAATATTAATTTATCATTCACAAAATTTAAATTAATTTTTAATTCCTTCATGTTATCTAATCCAAGGAGTAAGTCGAAATCTTTATGGAAATCAAATAAATAGAATTTGGTTGTTTCTTTTCCTAAAAGTGGTAGTGTACAACTGTATTTTTCTTTTGATACTCCATGAGCTGTACTCACTTCAAATGGTTCTGGTTCAAATTTTTATGAACTTTTAGTGGTGTGTAATTATTGGATTGTCTCGGCTGTTGATTTTGTTGTACGTATGAGTTAGGTTTAGTAAATTGGCTAGGGTTATTTTGGTAGTTGGGCCTATAATTTTGGAAGGTTTGTTTGTTAGGAACGGGTTTGCGAGTATGCGGGTATTGTGGGGCACTAGGTGGGATGTTCTGTTTAATATTTGGAAATAATTTGTTATTTTTAAATTGAAAATCATTAGTAAGCATGTTAGGTGCTTCACTAAGAGAATCTGGATTTTTTGTACGCATTAGCGATCGTACGGGTTCATGTAAACCCTTATGGAGAACTCTTAACCCTAATTTCTGCTCATATTCTATTAAAACGTCCTTGGCCAATTGTCTTTGAGGCTCTTTATTAATACTAAATTTGAGATTTGTAAATTTAATAATTTTTGAAATCTTTCGTAAAACCTAAAAGGTTACTCATTATTTTCTTGTTTTAATTCGGCCATTTTTAAATTTAAAGTAAAACAATCTCTTTTGTCTGAATAGCTGGTTAACAATACTTTTTTAATCTCATACCAATTATAAGAATTTGAATTTACTACCTTTTCTAATGCTTGGCCTTTTAACTCAGCTAGTATAGAAGAAAATAGGCATTCTTTCTGAAAGTCTTCTGGATTTTCAGATACATAAAACTTACTGACTATTTTCTCACATACTGATATAAATCTATTGAGCGTAGTGGGCTCTCTATTATACTCAGGAATCATGTCAAGATATTCCTTTTTTAATGTTGGCGTTGCCATTTTAAAATATTATTTTCTTTAAAATAATAAAAATTAAAATCAATGATATAAACTTAAAAAGTATTTACTCTACTTTTCTTAATTCTATTTCTTACGATCTACTTACAAGTAGATCCAAAATACTTTGCTCATTTGAACAACTTTTCACTTTTCACGATATTCACTCGTGCTCTTAATAGACATGCGCTCTATTAAGTTGTAGATATTCACTCTACTAAAGTTTTCTTGATGTCGCTACAGATATGCGCTCTGTAATGAATCGAGTTTTTTTTTTGCAGTATCTCGGTTAACGATTGAAATCGATAAAAATTATGTTCATTAATTTTCCCGAGATGTCCTACCAATGTTTTCCTCAATTAACGGTTAAAACTGACGGACGTTATAGTCACTAAGTTCCTTGAGGAGTCCTACCGACTGCGCCAGTTACGTGTTATATTAAGCTTGAAAGGTTTTTAAAAATGATTTTATTTTTACAAACCTTTGTTAATTACGAAACATTTAATTTTGAAATGGTTACAATAATTTAGCTTAATTAAAACAAATACAATTGATGTACACTCAATCGGAGTGAGAAAAGTGTACACGCATGGACACTGCCGGGGCTCTGTTCTCACCGCCTATATAATACAAAAGCTGCATAAGCAGGATATTTCCTAGCACGCATGTCATTATGAAAGGTTCACATAAATCGTTCACATAACTTATATAAATAAACGCATTAACTAAACAGTAATTTTGACTATAATATTTTAGTAAATGAGTGGAGGCAAACAGGCGTTGAGAATAAATCTCATAATAGGGTCAGTGAACTGAAATCAAATGAAGGTTTATTCGTTTAAACACAGATAGTTCATTGACGTTTTTCTCTTATTCGAAGCATTTTAATTAAATCTGGTGGTATTCTAGTTGATCATTATATTATCATATTTTGTTGCAAATTTAAAGTCGCACGGCAGGGATAAGCATACACTTTGTCGCAACCATAGAAAGGCGGTTACCCGATGGTAATGCAGAGATAGAGGCGCAGAAAGGATGAATTATGAAAGAGAGAAGGTGGGAGGAAGTGGTTTTTTTTTTAACCCAGGATAGTTGGGGAATAATAGTTGGCGTGTAGAGATCGGATTTCATAACATAGACGTACTCTATTGTGGCCAAGTTTACTCCAAGAGGGTTGGAAATTTAGACAACATTAAGTGAATTTTACATAATTCCCAATAGAGATTACGGTGTAAATAAGAATCCTCTGAAGGCTTTTTACACAAAAATAAGGGAGTATAACTTTGCTAAAAGTTTGAAAAATAATACTGTGTATTGCATTAAAACGAATTTCAGATAAATAAGTATTGTGATATGTAATAATAATTAAGTATGGTAATTTTAATTTTAATATTGTGATTTGATATTACCGGTTGAAACACGGGCGTATGTATTGTTAAATTTTAGTAATTTACAGCATCATACGAAAATTACCAAATATAGAAAATAAAAAGTTGTAATATTAATTACTACTATCATTTAAACATAAAACGCTGGTTTTCCAGAATAACTTGTTTAAAACGTATTAGGGTAATAATTGTATGATTTTATTCTACTTGAATGTAAAATCCTTGTTTCATCTATACTTTATCATTTTGCTATGTAAGTTTCATTATTCGAACGGTTTGATGTGTGACACAGTGATTAGTAAAAGCACAACATTTTCAACCAAATATGTTACATACTAATAAAAGTATTGTACATTTTATATATTAGTAAGACCACTGCTCAGTGTCTGTGAATAATAGTTATTCGTTAAATCAAGTAGGCCTAAATCTTTATTATAGACAAATCACAATGGCTGTTCGCTCAGCTCAATATTTACCCATATATCAGGGTGCACAAACGGAGCAATCGTCAACGGAAAATGCGTTTGTAGTATAAGTGATTTCCTACACAATATTAAATCTTACGACAACAATAATTTATTGTCATTCGATTATATTATTGGAATTTAAAATGATTCCAGTTTTATTTACCAATTGTAAAAATTGTTTGTAAATTATTGACACTGATAACGTTTAAGTTGCAAGTAACAAACTCTTATTTTATAGAATATCTTATAATCAATGTTTCCTAACTCGATGTATTTTGACACATGAGAAATGGGAATAAGTATTTGTTGAAGAAGCTGTTAGCATATTAGGTACTAGAAAGTATTTATTGAGCTTTGTATCCCGAAGAAAACTTTTTAACGAAAAATACTACGAGTCCCGCAGGATATCCAGGCAATCTCTTTATAAACCCCTGGTAAAGCTAAGGGAATAGGAAGTGTTCAGTGAAATGGGGATATTTTGACGTTTGTCAAGTATTGCCTGATGAGAAAGTCTAAATTCTTTTGTATTTTGCCGGTTCTAAAGAGCATGTTTAAATCGTATATTTAACAACGATAGGGGAGGTTGTAAGGCAAATGGAATAGGGTATCTATGTGAAATCCTTCATTTTACCTCTAAACATATCAAAGATTTATACATAAGTAGTTAATAAATTCATATTTGTCGAGACTTGCATTCCAAAGTAAGTAAACTGTTTATTATTTGCCTATATATTCGTAAACGAGAAAATTCACACAAGTAAATTTGAAATTTTGACCTCCAAATGGTGCATCTGTTTACGTTAATAGTTAAGATTACGCTAAAACCATTCATTTTTTTTAATGAAAAGTTTCCAACAAACTTTCATCCTGCATAGTGACCACAGTTTTTCGTTCTACTTGGATCTAAAGGCAATAGCGAGATGAAACCCTCACTTAAAGAAGTGAATGCAAGTCTAATGTGGATGTCTAAAGGATTGATTAAGATCGTCACAATACTTGTTGTTGTGGGAATTAAGTGAAAGGCCGAACCTTGTCACAAGATAAGACCGAAAGCATTCAGGACCTTCAGGGCGAGGGAAAATTATAGGGCTTTAAAATACTACCTACATACGTAGCTGTAGTGATTACTTAGTTAATGGAAACCAAAATTTTATTTGGTAAGGTTGTAGATAAGCAAATTAATTAGAATGCTTAAAGTGGGGCGTTAAAATTTCTTCAGTTAAGTAATGTAAGCAACAACTTGGCTCTTTAGTTAAATGGCACTTTTTTAATGTGGCAAAATCAAAATGTGTAGAACAGTTATATTTTTATTACGTACATAGGTTCGTGTTTTAAACAGACAGTAGACGATATTTTCTCAATCAAACTTTCATTAGGTGTATAGACTAACTGGCATCAAGTTTTATCTGATGAAGAAACACAGACATTGGTGAAAAACATTAATAGACGGGAGTGGAACGGTTATATAAAAATATAACCGAAGATATAGTAGGGAAAACATGAAAACACTAAACCATTTATTTTGGTTTAATATTTAGCTATTAAACTAGAGGGTAAAATTAATAAGCCGCTTATAACAATACCTCGTGCAAGAACAGAAAACTCACTAGTTACAAGATATAGACTTTATTTAGTGTTCAGGGGAATTTTAACAAACCAAGGTGTTCATCATTGGTATGATTGAAGGAGGACACTTGAAGTTTTTGAAACTTATGTGAGGGCTAAATATTAAATGCATATGTTGCGGACTGAGCTTTTAGTCCTCATTTAAGTTATACCTATCCTTATAGTTCTACTTTCTTATTATTTTTTCAATGTGTTTAAAGATTTTACCATTTGAGATTTTATGGCAACTATATACAATTCCTCTCACACACAAACAATACAAATTGTCACCTGGCCGTAACGTATATCCAGTATAATAATATTCATTGGTTTTCTCATTCTACGGGCTATTCCTAGAAAGAATTTAATCGATTTTAATTTTTATTTAAATACATTCTTTAAGAAAAATAATTGAAAACTTTATTTTTTCATTATTTTAAGATTTTCGTAAACGAAAAGGAAGTTTTAAATCATATATAACACACTAAATGGGAGAAAACCGAGAACAATCAGTAAAACGCGTTTTAACAAATAAATGTCGATATTCACTAGTAATGTCAGGAGGCCCCTATATTTGCTAAAAGGGAACAGTTAATATAAAAAATAATTTTTGTTTTTTAAATATCTGGCTTCCCTTTACAAATGTTTTTCATCTATAGAGAGTTTAACATTTATTTTTTTTTTATAACTAGATGTATGCTAACTGGATACTGTTCAGATATATTTTAATACAGGTACATGGTAATGCAATGGTAACAAGGTGCAGGTATATTAAAAAATATATTTTTTTTACAGAAATATGTTTGAAAAGGGCGGCTTTTCAATGAATTTCGACATTTACTAAAATTCCTCTCATAGAGATTACCATAGAGTAATTTAATAAAAAGCTTCTTAAGGATTGCTTATATTTACTAAAACACCTGTTAACTAATGTCGATATTTACTAAAACCCCTCTTAACTAATGTCGATATTTACTAAACCTTTTTTTAGGGAATGTCGACATTTTGAATGGAGAATTTTCAAAAGTTTAAATAATTTCTGTTTTTCTTTATATTCTTTAATCTGTTAAGTGGCGTGTCCATGCCTTTTCTCAATTTTTAATCTCATTTCCTGGTATTTTAAAAAGTATATTTTTTAAAACGACTATGATAGAAGTTCGTTGCAATACCTGGGCCGAAGATAATCTGACGGGGTATTGAAGGCACAGAATACCTGGCCATTTAGAAGGTTCTATTGTTCCTGAATAGTTCTGGAAGAGCGGTCGAATCCGTAGAGCCTGGATGGAGCTCGTCTACAACCCAGGAGCATACATCCAAGCCTTACAGTGAGAACGAAAAACTCTTCCAGCCACATAAGGAAAACAAAACTCTGAGCGGCACTTTAAAACCCCGAAACAGTAAATTTCAGGGTTATATGTTAAATAAACAAAATATAAATATTATATTTATACAAATATTATAAAAGAATTATTCAAGTGTCTAAAATTCCAGAGAAAGTCCGCAATCAAAGATTCAGAAGGACCAGATGAAGAGAAAAACTTTTCCAAACTTGTAGACTGGTACAACGAGTTGAGACAACAAGACTCCGACTTGGGCCAGACACCCAGTCACGATTTTGAGGTTGGATTCTTGGACCCCTAAATTCCGTGATTAGCATCTGTATTGTGTTTCTTATGACTTACAGATAAAAGCCGGGATACAAGGTCATCCAAGTCATAACTCTCTTTTTCACTATCAGAACAGCTTTCCAATCACGAAAGCATAGTAGATTGCCCGTAGTATGCGGAAGCAGTGCTACGCTATATCCAATACCAATAATAATCAGCTGATAACTATCGATCTGGCTATATTTGCAGTATTATAATTCATAATGCCTATAATGCTTGTATAACCTTTCTCCTTTTATTTATTCACATAAAAGAGATTATGTGCCTTTAAATATTACAGAGAGTGTAAATGTTATTTAGTGTTAAGGTACTCGCGTAAGCAAGAAGCCTTCATATAACACAGTCAATTCAAATCATTGTTGTGGTAATCGAAGGTTGTGATCACAAATCACAAATTAACAAGCTAATACAAATCCATTAACTGTAGCGCACGTGTCAGTGGAACTAATCCACTGCACTGTGGTTATACGTTTAAGTACTGAATAAATAAAATTATATTTAAATAAATTGGCGATATGATGAAAATTGAAACTTAAGTATTCAATTTAGAAAATATTAAAGTGAATCATTTTTCAATGGGAATATTCTTACAGACATAAGGCTGTTTAAATTAAGCTTCTTTTTTGACAATTTGGTCTTCTAATAAAAATGTCCTAACGTACCAAAAGTGATGTAATTCAATGTACATGAAAATAGGTCATTGTGATATTTTAAGTATTTTGTATATTAGACAAATCTGAAATTTGTGTGATTTAGAGTGTGCAACACTTTCGACAGCTTTAGCCTGAAATTAATCGCTGCTTTTGTAGCCCAGGAGTCACACGATAAGCTTCTTCGTTTGGATGTTTCATGACCTTTACATCTGTTGCTACGGAAGAGTGAACAAACTTTATATAGGTGTTCTGGGAGCAATTTTGACAAACTACAAAGTAGATATTTCAATTCAATCATACTGATAAAATATAAAACTTTTCTCATAAATATATATATTATTATAATAACTTTACGCCTCTGAGACAGAATTAACATCTTTAGTAATGTATAACTGTACATACCTTCTTTAGGACTTTACAAAAATAGGTCTATTTGTAACGTAATAATACGGACTATGTTAGAGAAAGTTGAATACAAGTATTATAATAATTTATGTTGTTTAAAATAAGACTTTTATATGTTTATTATTTTTATTACTACTTAAACTCTACAGTTATGATTATTTTTATTGTATAGAAAAACAAAAATAATGTTTTGTATGATTTGTGTGTGTTTTATTATTTGCAAAGAGTTCAAAACTAAGATACCTTAATTAAAGAAAATGTTAGGGTTTCCTTCAAGTGTAGACATTTTTTGGTGGAGCTAGTAAAGTTTACTGCAACAGAAGAAAGGGCAAATGGATAACAGTGTCTATACTGTACAGAAACACAAGTGTTATGCTAATACGTTTTTAAATAGCATTCTGCAAAAAAATACTAGGACATTCAGCGTAAACGCAAAGAATTTACTACAAACAGAATAAAAACTACCAAACTAAAGAAAAAATTGCAACTGAAGCATGAGCATCACTAGGGTTAATAAATATTTCAATCCTCTCTAACAAATGCAATAAATATATATATTAATATATATAAAAATAGATCTGCTATCTAGAAATTGTTTATAAAATTTCAACAACAAAAATACTGAGACAATAACAAAATATGAAATATGCAAGAAATATACACTGGTAGGAAACCTCTAACGATACAATTATTATTCAAAACATGTTTGCGATAACCATGTTGCCCTCATCTGTAAGTTCATCACTGTGTATTTTTCTGATATATTTAGTTTCGAAATCTGTTACTGAAGTACAAAACTATTGATGTTCTACTTACTACAAATCTTAAAATGTTTATTTTTCAAATTTTAATTGAAAAATTTCCTAAAAGTTAAGCTTTCGACTATTTATCACACAAAGCCTATTTATATAATTTATGTTATCATGTAGTCACTATTTAAACCATTGAGTACATTACAGAACTTTACAAAACTTTATTAGTGTTATTGTGGATAAAATTTCGTCCTTATTCCAACCTTTTACGTTTACAAAATCTATTAATTTCTAAATACCCTTACATAGCTATTCTCTAAAATAAAGACATCATAACAGATTAGATTTTGGAGAGGGTTAAAGGGTTTATCTTTCCTTTAATCCGGTCACTGACGTCGTCAGACACGCGTCTTGTCTCTCCATAAAGACAGCTTCATGCCGTAACGTTTCCTTTTACGACACAGTAAAACCAGTCCTGATTATAACAGTACGCCGTTTAAAGCTAGTGACAACCACCTCGAAGTCCTCATCTCTCTTGCTGTAACCTTACTATTACATAAACTTATACCAGTTCATGAATTACCACAACTGATTTATCATTCAAAAATGGGTTACGTAGTATATTGACGAAGGAATGTTATGTGTTTGTATCTATGTATGAAAATGTAGAAATAAATAAAATTAATTGTAAGTAACAAAAATGTTTCTAATTATTTTAGATTTCGTTGGTAGTTAAAATTGATGTAGTAGTTTACTTAAAAATATTGCACTTTGAGGATAATTACAAATAAACCTATATTTTGCACAATTGAGTTTTGTTTCAATAATGTATTGTTTCTTTATTACAAATAACCTAATTTAATATGAATCTAGTTTACATCTGATTATTTATCTAATCTAACCTTCTTCTAATGAATCACTTAAT
This sequence comes from Prosapia bicincta, assembly GCA_036971475.1. Lineage (NCBI taxonomy): Eukaryota > Metazoa > Arthropoda > Insecta > Hemiptera > Cercopidae > Prosapia > Prosapia bicincta. Next base: position 183,017,675 of record JBAIZL010000005.1, on the reverse strand, counting down.
TTCCTTTCACGATCTCAAGCTTTTTTTCAAAAAACAGCTTACCACCACCGCTCTTATTATTATTATTTTTTTTTTGATTTATTATAAGCTTCTAAACAATTTTACTGTTGGAAATTTAAAAATTAGATATTATTATGTTGTTGTATATTCAGGCGTATTGTCATATGTATATTAAATGCATATTTAATGAGTAAAATTAACCGTGTAAGAGATGTGTTTATAGGTCAAATGCTCAGTATCAAAACTTTCAGTCGGCGAGTTGAATTATCATTGAGCACGATTTCGGCAAAAGGAAAACTGTTTCCCGTAAAGAATATGGTAAAACGGTTTATAATAACTTCTATTAACGCACTAACAAACCTTCACACATACTCACAATATTGCATTTATGGAACGCATGAGGCTCATTCTCACATGACTAAACTCTTTCCTTAAATTCATGATAATTACAATTGTTTAGTTTACACTATATTATATATATAATCAATATAACATACTGATGCAGAACATGTTATTAATTTATAATATATATTAATACATACTTACACAAACACACATACTGCAACGGGAATATTTGCCATTGCATGTCTGAGACATTAACTTTTCTTTAATTTTTTAAATCTTATTGAATAACTTTTAAATTTAAAAGTACATAAATTGAAATATAATTTGAATTTATAGGGTAAAGAAAATAAATACATCATATCAAATAAGTAAAACTGTAAATTTGACATCAAAATTGATTCAATAGAAAATGGTTAAGTTGATAGAACGAAAAATACTAACTTGTGCATTAAGCCACCTATAACAAACGTTAACATTTCTATATAATTAAAAAATTGTCATAAAATTTATAGTGTACATTAGAACAATAGAATCCCTCTAAATAAAAAAATACAGAGAAATTTTTAAACATGGGCAAATTAAAATGAAGAAGTATTAAAAGGGCTGAACAAGCAAGGCATTTCCTGAAATCAAACAAATCGATACAAGCCGGAAGACAAATGATACTAATAGACAAGATGGTGAAGTGAAAAGGGAGAGGTGGATGCGGCTAAAGCATAAATACGAAGACTTGAGCTGAGCTCGAGAAGTAACGAAAATAAATTTTTAATAGTGGCCGGAGGTCGAATTGGCAGGAGGTAGATAGAGAGTCTATGATGGTTGCCTACAAAATTCGTTTCTATCTTCTGCCTATAACGTATGTTATAAGTTGAAAAATGGCACTCGTAACTTAATCAATTAATTAAATAATTAATTAACAGTTTTTTTTATTAACTTGGGAGCGGGTTTAAACTGCCCGAAGCACGCTACCTTAGGTATATTGTACTTACCTCGCTGATCTAGTCAAAGAGCCCCTTCCCTCTTACCAGGTTTAGACCTGGCAGGTTAATACGTATTGAGGATCACTGTATTAAGTGGTATTTGTTGAGGAGGTTGATAAATCAACTCTCACGAAACTAAATGTATTATAAACATTGCTACAGTAAAATATTGAAAAAGTAAAAAAAAATGTTAGTTTAACAGAGCTGTGTTAGAATTACGTTTTTTAATTTATATACAACATTAATATTTCAACAGAAATTTAAAATTCTAATTTGTTCAACAATTGATTGTATTTAATTTTATAAAAATTGTATTCCTATAACTGCTATACTTTCTGAATTTAAACATTAAAATGAAAATAAATATATTTTTCAAATTTCTATATAAAAAAGACACTTTTTGTTACTGAAATTTCTGTTTTGCTTAAGGTAATTGACACCATAGTTTAAATGTATACTCACAGATACAATTTCGAGTGATTGATTGTTTGAAACCTCATCTGCGTGGATTGACAACAGACCCCCCCCCCCGACCTATAACAGAAGATTGAATTATTCCCGAAATTCCAATTATACCCTCGCACTGGACCTTCCAGATAACCTATCCTTCTCCTCACGTCAGTTAGGAGAGTTTAATTTATATAAAGCAAATGAAATATAAAATCTGTAAAATGTTTTTAAGAAATTAAATAACTAAAAATCATATCATAATTATTGATTTAAATATCGTCACACTTCGAGTTGGCATAAATAATCATGGATCTTAACGTCATGTTATAGATTCTTCATCACAAGGTAGGAACTTGCAAAATAAGCAGGGCAATATTTTGCAACAAATGTTCTAAATTCTGCAAATCCTTAACACTATGTCTTACGCACAATAGAAGCACAAAGGAGGAATTACAGCTTGATAATACCCGGAGTCTATGGCATCCTAGCAAACGCAAAATAGCAACACATTGAAGCTAAAGTATCAAGCATTAGCTATCAGCTGGAATACTAATAATAATGAGTTCGCAGCTAACAAAGTAGTATACCACAGAAAAAGGGGAGAATACTTTGTAATAAAATATAAATAGGAGGGAGACGTCTGTTCGTAGATTAAATGTCATGCAATTTTATAAGTTTAGTGTTTTTTTTTTTAAACTTGAAACTTGTTTAATTTTACCTCTATGTTTAACTTTATACTTTGTCTAGTAAATTTTAGGTATTACAAATCTTGATATTATAATCGTAAATTAATAAAACCATATCATTTAACCATTTCAACTTTGAAAAAGGCCTAACAGTCAACATCTAATCAAAATTTGGATACATTTTACACTTTCGTCTATAGTAATACAATGGGATTTACTTTCTATCAAATCCCACGTATTTTAAAAATAAATGTGACACTGCGTTTCGTGTGAAATTGAAAACCCTGAAAACCTCTGTAGTTTCCTTATGTGTTACGTAAACACAAGTTGTACAAGTGGTAAAAGTACTGGCTGACTGTAACAGACATTATGAGGTAAGACGAAATATTCTAGAAAACTTAAGTATCTTGTTTATAAAAAAAACTGAGAAAAACTAAATTTTAATCACAAAATTATAAAAAAATGTTTCCTTGAATTAATGTAACTGTATAACTGTTGAATTCGTCGACGGACATTGGATATTGTTCCTAAAGGGATGGATAGATTTTTGTCTGCATAGAAAATATATAATATCTTTTGTATCCCTGAGACAAGGATACGCAAATATAAACTTTTTATACAAAGCCCATAAATATAACAAATTTGAAGAATATATCTCTTAAACCTCTAATTTTTAAACATATCTAATGCAGTTAAATGGTAGATTAATTTTATAGAACGTTCGTTTAACTACCCAAGTTTAATTACCCTCGCTAAAGTACTTGTGTATATGTATTTGTCACACCAAGTTAGATTAAATTAAACCAGAGGAAATTCAGTTTAACGTATGTCGTTGCAATCAAATGCTAAACAGACTACACTAAGAATTTATGAGAAACAGAAATAATTGTATAATACGTTCAATAAATTACCCATAGTCTGAACTATAGTAAATAGGACTACGTTTGGGTAAATGAAAAGGATGGTTCAGCAAATCTTCACGATACACTCCCATTACTTCAGCACCAATATTACCAATTGATTTATTCATCCTCAAAAATCCGCACATGGGTGGTGTTTGTGCAGGGCTCCATCCGGATGGAAATATATTGTACGAAATATAATGTCATGAACCTTCCTTAATTTTGTAATATTTGCGTACAAGCAATTTCTAAAACGAATTAATTTAGCTATTTTTATTATTTTCTTATATTAATATTATTAATTATTAATTAATTTTAGTTAATATTAAGTTTTGTTATTACTTTAACTAAAGATATATTAGATTTCAATGGACTATATCTGCTAAAGTAAGAGAATATGTACACTATGAATAATTTTCTAAAACCAAACCTTGATTTAGGAGGCCTTAAATAGAAATCAAATTTTGAAACATGGTGGTCCAAATTCAAACCCTTTTTTCGAAAGATCGAAAAAACTTGGTTATTGAAAGTATGTAGTAAAACTTCAATCACAGAATGTTCGTACATGTATCAAGACAGATCCTTCATGCTTTATATAAGACAGATCCTAGAATAAGGCTCGAAGGCTAAACGGTAATTAGGTAACAAACTATTATTATCAAACTTATTTACAAAGTTACAAAAGATAACGTTTTTCTTTTAAAAACCCCAACAAAAAAATTCCTGGCAGCGCTAAACCATTTTGACGTGTAACAACGAAATACCTAGTGAACACCATTATAAATTTTAACTTGTGTTTTTTTTTTAATTTAACAACTGTTTGCCAGGCACTAAGCGATTTCATCTCTAAATTATTCTAGCCACACGAACATCTGTAGTTGGTACAGAAACCGTTTGACAAAAACTAGAATGGGTTTCAACAAATAGTTTGACAAAGTTTCGCCAGGCATATGTACAACAATTTTACTCGAGAAGCATTTACTCAATTAAAATGTGTGTGTGTGTGTGTGTGTGAGATAAAAATAAAGAAAAAAGTATGGTATATATTACATTTATACAAATATTAAACTGTATTTAAGTAAAACATATAATAATACTTGTGATCAGTAACAAACAAATTTATATCATTTACAGGATATACTTATTACTTAACAAAATGAACCTGTTTCCAACTTTTTGCTATTTAATAGTATTGGCATTTTCGAGGTATTTGAAGTCAAATTGTGTACCTATTGTAGGTGTATACACAATAGTTAATAAAGATTCATTTATACAATTATATACGTTCAATAACTTTCCCCTTAGCAAAGCTAACGTATACAATCTCATATTTAAAAGTCAGATTACATAACTAATTTAGAAAAAATACAAGAACTACCGATTCTAAATTCTATTGAAAAGGAAAGTGAACTAAAGGAAGATATAGGACTTATAATTCTTTAACGAGTTGAACGTATTGTTTTCCGTAGAGAGAACTTTTACGAAAGTAAATGTGTCCCTCAGGATAACAAGTCGATTGCAATAAAAACACAAACCTACGGGGTGAGGGATGAAAAAGGTTGTACGGGAAATTATATTATTTGCTAAATCTCGCGCGACTGTAATCTTACGTTTGTTGAAATAAAGTAGAAATACAGTTTACTTGAGCGCATTTTTACCCTTTTAAATACCCACGACCTTTTTTTATCGTATCGTTCAGGGAGGCGTTTCCGAGAGTATTTATTATCTTTAATTGTATTTTATGAAATTTTCTGAATATTTGTAGTAGATTTTACAAAAACAATAATACATATACGGTATATATATATATATATATATATATATATATATATATATATATATATATATATATATATATATATATACAAACATTTTTACTAAATAAGTAAAGCTTTTAGCTGATTTGCAGGATCTACATTCTCAATCTTGCAGGTAACACAAAGTTCTACGAGAATAAGTTATTTATATATAACATACAACATTCATATAAAAATACATTTAGATGAATGTAAACTATTGAACATCACACACACACACACACACACACACTGATACACACATACACACACAGACATACACACACACATACACACACACACACACACACACACACACACACACACACACACACACACACACACACACACACACACACACATACACACACAGACATACACACACACACATACACACATGCACGCACAAACACACAAGCACACACACACAATACTATATTATATACTTTCCAGTATTGTATTATATTTTAATTAAATGTTTTCCAAAATTAATAAAAGTACTACGTTCTTAAAATATTCGTATTTGAAACTTCAAAGAAAATAACTTCTGCTTCAATTTAACTTCTTGTATTTCAGAATTAAAAATAAAGTCTGATATATTACAAATTAGGATAACTACAAATCTTAGCTTCAAAATTAAGTGATAACTTTCACAGACTACCATTGCATTCTAAAAGCCAGTAGCGTTGTATTAAACTCATTAGCTAAAAGGCAATATTCATTAAGGAGGTCAGAATTTGTAACCTGCCTTATTATGCAAAACACTAAACTCTAACTCCATTTCTAAACTCCATGATACGCCATTTACGTAAAATCTACAAGAGATTTCTAATAATAGGGGCCATCGATATAAGAGAGCAATGAAGATACGTGGACACCCTCTATACCCTTCTATGTTAATTTTAACAGATTCTTCTTCGACCAATTTTTGTTACTAATTCCATTATTAATCCGCAATAAATTGCCTACGCAGCACTTTGATTCCTGTATTGAAACTGCGAAAGTATTACTGTGAAGTATATATTCTACAAAATTACTAGTAAACAAAATCAATCGAATACTATTCTGTCTGGTATTTACAATATAAGTGTTATAATAATGTAAAGTACCATTATAACATTGAAAGTAGTCTCTCTCTTTCTCTCTCTCTCTCTCTCTCTCTCTCTCTCTCTCTCTCTCTCTCTCTCTCTCTATATATATATATATATATATATATATATATATATATATATATATATATATATATATAATTTAAAATTTTTAAAACATTGCTACATATTTAAGAAATATATTTAGACTGTAACCATATTGAGTGGTTTTGAATTAATTTCATAAGAGAAGTGATTATTTAAAAATTAATAATAACTAAATGAAACGAATACGTTCCCTGTGCCATTGTAAAATATTTCTATAATTTTAGTACATGTAAATAGTGAACAGTACATTTATATTACCTGGTATAGTATTTTGTAAATATATCTAGCCTTAGGCCACTACAATAACTGCCAGATATGTTAAGCAGTTATATTCACTCTTGCATAATTATTTCTATTCATGTAATTATTTGGTCCCAGAAACAATGAAAAGTAGACCTCACGTGGTAACTATTTTTATTATTAGTCTAACAAAATGGACCAGAGATAGTATATTATTTCCTAGTGCTTACTTTTAATTCTAAAATCTTTTTATTGTATTCTAAGATATGTGTTTCGTTTATTTTTTAATTTCTGTTACAAATACGTAGTTATTAAAAAAAAAATTATATTCCAAATACAAGACAATTTTATAGCAATGTATATCGCATCTCTACGGTTTAACAAGAGGGACATTTTACAAACCGAAGAATAACCTCAATGCCTTGCATCTGAATAGGTTTGTATGGTGTGAGGTTGAATTAGGGAAGGAGCAGTGGAGGTGATTATATATACTGTGATATTTTCTCATTGGTTACAGATTCACTAGCTTTGTGGTTAGAAACACTCATTAAGTTACACGAGATAAAATTGAGTAAATATTGTTTACTTTCAGGCAATTAACATTTGTAATATTTCAAATGTATTTTATTATGAATTCATTTATCATATTTATTCTTGTATTTAATACATCCCTCGTAAATGCTGTACAATATACATAGATCATTTTTTCCTTTACATAACTAAAACAAGAAAACAAATTAAATCAATTTTTTCTCCACCTGTAAATTTTGTTAATTCTATATTTTAATTTTTTGTAAATAATATCTGTAGGTCTTCAATTTATTTTTAAGATGTTTGTAATAACATTTGTATTTTTTAAGTATGTTTTTTTTTATTTTAAAAGCATAACATTAAATTTTTCTTGTTTATGTGGCTTCTCTGTTGCGAAATAGGCAATACGGGTTACAGTTTCGACAGATCTGATTAGCTACTCAGTTGTTAACATGAACCATCGATTCAAGGTATACAGAGAGTAGTGTCTTCTCCAAACTTGTCTCCTAGTACCCAATAAGATATGTTCATCTTTGGCTTCAAGGTTTGTTCGTCGCCGCTTTAAACAAAGAGTCGCGGAACACAAACAGAATACCAACTCAACATTTTACAATCACATAAAAGAAACAGGACACAAATACACGGTCATTTACCATAACCTAGAAATCCTACACATCAACAAAAAAGTACCACATCTCAACACACTAGAACAATATGAAATTTACAGGCATACGAAAACACAAAGTACAAACATATTAAACGAACAAACATAATACAAATCACACATACTCTTTGATACTATCGAAAACCTACCTTTAAAACCGTCACCGCTTGACCCGACACCTCCAAGCAGAAGACACTGATGAAGATCAGAACATAGAGATCGAAAACGTTCTGTCTCAGTAAGTTTTAACAAATTTACTAAATTTAATGCGCGCACACACACACACACACACACACACAAACACACACACACACACACACACACACACACACACACACACACACACACATATATATATATATATATATATATATATATATATATATATATATATATATATATATATATATATATATTTCATTATTATTGCCAACATTGTTTTTGAGGTAATTATGTTTTCTAATCTGTGCAACACTATTTTAATATTTTTTGTGTTTTGTGTCTAAACAATAAACAACAAACCACATTCTATGGCCCTGTTGTCCACATAATAAGCTGACTGGCAAGAGAAGTGTTTTGACACTTATCAGGGACACGTAAAAACCTCTTATACGTGACTGCTATGTGATATTATATATATTTTGTATAAAGAACTAAAGTGTAAACATACTCTCTCTGTCTGTCTCTCTCTCTCTCTCTCTCGCTCACTTTTACTCTCTGATAAGTAACGTTTCAAGTTGAGCATATCTAAGTGTTAAAAATTTATGTACTTAACATCAACAAAGTCCATTTTTTTAGAAATTATTTTACATTTAAATTAAATATTTAGTCCGAATTTCTCACTTCTCTTATAGGTTTTGTAAAATTTGGAAAACAATAGTAAAAATTAATACAATACATCATCATAAATTATTTATTTAATTATTAATGTATATTAAAATAAACTTATTTCAATGAACAAACGTTTTTGATATAAATAAACTAAAATTTTGACAATTATATTCAAGACAAAAATTCCAGTGTTTTCAAGCGAATGTGGGAGTGACTTTTGTCAAATGAACCTCATAATAACAGATTCCTGAGCATCTTTGTTAAGACAAACTATCTCCTCACTACTTTTCCTGAAGCTGAATCTCTTACCAATCATTCGTTTTGAGACCCTTCAAAGTACGTGGAATCTTGGTAACTTCAGCGACCGCAAGGCGAGATAAAAAAGAGCAGATACAATGAAAACTTCTCAAAACTTAGGACAATTCTGTAAACCGTAAGATAAAAAATGTTTAAGCATAATAAGATTTTAATAAATAATTATTTTAGAAAACTTTAAAAACCAAATTATAAAACAAGAAATAGAAGGATTTCTTCTACTTGAAGAAATACGTGTGTATTTTCAAACCCAATGTACTTTTTTCATTTAATTACGTTTAACAAACGTAAATTGAAATAATGTACATTGTTTGAATGATAGCCTAGTTGACCTACATTAAAATATAATATAGATAAAGGTCTTTGGTAAGAAAAATAATGCTACAATATTCTTCATTTAATTTTAAATTGCAAACAAAATTACATTATTATATTCTCCAGAGATTATCTTTATCGTTTTCAGAATATCAAAAAATTATCGATTTTAGAACTCTTTATTTCAATATTCCATAAACCCCACAGTACCGGAACGTCTTTTTTTACGAACCAAGCACTGTATGTATACAATTTCGCCGATATAAGTGTATAAAATTCAGACTTTTCTGCTAGGTTTAGACTGAAGTTAGTTTATACTTTATGAGACGGGAGTTTATTTTTATTCTATAAGTGTGGGGTAACTTTTAACTCCTAACTAGCATAAATAACATATCTAGAAATTAATTACAATTTACTTTTGTACTTGTTTTTAATTTCGATAATATATATTTCATTCGTTGCTTCAAAATTCACAAAATTTGTAAAACATTTACATGATTATAATACTATATGCTCCCGCATTGTATACTTTCTTGTAAATAAATTAAAATGCGTTTACTTGTCATTTACAGTTCTATTTTATATTTGTGTATATAAAACTGCTTGTAGTAGTGTTTGGTTTCTAGCTAAACGTTGGAAACCGAAACAAGTTTTAAATCCAGCTCGCTCTATTTTTTTAAACAAAGCAAAAAGGAAAATATAATTTGCCAATTATTCCTCCGCTTGGAGCAGGAATTTCCATCTCTCATGTAAAAATTTTACTTTCAAATTTAGTTTAAAACTTTGCTTATATTAGCATAGTTACCGTTCCTAATATGAATAATTTAAGGAAATTATGAAACATTTTAAAATTTAAAATGTCTCAATAATTTTACATTGTCATATATACTCAAGTTTTATCATTCAAAATCTTCTAAATCCTTTTATTGTTTGCCCAACATGTTCGTTGTTCTTCAAGCATCGTTAGTTTCTTATTATACGAATAAATGAATCTAATACACGCTGAATAATCTACGGTTGCATCACGTTTACTGCAATTAAACAGTATTACTAATAACACTTCCGAATGATACTTGAGTATTGAGTATATATAGAGAGATAACTGAAGTGCGTAACATAACATGGAAGAAAATATAGGAGCAAGGTTGAGTGGATCGGTTCTCTAACGAGTTATTAAGGTGACTTAACAGGTGTTAAGGTATTAAGGCGAGTTAAGTTATAAGTGACTATACGTTACATGCCCTGTGAGGAGAATGATGAGAAAGGGCACATGGAATTACTTAGAACGAATGAAAAGGCATCATTATATCCTGCTACTGGGAATGGGTTGGGTTTCAGTCTAGCTTCATATGTGCTCTCATCCCAGGTGTAGGGAGATACTCAGTCGTACTTACATCCGAGGTATAGTTAGATGTCACTCACCACCCAGACTTGCTCGCATTAGGGGTGTAGGGAGATACTCAGTCGTACTTACATCCGAGGTATAGTTAGATGTCACTCACAACCCAGACGTGCTCTCATTCGGAGTGTAGGGAGATACTCAGTCGTACTTTATCCGAGGTATAGTTAGATGTCACTCACCGCCCAGACGTGCTCTCATTCGGGGTGTAGGGTGATGTCACTCATTACCCAGAAGTATACTAATTCTGGGTGTACAGGTTTTCACTCGCTGCCCGGACGTGCTCTCATCTGGTGCGTAGAGAGATGTCACTCACTCCCAGAAGTCTTTTCAACCAGGCTGTAGAGGTATATCCCTCGCTACTAAATTAGGTATTAAATTAAGGTGTAGATGGGGAGGGATGTCTACTTTCTACCTAGATGACTAATTTATAATGGTTAAATTTCATTGGTAAAATGTATTTATCGTCTAGGCGATGACTTTATGACATTATAAACTCCTATACAATCCGGAAATTCGAATCACAGAATCATGTAGTTATTTGATGTAAAGTTTAGTTTGTGTATATAATTACTAAATATATATATATATAGTAATGTGTTTCTATCTCTTAAATATAAATACAAAAAGAAAATATCTTTGGGAAACCTGAAAGATTAGATAAGCTGAAAGTAGGACGTCAGCTATGCTGTGATAGATTACGTCCCTTTGACAGAAAACTATTAGTGAATAATGTAAGTAGATGTTTACCTAAACAATGAGGAATCAAGCTCTATAAAATATTTGAACACAGTAAATATCATACTTTAGTAAAGATTTCACCAATTTACAATCTAACTTACGGCCTTTCATTTGAGTATAACTTATTAAAATATCAAAAAGTAAAACATTAATATGATTGAAGATAACATATTAAAATATTTTTGCAATACCAAAAACATTTCCGTGATTAGAACAGGTAAAGTAGAAATTTAGAAATAAATGAACTGAAGTTATTCATTTATTGTTTTATGCTTCTCATTATATTGCTCACTATTTTTTACTAAATACATCAGATTTACGTTGTTGTTATAGGTGGTAAAACCTTTTAATACTTTTAAATTTAATAAAATTATTAGGTTTACTTTTTCTTATTATCGTTAAAAAGAAGAAATTATCCCGCATATTAGAGAAACTACCTTGGTTGATTTGTCCGGAATAAGTAGTCCTTAAGCGCAAACATCGTTACTTAAAACGAATAAATCTAATTAACTTAGAGTAGTCATAAACTTGTTACTTTTCTATCATGAATTGGAAAAAGGAACACTTTGGGAAACAGCTTCTTTATAGTAAACCGCCGGAGTCCAATTGCTTTCTACCAGTGACCTAGCTTTCAATATTCAACTCCGATTTTAGGTGTGTGTGTGTGTGTGTGTGTGTCTAAATACACAATAAAAACACAGGGATGTGTTTCTCATTCTTATTGGTATTAAAATATACTTGTACTCACTTGAAAAATATAACTTCTCTTTTTTATTTTTATATTTACGTTGACATTAAAATTCCGTATTGTTGTACAAAATACAGTATACAATTTTTAGCCTTTTATATTTATGTATTACGTAATATGTTTCAATACGTAATATGTATACAAAATATATATTATTGGCTACTTAATTGTGTAGCATATGTTTTTGAAGCATTAAAAACAAAAGGTATTTGGTTTTATTTTCAATACATGATGCTTCAAGAATACAAATTAATCTTCCTTATTGGGAACCTACAAACATTTTTATCTTATAACTATCTTAAAATTAAATTAAAGTAACAAATGATCAAATAAAATGATATAAAACATATCAAACGACAGACTATCGCGATTGATCGATATTAAATTATGCCAAACAAAAATATGAAAATATGCTAATAAAAATAAAGCCAACAACATACAGTATGGATTGTTTACTCGTGCAAACTCAGAATGACACTGCCAATAGCTTTGATGTAATTCGAATAAAATATTTCCCACTGTTGATATAAAATCAATTAACCAACCAAAATGTTAATTGAGTTTCATGGTTATAAACCTCAAATAGAAGAATAAACAACAGACATTACCATATTTTACCATATTATAATATCATGATGTTAATAAATATAAATAAAACTTTAAAATCAAACAAAATCAAAAATATTTACACTTATATTATGGAAACAAAAACTTACCTCATGCTGATTGTGGATGATCAGGTACATTCTGGTTATCCCGAAATTCCCTCGACTAAAACCTACAACGACTTAGAGAATCCTGCTCTGTCAGACTTTCATGATTTTACTTCCTTAATTTTATTTGCTATAAAAATCAATTACTAGATAGACTCTATGTGTTTTTGTTTAATAATTCCAATTCGTGCAGTTAAAGCTATGAACAAAATTACATGATCACTCTTTGTCAAACTTTAAATAAACATTTTATATTTACTTTAGGAAATTCATGATTTTTTAACAACATTTACTCGCTTATGGCCATAAACTTCTTATTAAGAAAATTAAAACCGAGTCATTATCTGTGACGTAACTAACTCATGCTTTGAGCTGTAACCGAATCTTTTCCCACTTTAACATCTGTATATATTAGGCATAGAGCTTCGGTTTGTTCAGGTTTTTTTGCATAAATCAGAAGCAATGGATACGTATTGCGGTTCTCTCCCTAATGAAGGTTATTACAAGGTGGAGAACTGGGTTATAATAGCAGATTCTAAGAACTAATTAGGTTTAGTAATAGTCGCTTCCTATTAACCCCGATACTTGCCTGCTTTTATCAGGTTTACAAACTACTCTGGTTGTTCGGAAAGTAAAGAATGTTTTTTTGTTTCTAAATAGATTTTTATTCAATATAATAAAATAAAACATTTTACATTGTGATCTGTAACCAACGTTTTCACATAGTCACCCTTTCTGATTGTGACATGGTCATCAAATATAAACACTTGTTATACGTTATCACCAGCTTTTCTATGCCGCCTTCGTACTCAGTTGCTGCCAATGTGTTAAACCACTAACGGGGGAGTTGACAAAGTGCTTCACAGTAGGCCGGTGCATTTATCGTCTATCCTTTAGGCATAAAGTATTGACTCTAGACATATAGTAAATACATTGGCGTAAGGCACCTTTGCGGTTCCAAAACGCCTTTTCCTTAAACCTCCTGGAACTCAGAATTTTACAAATACTGACATTCCGTGAACTGACGCTTTGTTTCTGAAGTGATATCTATGACCCAAGCCTCATCAGCAGTTATGATTTGATTAAACAGTTCATCAACATCCGTGTCATTGCAAGCGAGGCATGCCAATGCATCTCCTACTCTTTTAGTTTCGTGTTCCTCTGACAAAATTCAAAGAAACCAACTGGAGCACAATATTGTACAGACCAGCTCGTTACCAACGATTTGTACAGCACACTTTTTGATATTTCAGGATTAAATAAGGGCAGGCCTATAATTGTAAAAGCCTATCATCTTAAATGCATTTTGTTTAAGTCCGTCAGTCACAACTTGATCATGTACATTTGTTCACACGCCACTAAATATTGTGAAAAGTTGCCATTTTCGAAAAGGTGCTTCTTTCATTACTTTACAATAAACCTCAGTTATCTGCCTGTAAACGTTGATGGGTCAAACATTTAAGAATTTAAAAAGCGAATAACGCTGTAAATCTCACACTTAGTTGCACTTTAAATCGCACAGATGAAGACTAATTGACAAAGTGGATGCCCCTAAACAGACGTGGATGAATACCAAAAAGAAGGAACGATTCTTGGAGAAGTGACACGAGCGCAGACATTTGTCACAACGAAACCTTATTTACTTTCCGAATAACTCACGTAGAATTTGAAAATAGACCCTTTCTTAATGTTTTCTTCCTAACGAAAGGAAATTTGATGGTGGAGGGTCTTTGGTTGGAAGTATTATTTAACAGCAGTGTTTAAGGGTTAATTGGAAACTCCACGTTTAAGATTTCCGTTATGTGAAGGAATTCCTATTACCATTTTCAATATCTAATATCCATCTACTTAATGTTTCCAATGTGTTAATAAAGACGAAAATGTGGTTTTCCTTTCTGATCCCTCATAAGTTACTCCAAGCTCTCCCTTCAGCCATACCGCAGCACAACGACCTTGGTAATGAATAGCAACAGCTACTCCTCTAAAACATATGTACATTTTACCTGGATACATGTTCCCAGAGGAACAAAAGAACAGTGGGACCCCGGTCATTGTGCCACAAGATAAGAAGAAGATGGGAAGATAAGATGCCCGAAAGACTTGGAAAAGCTTGATGTTTGCTGCAATAAGAGAGGCTACCAAAAAGCTTCTCTCAAGTCAAATAAATAAACCTGTCAAGAAGGATATACTGACCTCCTGGTGGGCTGCACCATTTGAAAAGAGATGGGAGACGCTTACTACAAGTGCTACGGGTCGCCGTCGCTACATTCAAGTGGAGAGCTAGACACGACTGTTTACAGATTCAATTTCACCGGATTTGGACTCGCGAGTTGCCCTGATCTGACCCTTGTGCAACAATGGAGAGAAGCTTGCCGACTACCTGTTTGTCTAGGGGTCTGTGGATGAGGAGGAAGACACAGTATAATGACGATCGACGTATGTACTGGACGGAGTCTAATAACCCAATAGGCAAGAATGAGCATTGGATATGTGAAGAAAACGATTCCCGTAATACAATGATAGACATATAAAACAAAACGGACTGTGAAGGCGTTGTATAAATTCAACTATGTAACAAGATGAAATATATAACTCTACACATTGCATGTCCTTTGACAGCGTATGAGTATATATATTTTTCTTTTTACTTACTCTCTTGGCATTTATTAGCGCAGTCCTGTTCTATACTTTGAATACGTAATACAGTAACGAGTATAACCTTTAATAAAAGATGAAAGCGTTGTCATGACGTCACCGGCGTAATTACTACAGCATTGAGCCTGTCTCACTTGATTAAAAAGCGGACCAACTTAGTTTATTCACTCTGATATTTTCTTCCACCTTATCAACACTTTTAGCGTTTATACGTCCATTTTAGTGTATATCAATTACTTAATTTAAACATATGACGTCAAATCTTGACCATAAAAAATATTAAAACATACATATCTATTATACAAATCATACATGTCACTTATCTATAAGTTGGAGACATGTAACTTTAATAATAAGGTAAAGTATAATTAATATGCATTTTCATGATAATGCTCAAAAAATTGATAAGATATTTAGAGGATCTATACATCTAAAAAACATTTTTCAAAAATCTTCCTTTATTTAGTTGGAGCATCTCGTTCTTTCTGTTCACTACCAGAAACTCTTCAAGCAACATTGACTCAGCTTCAGAGTCAATCTCTTAACTAACAGTCCTAGAATGCTGGTTTAAACCTGTTTCGTAGAGATCAAGGCCTTATTTACGTTATAATAACTCGTTAAAACTTACGTTGACTTGTATACGAAGAAAGCATTAACCGTATTTCTATTTGTTTTGTTATAGGTCCTTCTAATCTCCAAGGACCCTCTGCTTACAATAGACATCTCTATTTACGACGTCCACTTGTACTAATTGTATTACCTTTTATTCACAATGGGTCTTTCTAAACATCATTTGTAATTTACTCCATCTAGACGTCTGTATTCGCCATGAACGATTCTGCGCTCATCGAATATCCCTTTATTCGGTATGGGTCCTTCTGATCTCATTTGGCTCCTTGCATACCTTACAACTCACTATTCATGGCGGTTTCCACTATTTCTCGTATTTCCCTTTACTTAAGATGGATTCTTCTCATACTTTAATACTCTTTATTTACTCAATATATCTCTATTCTCCACGAACGCATCTACAAACGCCCCACTATTCTCAATGGATCCTGTAATTAACCCAGAGGTCCCTTCGACCATGGTTTAAAGCTCCATGGTTTAATGGATTCTTCTATTCATACCTATTTTTATGACCTCCTAACTACTATTGACTTTCTTCTTATCCTAGATGTTTCTACTATCGAATAATACATTTACTCACAAAAGATCCAACATCAAAGATGAATGGAATCATCTTGGACTACAGCGATCATGTACCTCTTTATTCACGTTGAATCCTTCTACTCACAAAAAATCCCTATATTTACCATGAACATTTCTTGAGATTTGTAGTCCATTACGTTCGGTGAATATTATTAATCACTTAAACAATAGTTTATGACTATCCGAACTTTTCGGAAAGTTTGGATGGTCATAAACTATTGTTTAAGCGATTATTGAACACTTCTATTCTCAAACTAACTCTCTATTTTCCAGGAATTCGTCTGTGACCAGCATTCAATTTATGGAAGTTATTAGATCAAAGCCGCGTAAGTAACCTTGATATTTCACAGGTTTTCAGATTAAAACTAGGAGCTGCATGAGCTATACGCTTTAATATCATTGACTAATAGTGAAGCTGTAGTGTTTCGAGGGGTGGTAGAACATGAGTAGAGCGGTCTATATATGTTTGTGAAGATATACTTGAATACGATGAATACGATACGTGTCCGTTCTTGAATTAAATGTGTACAACTGTTAGGTTCATCGTCAAAGTGTTTGCTAACCTTCAAAAAGCAACAAATAAATAGGATTTTTAATGTTACAGCATAAATAAAAAATAGCTTTTAAATTAAACACAGATATACTTACCTTTGGTATTTAGGATAAAATATTTTCCATTTAATTAGCAAAAAAAAAACAACGATTAATTCGTATCACTTTAGGAAGGAATTACGTATATTTCATGGCCCTGCATTAATCCAACAGTTAAAGTAAGTAGTTTTATTGAATGTCGTAAAACTAAAGTAGAACGTAGCTCCCTCTATATTTTATTACCTGCATTTGTAAGAACTATTTTATTACTCAACATAAAAACAAAAGATAACCAAATTATGTATCTAGTCGGAAAAATAATTATAATGATGTTTAACCGAATACCTGACTGTATATTCATTTCTTTCGAATAATATATATCAAATAAATAATATTAGAAAGTAAAAGGAACAAGTCCTTGTGAATTACAAATGTTTTTATATTTTTCATTGTAAAAGAAAAAAGAGAAATGTCAATTATTTATTCAGGCTTCATAAATAATTCAGTATATCGAGCGTAACCGAAACAACGGAAAGGAAGTTGGGACAGACAAGAAATTTAATTATGCCGGTTATAGTAAAGAAATTGGTTTGTTTTTATTCTGTTTTAAAAGTTCTGATTTATGTAGTTATAAAGTTTTTATTTTTTATATACAATATTGAAGCATAATATCTATTGTGTAAACCACAAAATAGGTGCGGAAATTCATTACAGTATCAGGGTCGCAGTAACATTTATTTGAAAGCCCTTAAAACGTTCCACCCACTTCCCCAAAAGAATCCCGAACCTTTCCCTAATATAGATATTTGACCATTTCTTATAATACCTGTTTGAAATTGCCTTAAATGGAGTCACCCACTCCATAGTTAGGATAACTGCGTGCTCTCACTCTCAATACACCTCAATTTCACCAAACGGTTCTACCTTTACATGTATACAGAGTCCATCTACTAAACAAATACCTATGGTCATTATGGAAAGTTGAAAACAAATTCGTTATTCCCTTGCTCATGTAAATCACTTATGTCTTTATTTTGATAATGTCTATGTCTCACAGTATTCCTTTTAAACTTTGTTAACCTTATTGTGATATTTCCTTGGAAATAAAAAACAAAACTATTTTACATTGTATAAGATGGTAGTATAAGCAAAAAAAATTAAACACTTTTTAAAATTGTCTTCTTACACATTGTGCTTCATTTTCAGAGAACAGTAACAGGTCCTTAATGTTACCATAACAATCGAGAAGATTATTATATGTTTCTAATGCAGGTAGGTTCAGAAATAGAGACAAAAGAGGCAACTATAATGAGTCTTCCGATTGGATAATGAATCTACCGGGTGCGGTGAATGTGTTGGATTTCGGTGCAGCTGTGACAACTTTAATAATGGAAAACCAAAAGAGTGTTAGTGTAAAAGTAAATTGCAAACTTCTCTAGAGTAAAGATTTAAAACGCCCATGTCTTTAGTTAATGTGTTTGTGTGTGTGTGTGTGTGTGTATGTGTGTGTATATGTGTGTGTATATGTGTGTGTGTGTGTGTGTGTGTGTTTGTGTGTGTGTGTATGTGTGTGTGTGTGTGTATGTGTGTGTGTATCTATCTCATATATAACATTCTCGTGTCACAGTGTATGTAACACTCCTCCAAAACGGCTATACTGATTCTGTTGCGTGTATATTCTTTAGTTCTGAGAATAAGACGTAAACAAAAATATTGGAAAACCAGAAGCGTCTTCGTGTACGTGTAAATTGCAAACTTCTCTAGAGTAAAGATTTAAATCGTCCATGTCATTAATTAATTTTTTTTGTTTAGAGAGAGAGAATATATATATATATATATATATATATATATATATATATATATATAGAGAGAGAGAGAGAGAGAGAGAGAGAGAGAGACTGTTATTTGCAGTGGCGTTGGTAAATTAACACAAGGTCCAAACAACTATTGGAAATATATGAAATCCGTCTTGTATTACATTACATTCTGAATTTGTACTTCATCTGTGGACACGGTATCTTCAATGTCTCACATACAAGATCAACCATCAGGGATATCCTTAAATCGTTGTCACGAAGAACGTAGGTCATCTTAAAGCTTTCTATTCGTGAATTCAGGTTTTTGTCATGCAATAAATTATTAGGTCTTTCTATCTAAAGCTTATTCAATATGAATTTTTTTAATATTGAAATTATATAGCTTATAAATTACATTTAAAAATACATTTAATTGCTTGTGAACTTTAATATCTGATCGTTAAATTTATTACTTTGCACTTCAAACAAATACGACCTTGTCTATGAAATAAAGACACCTATGCTTATATTATGCTTTTATTTCACCAATTTATTCCTTTGAGCAATAAAGACACAAGAAACACCCGCTTCATTTATTACTGTGACATTCAGACCTATTTTTTTTATAACATAGAAACTAAAGAACGTAAGAATAATTAATTTATATTTTTTTTAAATGTGCACGTTTACTAGATAATATATATTTCCCAAACCTTTACAACTATTATGTAATAAATAACTCTACCACTACCAATATAATTAATTGTAACCTAAATTATATTACTGGATTTAATTTCCAGTTATTGGACTAGAGCCGTTATAAAAGCAAGAGAGAGGTAATAGATAGATATAATCACGTGGGAAGTTATGACATATAATTTGATTACAACCGACATCGTGTGCAACAAGTAAAGTATTTCATTAATGAATTCAAATATTATAATTCAGAGAGATCGGTGTAAACATATCAAAAAGTGTAGTACCCAAGGCCTAATATCATGGCTGCTAGGCATTACCTAGTCAACGAGACATATCTTTCGATGCACAGAGATACAACCAACGATCGTGTTCTGAATCAAATATTAATCAAATTCATGAGGAACTACATTAACGACAATTGTGATAATATACAAAATCTTCTACATTCGAGAGGAAAACCAAAGACAGTAGTTTCTGTACTTATATTCATTTCATTGTTGATAACTTCATATTCATCAGCAATAACAAAGAAACTTACACATCATATTAATTTATAAAAATATCATTTAATTAGAAAATTATAACAGACATTTAGAAAAAATATATTGTTATTAATAAAAAGAAAATAAAAAGATAAATAAAAAAGAAGTTCGTGAATAAGTTATAGATTTGATCATTTTCAAAAAATTGTATTTTTATGATTTTAACTAACATGAATAAATCTTATAATTTTACTTATTTAATGTTAGCATGGAATGTTTTCCAAAACAACCGATCTTTAAAATAATGCAAGTAAATAGTGACTTTTGTAAAATAAAATTAGACTATATGTGTTTTATTCCATTCTATACTTTTAAATACAGATGGGTCTTTTGACGTTATAAATATTTAAATGTCTAATGAAGGAATAAAGAAAAGACTCAGGAACTACAAAATAGATAACAAATAATCATAAAAAGTTATAAAATAATATTTTTATAAAAAACAATTTACAGGACACTATCAAGAATATATATATATATTTAAAATAATTTTATATACAAGAAAAAGTAAGAAACAGACATAAAAATAGATAATGTTGTACACAATTAAAGTGAAATGTATTTCAAAATTAGTGTAACATATTGCTAGACTTTAATTACAAAACTGCATTGCCCCACGTCATGTAATACTTTACGACACAAAAAGTTTAATTACACAAAATGTACGGCCATTTTGACTCACAGCAACTAATTACTTTTTATTTTAAACACTGGAGTAATATGGGAAACTACTCCCTTTGAATGTTGTGTTAAGCAGTTCTATTTGCATGCAAACTATGTTTCATAAGAACATCACTCCGCTGATTAAATGGAAAAATGGTAGTAACAATTCTTTTACAGTTTAAAACTGTTTGCCTCAGCCCAACGTCCTCAATTATAAAATATGTTTGAATGAAATAATTCGGTAATTTATTTGTTTTTAATTCTTCAGGCTTGTTTTAAACTACACACACACACACACACACACACACATATATATATATATATATATATATATATATATATATATATACATAATTTACATAATTTATAATACCTAATTTATTATTTTTTATCTTTATATTACATATTTTAATAACCTTACTTTTCTAATAGTCACACCTTTAGGTTTCTAAATAATTAAACCATCATAAAAATATATTATCACCTACATTTATTTACCTGGCATTCAGTTAATACACTTTATACCTTCATATACATTAATATGATCCAGTGACAAAGTTTATTAGGGTAACTAGTAATTAGGATAAAGGTGGACTCTTGAGGCTTTTGGTTCTTAATACAGTAAATTTAATAAATGCAGTGTTAGATTGCTCTCTCTCTCTCTCTCTCTCTCTCTCTCTCTCTCGGGTCGTTATTCTGGTATCTACTACTGTATAAAGTAGAAGTGGTGATTGGAAAAAAATTAATTAAAATTTAGAAAACAATGAATTTTAATTTATAATTAATTTAATAAGTTATAGTAATCACTATTGGCTGAATTTAGCCCAATAATGTTAGTATTTTTTTGCGCTCCTGGAATTCACTGGTTGCTGGCTGTTAACTTCTACATTTCACTTTACACAATCAATTACCTAACTTTACTTCCCTTTCCTTTTTAATATCGGTGTAATTCATTACTCGTCGCACTTTATAAACCTTTTTAATAATTCCTTTTATATTTCCCTTAACTGTTATAAACAAAATTACTCCTTTTAAAATATTTCTCATAACTGGCCCCTTCCAAATTAAGTCTGCAGTCTCACAAAGATCCTCAAACCTAGTTTCGTTTTCCCGATGATTTTACTTTTTAGGAACGAGCATTATTTCTCTCCTTATGTATTTCAGCCTATCAGATTTCACATTTTTAAAATTTCGAACGCATAACGTTCGGCCAAGTGTTTTTAGCTGTTTTGTAGTTTCTCACGCTACATCTAATTTTATGAGATCCCTTCCTCTACCTGATGTGAACTTTCCCATACCTTCTCTGGTTTTCCAGAGTTACTTAAACCTTAAAAATAATCTTCACCCTTATTTTGTAACCGACTGATTTATTACTCTAAATGAAATTTCAATGAAAATATTGGAAAGAACCCCAATACCACAAAAAATAATCAAAAATAATCATCACTCTAGTTTGTAACTTCTTGTTTGTTAGATTGTAATTTTGTAATAAGACCCTCTGATGAAGATGACATGGCCATCGAAATGTACATAAGGGTTGAACTTAAGTAACTTGTTTTATTTGTTATTTTTTATTATATTTTTGGGGTATTGGGGTTCTTTCCAATATTTTCATTGTAATATATTGTACCACTGTGCTCCTGATATTGTGTATCTAACTGAAATATACAATTGTAAAACCCTCTTTGTCGGCTCTTCCCTTAATGTTTCTAGCTTACTAGTTTTACCATATTCCTGATAACTTTATCTTATAATTTATATATATATATATATATATATATATATATCGCATTATGTATTCTTGTCTATTAATAAGAACTAAGTCAAAATACAAATACATGAATTATGATTGAATTTACAATTCAAAGCTTTTCGTTGGCTAACAGTACCAACATCATCAGGAATATTAAAGAATTGTTGAATTGTTTAATATTCCTGATGATGTTGATACTGTTAGCCAACGAAAAGCTTTGAATTGTAAATTCAATTATAATTCTTGTATTTGTATTTTGACTTAGTTATTTAAATATATATATATATATATATATATATATATATATATATATATATAACTCTTTTATACTTAATTATAAACAAAATACTGTTTGTACTTAGTTTAAACAAAATCATTAATTTATAGTACGAGATTTCAACTGCCATAGGTATCAAATTACAAACCTGTCATACTTACACGTCGTAAGGCTTATATACGAATATAAATAATTAAGTAAACAACATAGAAGAAGATTTATTGCTCCAGAGTTTATGATTTAAAATAGCTCTTATAGCTAGAAACAAAGATACACTGTCTACTCTTAAACAATATCTCAGTATAGACGCCATCATTTTATGTCTTTGGGGAAATCTGGCAATCAGTGATTCATACAAAAAAAAAAAAAAAAAAAAAACAGTTCAACGAATGCGTGCTTGTCTTTAACGGAAAGGAAATTTCTTACCAAATGAACGATATACTCCCCTGTGTTACATAAATTCCCTTCTCGTGTAGGCCCATATTTATAAAAAACTTGTAAATCACATGAATAATTATAGCAGGTTGTATGAAAACTAAACGAGGTAAGTGAAAATAGAATCCATGTTTGAATTCAACAAAGGGAGTACTTTAAAAACAACAATAAACCATCAAAATATAAAATATGTTTTAAAGTGTTTTGTAATTGAATTCACTGAACGCAATGATTCTGAATATTTAGTGTTTAAATGCAACTACCATTTAATTTTAACATTCATCATTAAATAACCAAATATAGTAGTCGGCCACAATGAATATAACACATAATTTAAAATCATAGTAAATGTGGCATTACTTTCAAAAGCGATTTCTAACAATTACAGAATAAGTAAAGGTAGATAAGATGGTACTGGATAATTTGTGCATTAAGGACAGAGTTTGTATAACCAACACAAAAAATTAAACTTCCCTTAGGTCAGTGTGACCAACATTTCGTTACACTTGTATAATAACGTCAATGAATTTAAAGTCTCTCAACTCAACTTAAACTTTATTAAATATTTTTTGCGTTTAATTTATTGCAGAAATGACATTTTTTATTCAAAAAAGAGGCACTTATATTTTCTTCGCCTAATATTCATTACCTTACTACATAATACTCGCTCAAATAATGAAGTGTAAATAATAAAACTACAGAGCGGTTCGCCCTTAAGGGAAGCTGTTTGTCTCTCTCGGCTTTGTTTGAATAAATAAAAAGTTCCTTAAGCTACCCTTCATCTTTCTTTCCTCCGTTATTCTGGACTTCTTTTGTTTGTCGTCTTCTAACTTGAGTTACCTTCAAACCCGTACAACTTTCACCAGATATATTAACTTGTAGTCTTAGAAATATTAGAAATTAGGGATATTCTCGATATACTTGTGTCTGCATTTCTTGTTTCACAATAACAATTTAAATACAGCCAATAAGATTGCCTTTATGTGTTTACGTGTCTATATTTTGTAAGTCTGTATACTTAACGAATGCAATTGCCGTAAATGTATGAAATGCGAAAATAGTAGTAATTGTTTTGAAGATGAGGACTGTCCTATTTCTTAGTTCAAAGCTTTTACTACAGGGTTGTTATAACATTCCACATTGTAAATCACCCCTCCTTAACTCCAGCTCTGACAGCCTGTTTCCATAATTCCACCGGCAGTCATCGGACGCCACCAAACCCTCCCTCTCTGACTGGCTGACTGATAGTGTAAGTTCGCCGGAGCAGGGGCAAGAGTTGCATCTTGTAAACATCCTGTTGGTGTAACTTTCTCATGAAAAATACTGGAATGGTTAAAGGAAAATGCAAAATTTAATTAACCTAAGAATACACTAAATAAGTTGGCTTTACTTAATATAAATAACTTGATAAGAGCATTTAGATGGTGGGAAGGTTGAAAGAACTGACGACACAATTAATAATTAAATGACTGAAGATAATGCTTGACGATAGCTAAAATATTTTTAAAAAATGGTAATATTAAGCTATAAGTATAGCTTATGCAAATGATTGTGACAAATGACTTATTTTCGTCTTATGAAGTCAACAGAAAACGTTTTATCGTATTTGAAGCAAATTATGTCGAATAAAATGATTATAATTTTATCAATCTACGAATATTTATTGTTGTATAAATATTTAGAGTTTAATTTAAGAGGCCAATTTCTTGAAAATATTGGATTCAACTATTGCTAAGTCCGATGCAGTAACAGTCTCGTTAAGTATACGGTTATAAACTGAACAGTTATCACTAAGATAATTCAGTTATCATGAACATATTGAATATTTAAGTTCTATAATCTAAACTAGTGTACACAAAAATAACGTTGGTTTGTGTACGTTTCAAATTTTAAAACATTCTCCAGTGGTTGAGCCCAGTTTTGTCACACGTGAACTTAATTTTCTTACTCATGTCTCATCCATACAATCACAATATTCTACTTCCAAGCGTGGAAAGGTGTAGCAGTATTTTATATCAAATTGCTCTTACGTGAGACGCTAGTCTATTAGTAGAAGTAGAGCTTATTATTTTGTAGTAAAACCGCTGTTCCGTATCTCACAAGATAAGGATTGTTATCTAACATTGTAACTAGTATTTTACAAGTTTTTTGACTTGTCTTGAGTTATTAAAAAAATATATATATTACTTAATTTGTTCAAAAAACCTTTATTTAAAATAATTATATATCTAAGAAATGCCATGGAAATATTGTTATAATTGAATGGTTAAGGCTCGAAAAATAATATATTCAGACTGAACAAAAGGTTCCGAAGCAATCACGAAGCTGAGAAGTTGATCGGATTTTATTTAATTTCGCCTTCTGAGATTGTCCCTCTTTTTCTCCAAATGGGATTATATTGGGAAGTCACGAGGGAAGTATTTTTTTAAAACTAACTTCGGAGAAAATATTTAAATTTCTCAGTTCACTTTATGTTAATCAACTGACATCTCTAGTCTGCAGAAAGAATTCTTTATGTTCAGTATCTAGTACGAATATTTACGTTTATAACTATTGATAGCGAATGTAAATGAAATCATGGAACTAATTTTCAATCTATAATATTTTGTAGCATGAAGATATTTTAAGTATCAAAACCATAATCATGTTAATTTGTTAAAAATGTATGTATTTCTTCAGGTGACACATGTAGAGGAGCTATCCAATGAAAACCAATAATAGGCGTGATAAGTAGACACTAATATAGGTTAGGTCTCTTTTAAGGGGATTGTTCTATTGGACAATTATAGAGGTGCTTGCCAATAATAAGCATGATACGTAGACACTATTATAGAGTAGGTTTACTCTAAAATTGTTACCTTTTTCAAAAAACACTGATAGAGGAGCTGGCCCATAATAAGCCTGATAGGTGGACACTAATATAGATTAGGTCTACTTTAGGAGGGCTGTCTTTTACAGGAGACACTGATAGAGGAGCTAGTTAGTAATAGCCCTGATAAGTAGACACTAATATACAGTAGGTCTATTTTAAGAGAGTTATCGTTTCCAGTTGACAATGATAGAGCTGTTGGCCAATAATAGGGCGGGTAAGTAGACACTAACATATAGTAGGTCTACTTAAGGAGGGTTATTCTTTCGAAAAGACAATAATATAGGGGTTAGCCAATAATAGGTAGACACTAATAGAGAGCATGTCTACTTGTATCTGGCGTTCCCTTTGCTTTAACGTATTTTATTATGCACCCATTCCGTTCTTTGTCATTTTTCAAAGAGGGGACAAAAGGTATGCGCCTTTAGAGAATAATTCTACTTGAGTGAGCCCTTGCACGAGTCAGTATGTTATTCCTCTATTTCCAGGCCCAGTAGGTCATGATCTCCTTCATTAGTTAATTTGTAATTTTTCTTAAGAAAGTAGCATGTAGTCACCTATAGAGAGTAGGTTTACTTTAGATACGCAAAGGTAATATATTGCTCCACAATTTTCAGGACTAGGATATTATTATGCTTTACTTTTATCTTCCTTCCATTCCAATTAACGTTAATTTTTAGAGAATGTAGCATACACGTAGACATCTTATTTAACATTCAAATAGTACGTTTTTGGAAGAAGAGTAAGCGATCCTGTATATGATCGTATTGTATCTACTCTAGATTTTCATATGAATATTTCCTGATTAACGTCAAACCATAAAAAATCGAAGAATTGAATCAACGTATCTTAATTCAATAATTACGGTTGCAATATTTACGTGACTATAGACAAACCACGGAGAAAAAATAATCGATAGGTTCTGTATCCATTTATAGTGAAAAATTATATATACTGATGTCAGATATTACCAAAAAAATTACGTCGAATTTTGATTGTTAATACATTATATATCTATGATACAAATGTAATGAGTAAAAGAGTTTCAAAATCTTCCATTGTGGTGTAACATAAATAACATAAACGTTTAGGGAAAGTGATGACACATGATTTTTAATAACATACATTTTGTAATACTTGATCTTATATCATCGGCAATGTTTAGTATAGAGAACCTATAACAAATAATAACATATTCAAATAATTACAAACCTAACATAGTGAAAATTAGCTTAAAAAACGATGGATAGATCGCCTCACTGTTCGACTCTAGACATTTGGCAATGGTGTCACCAACAGCATGGGTTGAAATTAATAACAATCTTTTATTTTATTCGGACTTCAATTACGAAATTGTTTTATAAAAACATGTAGTTTAAAGTCGTTTGAAACAGTATTTTTTTAAATGTACAAAATGGTAAAAGTACAACCTCATAATCGGAGTTGAGTGTAGTAACTTTGATACAGCCGAAGCACATCTACTTTCGCCCATGTGGTGTTGTGAGTACCTGCACGGTAATGATCGAATTTTAAAAAATGAAAGTATGTCGAAATTGGCATTTATTCATTATGTAACATGCTAAATATGTGGTAATAATTTAGCACGTTGAACATTATATTTCATCAAAATAATATTCTAATTAATAAAAATACGTAATTTAGTTTATTTATAGATATGATTTTGGTTTGAAATTTTGATTCTAGATATTTTATTTGAAATACTAAATTCTTTGTTTAAATTGTAAATGCAAGGTTTTTAATGTAGTCCTGCCAGACATTTTAAAAGAAGAGTTAATGTGGACAAACGCTAAGAGCCGTCTGGGTCATTTTATTGGGGCAGTTTGTTCAAGGTAAAAATTAACCTGATGAGTAATATATATTTGGTAAATTAAAACATAAAAATAATTTGGGGCGGGTAAAATAACTTACAAAATGTATTTAAATTGATCAAATAAATGTATTAAAGAATAGCCATTCTTCGAATCTAGAGTTTCATGCATTTACGACGGTTTTATTAACAGAGGCAAATGTTAATTTTTAAACGAAAAGAATAATTTATCAGTTTGAAGGTTTGGAAAGTTGTTTTAATTCAATTTATCAAGGAGCGTGGATGAGGGTTTAATTAATTGATGAGTGTTATCGACAGAATGTTTACATAATTTGTACTTACCGGAACAGAGAACGTAGTGTATACTTGGATAGCATTAATAATTTCAATAAATTGTGAGTTCGTTTTCAAAAATTAAATTATTACAGGTACTGTACAATATTTTAGCACTATGTTTTATCTCTTTTTATTGTTTTGATTGACAAAACGGATCTTTTTACAAAGCGTGTGTGTACTTTTATATAACTACTATACCACCGTATGATAATCTATTATCCTAAAACATTACAGTAAAATAAAAGTGATTAAAAAATATTAGATGTATTTTAGGCCTAATTAAACAATTTTTCAATAATTTATCAAAATAATATGTATAATATTATTATGTGTGTGTATATATTATTACTAAATTATGTATACTATAAATTAGTATATGTGTCTCTCCCTCCCACCTTCTCTCTCTCTCTCTCTTTATATACATAAAGAACATAAGTCAAAATACAAATACAAGAATTATAATTGAATTTACAATTCAAAGCTTTTCGGTTGGCTAGCAATTGTTTAATATTCCTGATGATATTGGTACTGTTAGCCAACGAAAAGCTTTGAATTGTAAATTCAATTATAATTCTTGTATTTGTATTTTGACTTATGTTCTTTAATAATACACAAGCATACATATTGCGATGTATATATTTATATATATATATATATATATATATATATATATATATATATGTATATATATATATATATATATATATATATATATATATATATATATATATTGATGTACGTATATATTCATATGGCACATTTATAAGTTTAAAGACTGATATATTTTAAATATTGGCAAAGTATTGGCATAACTAAAATTAAAGTAGAACGATGTGTATGCTAGAACATGTATTTAATAGGATCATGGAAAGTGAGTTAGCCCTGTGTTTATGATCGGGGTACTGTGCAGCCGGCCAAATAGATTTTACTTCATCAAGAAATATCCTGTCTATATGCAAAACAAAAATATCGAAGTTTCACAAAAGGAAACAAAATTATACATAATACAATCAATAAGACCACAAAAACCTTTTTAGAATAAATTTCCTGATGTTTCTTCCTGAGGAAACTGAATTTGAATTATATTCGTATCGTTATTCATATCTATATATTATTCATTATATATGTTATTCATCTCTTATTTTATAAATTCTATTAAATATTGAGTATTAGGTATTTCTGTATGTTAATTTGTGTTTTTTTCTAATAAAATTTTCGAAACAGATATTGAAATAAGTTATTTTGTTTCTATCTAAGGGTTATGCATCCTGTAGAAGGTGGATCACCACTTCATGGCATATCTTCCACTATCTATCAAACTATTTGGTAGCTTCCTTCGTTCAAATCTGTACAGTGGCCTCTTGAATTCACGTTGAGAAGAGAAAAAGAAGCACACGTGACTTTAACTCTTAAAGTCCCATTTGGAACGTATGTTCCTTGAAATATAATTGAGTTTATAAATTGCAGGCTAAAACTGAAAAATGTTTCTTCAACCAAGGATGTCACAAAATTGGTTATTTTTTTCTAACTTTAGAAAATACACGGTTTTAAAAAAAAAATCAGGCTAGAGGTTAATCTAATCATTTAGCTTTAGACAAGTGCATATTTTATTTTAATTATTTTTAAAAATGAATCAGAGGTACTGATGAAACGGTACGACTTTGTAGAAAACCTGTATTTGTAAACAAAGAAAGCAATTTTACAAGAGAAAACATCTGACTTAATTTTAGTTCCATCATTTCCTTCGATACTAATAAATTTGTTTCGTTTCCTATTCCAAACTTTAGTTTTCATTTTTTTTATTGTTTGTAAAGTTATTTTGCAAAAACGGAAATGGCCCCAGTCTTCTTACCAAAGTACTCTCTAAAGAAATGCCTGAGTGCTGAGAAAACATCAGTTAGAAGAAAATAGAGCCACCGTTGGAGAGAAGAAACCAAAGGTAGAAACCTCTATAACATTTAAAAAGAACCAAATGATTTGGAAATGTATCAAGGGGTTCCCAGATTTACAGCGGTCTTTGCAGCACGAGCAAGAATCGGACACATTGTGACTGAGACCTATCTCTTCAGATTTAATCTGAGTGAATCTCCACTCTGCCCTAACTGTAGAAAAGAGGAGGAGACTCTAGACCATATCCTCTTTCGATGCTCTTTACCAATTCCAGCAAGAGAAGCTCTGCTGTCTGCGCTGGGAAGCCAGGGAAACATCAAAACAATATTGGTCGATAAACAGTTTTGAACCTTGGCTGCAGCAACTTATTATGGACATCGGACTATCGGAGTCACATGACCCTGGACGTCCGCAGCAAGAAGTAAAGAAGTAAAAGTAAAGTAAAGTTGTTTTGCAATAAAATTAACTATAAAAACCTTTAGATATTTGTTTAAACTAAGCTGTGTCAGAGATACATTTTGAGCGAAGTGTTTAAAAAAGATAATTAGTCGATATACATATTGACTAATAATAGTCGACCAATTTTTTGACTTTATAATAGTTGCATAAAGTAGCCTATTTATAAAGATTAATATACTAACGTAAGCAATGTGAGAAATATAGGAACATTATTCTATTGAATAATTGATTCAATGACTTAGAGAATGTGGACAAGTACTGACATCTCTAAATATTCCAAATACGCATAAACATAAGACCTACTTATGTCTCCAATATTTATCGACGAGATTCTACCCTTAGCCAAACTACGGTGTTAGACTAAAGCAAGGGGTGAGAAGTATCGAACTGCCTGATGTGTTTATTCTAATGTATACAATGTGGCTTACACCCCCCCCCACCCTTTTGCATATCGGTTTTAGTTGTTTGGAGCTCAGTGTATTTAAATTTAGCTTACACAAATTCCCTTGTATCTCAAATTTGTCTCTTGTATTACGCAGAAGCTCAATACTTTAGTAAAAATTTCAAAATGTTTTTGAAATATGCCTAAGTATATTCAGAGAAATATAAAAAGAATTGCGTGCATTTTAATGTTCTTAGTTTTAATAATGATATACGCATTTTAATCAAATCATTTCAGTTGCTTCCTAAATTTTGTTTAAATTACGAAAAAATATATTTTTAACGGAGATACAATATATAGAATTACAGACTGAAAATATGTTTTTATGTTAACCAACGTTTGTTTCTTGCATAAAATACGTGTATTAAAAATAGGTTTGCTATTTTTAATGTTAATATTTAACATCTACGCGGTCAACTGAGTCTCACTTGCTACAAAGACAAGATTTTGGGTTCAATTCCAGGTAAGACCACAGATTTGTTAATATTCTTTAGGTCTCATGTAGATTTAACCTGTGAAAATATGAATCTAGGACTGTTAAGTAAATATTGTAAGGTTGTAGAATATAGTGCCTCACTGCATACACATGCAAACCCTGTGTGAATGTATTCATGTTAAACACTTCCACCTCTTATCTATCAACATTGTTGTCGTATGCATAAAGGTTACAAATAAAATTTACACATTTGTTATTTTAAAAGAAGAATAAATTATACTGTATTTGGTCAAACAAATTTGAGGAATTAAAATATTTTTAATAATACAATCATTTAAAAAAAAAACAAAACGTAAAAAAGTAGATTTTGCTTATATTGAAAATGTTTTATGTTAGTTTCTAAATTTGTGTTAAATATGCCAATAGACAACACTCGCGAGACAGTTTAGAATGTTACAAACCGATCAACGACCTATTTTACTTTTGATTGATAAATCAATTGTGTTATTCTATGAATTTTGTCGAGTTCGTTGTAACAGCAAAGTTACAGCAACAAAGATAAGGATCTGGAGGCAGACTGTCATTAGCCTTGAACATCGTACTTTTGTAATCATGGTGAACTTTATTGGACCATAAAAGGAAATATTTGGGTTGAAAGTGTCTTTATAGAGAGACAGAGTGCGTGCCTGGGGTCGTCAGTGACCGATTAGGTTCCAAGATAAACCTTCTCCAAAATTTAATCTGTTAGAATGACCTCATTTTGTGTGAAAACAGGTCTAAATCCTAAAGCAATACAATATAAATGACATTGTATCCAAATTAATACAATTATTTGTTGGGAATATTTTAAATACAGTTTTAAACATTTCAAGGTTATTTATTCTTTATCTAATAAAGAATATTAGAATATCCTTTATTCTAATATTTAACTATTAAAAAAGCTACTAATAATTTCATAAATACGCTTTATAAAAATTTTGTAATATTTCAAAAGAAATATTCTATAAAATTAAAGTAAAAAATTAATATAAAATGGTGAAATAAAACTATAAAATTATAATTTTTAAATCTTTTAAAACAGTGGAAAGAAAAATATTTCTTGTAAGTGATCACAAACTATTGGAATAATAATTATTTTTTAGTTGTTACGATTTCTAAATTCTAATAGTTTTCCTTTTACAATCTGCATGTTGTGTCTATTTAACTAATGAAAATATTGAGGAAAATCATACAAATAATTGTTGCAATATAGTTTAAATAAATTAGAGAAAGTAAAAGAAAATGAATTCAACTGTAGTTATTCATCACTCAAAAATCATTTATATTAAATAACTGTTTACGTAACACGATGTATTTTATACTGTCGTGTTAAATAGACTTTAGGTTATTATTTGTAGGTATTTTGTTTCTTGATTGTGCAAATTTAATAAACTATTTATTACCTATTTTGTTCTTACAAGGATTTCATTATTGTCTTTCACGACATTTGTTTATTGCGCTAGTCTCGATCCTTTCTATCGCTATGGTATCATGATTTACGTTTGTTTTTAGTACCTTATTGGAAATAGTGTTGTATTCACCTGTAATACGGTCGTTTACAAAACAATATTTACACACAGTTACCTGTGCGCGTTTAAACTTTTCTCCCCATTTAAACAACCTTACAAACTCCACCAAACTATGTCCGAACAGTTCCGCACCGGAGGCAGCATTTCCTTCGCATGAGGTAAAACAGTTTATTCCTTCTTGATACATAATGAAAGTGCTACAACGCTTATAATCACATTCTCTACAACGATAAAATTAAAATAATTATAAGTATTCTGCAGTAAAACATGGTAATAAGAAAATTAAGCCTTTAAATGCAATACAATAAATACAAATTGTTATATAACCTAATGCGAATTTCACTCACCCAAAATTTATTGTTAGGTTACGTCTGATACATTGTTGCGAATATTTGTATACGATCGTATAATTGCACTCTTCTGGTGATGGTTAAGCCGCCACAGAAATGTAAATACATATTGATGTTGCTATTTTTTGTGTTAGGGAGAAATAAAGCTTGCTGTGGGTTTTAAATTTACTAACACTCTACGTCAACTTTGAGTCAAAATTAGTGGCCGATTGTACAAGCATGTAAACGTCTTGTAGCCTAGTACAAAATAAAATAACTCTTATGAATACAAGAAAATGCTCAATCGACAATAATACCTTGAAGATGTGTTTTTAAACTGTGATTTCGGTATTTTTAAAGGCATTACTAAAACAAATAATAATAATCAGCAACTAATAGACCTACTATTGATTACAAAATGATTAAGTTGAATATGTATTCAAATTTCTGAGGCTCACTTACAATCACCAGAAGAGTAGGACTATACTGATCATACATTAAAGTCGCAACAATGCATAAGACGTAACCTGATATTGGCTTTTATGTTAGTGAAATTCGCATTAGGTTATATCTGTTAACCTGTATACTAATTTTATTTCTTGCAGCTAAGGGTTTTATTCGTTTATTAATATTCTTTACGATACAATACTCAAGTTTATTTAAATTTTATTATTCCAGAGAATTACATTATAAGCTTTGTAGCACTTTCATTATATATCAAGATGATATAAACTGTGTTTACTTATGCAAAGTAAATGTTGTCGACTCCCTCAAGTGCTGAACTGCTTAGACATAGCTCGCAAAGCTATTTACAAGGGGAGGAAAGGTAAAACACACACAAGAAAATACAATGTGTGTGATTTTCTTATGTAAAAGAAATATGATTTTCTTTTGTATAAAAGCATAATTACAGGCGAATATACCACTAAACGCAATTAGGTACAAAAAAAATGTGTAAATTATTACAAGAAACAAATGTTGAATCTAGTGAAAACTAATGCCAGAGTCATTAGCTGTTCAACGTGTTTTTAAATCCGTTAAGATAATTAATTACATAAATTTTTTCGGAGTTGTTTACTTAAATATTTTGTGAAATTATTGTTTACATATTATCCCAACAGTGTCATTATTGCTGTAAAAATAGATCTGGATGTTTTATTATTTCATTGAACATGCAAATTCAGTACATAAACGCAGAACTGCAGTGTAGTGTATTGGTTCCCCTGACATGTAAGGAACAGTTACCGGCTTTGCATCAGCTTGTCAGTCTGTGACTTGTGGTGAATTACCACAGCAAGGATTTCAATTGACTGTGGCATTTGGAATACGGTTAAACACAGTCACGTTGTTTGCTTACGTTAGGATTTATTTATTTCAGACAAAATACTTTCTGTAACATTTATGAGAGTATGTGGTTCAACCAAAGAATCGCAAAAAAAACTTGAAAATATATGCTTTGTTATTAATGCTGGTTCTTTGAGTTGATGAATCGGCGGGAACAAAACGACGTAGAAACAAAACTTGAGTGATACCTACTGTGGATGATCAGGTATATGCTAGTTATCTCGAAAGGCCCTCGACTTAAACTCACAACGACTTAGAAAATCCTGCTCTGTCACAACTTCATGATTTTAGTTCATTAAATTTAGTTGCTGTAATATTCAATTACTGCATAGGCTCTATGTGGTTTTGTTTAATTATTCAAATTCGTACAGTAAAGGTCATGAATTGAATTATATCCTCACTCTTTAACAAGTTTTAAATAAAATATTTTTTTATTACTTTAAAATATTCAGGTTTTTGTAACGACATTTACTCGTTCTTTTAAGATAAAGTCCCTAATAAGAAAATTAAAACCAAGTCATTATCTGCGATGTAATTAACCTGTGCTTTCAGCTGTGACCGTAAGTCGTCCCACTTTTACTTCTACTTAATGACTGTATATATTAGGGAGAGAGCTTCGGTCTATTCAAGTTTTTGCATAAATCAAGAGCAGTGGAAACATATTGTGGTTTTTTACAACTGAGCCCTGTTACAAGGTAGATAACAGGGTATTAACAGCAGATTCCAAGAACTTATTAGGTGTGGTAGTAGTAGCTTCCGAGTTAACCCAGTTTAACGTTCTTATAAACAGACCCTGGATACTTGCTTCATCGTGTTTACAAACTACTCTGGTTATTCGGAAAGTAAAGGATGTTTTCTTTTTTAAACAGATTTTTATTCAATGTAATTAAATAAAACCTTTTACACATCTTGTTGAAGTATAAGCTATTTTTATATTAGTGCTGGGATCTGTCGTTTGATTGTCACCCCAGGTCTTGGTTTCATGAGAATTAAAACTGTCCCATATTGTGATTATGTTTGAGATGAGCAAGGACCCTTGTTGGGGAATAAATATTGTTTCGCGTGTTGTCCATTATTTCTGATTGATGCCGATTTAAAGTAATGTAATGGTAAATACATGGAATTGGCGACTGAATGTTACATAAATAAAATATATAAAGTTTTTAAAACAATTATTCTTCCAAATAAAAATCGTTTAATAACTGAACATTGTTATGGCTATGACATATAAAATATTTTCATACTGCAAGATATAGATTGAAACTTTACTCCAAGATTCCATACGTTTTACAATAAATAGTTAGAAACCTAAATATTCTTACTAATGAGTGAAAATAAAGAATTCGTTCACAAAGTAGAGATCTCAGTTGAGTAACATAAAGTGCACTGGAGAAAGTTAACCATTTTCCCGATGTTAGTTTCAAAACAGACTTGCCTAGTGACTTCCTAATATAATCCCATTTACAGAATGAGATCGACAATCTCGGAAGGCGAAATTACATTAAATCCGATCAACTTCTCAGCTTAGTGATTGCTTCTCAACCTTTTGTCCTGTCTAAATATATATTTTTCCACCCTCAACCATTCAATTAATAAAATATTTGAGTGGTATTTCTTAGCTATATTTTAATTTTAATAGATTGTTTTTTAATTAGGTAATATATATTTTCTATTGAATACAGCCAAGTCAAAAAATGTGGTCTAATATTAATTATTAAGTTAGATACATAAACCATATTTTATGAGATATGGAACAACAATTTTACTATAAAAACACTAGCTCTACTTTTACTAATAGAATAGCGTCTCACGCACAGGCAATTTGATATATAATTAACTTTTACAACCTGCCACGCTTTGGTGTAATATTCATACACACATACACTCACACACACACACACACACACACACATACACACACACATATATATATATATATATATATATATATATATATATATATATATATATATATATATATATATAATAAGCTTGAGAAATTGAGAACAAGAAAAATAACTTTATTAATAAATAATTAATAATTGATGATTTTAAGCTGAGATAGCTTCGTTTCAATCTGTAAAGGATTGCTTGTAACGTTTTTCCATTTAATCAGTAGAGTGATGTTCTTATGAAACATTGTTTGCATGCAAATATAACTGCTTAACACAACATGCAAAGGGAATATTTTTCATATTACTCTAGTGTTCAAATTAAAAACGTAATTAGTTGCTGCGAGTAAAAATGGACTTTTTGCGCACTTCTGTGTCGTAAAGCACTACATTAAGTGGAGCAACGGAGTATTGTAACGAAAATGTATGATAATGGTTTTAAAGTAACTTTGAAATAAATTTCACTTTGATTGCGTCCTATATTACCTATTGGTTGTTTGTTACTTACGTTTTATTTTAAATATATATAAACATAATTTTAAAATTATATTTATAATCTTGATGTTTTCTTGTGATTTTTTTAAAATG
This sequence comes from Prosapia bicincta, assembly GCA_036971475.1. NCBI lineage: Eukaryota > Metazoa > Arthropoda > Insecta > Hemiptera > Cercopidae > Prosapia > Prosapia bicincta. Next base: position 182,980,219 of record JBAIZL010000005.1, on the reverse strand, counting down.
AAAGTTATATTTTAAAATGTTTCATGTTTATATGTTACCTTCTTTTTGGTTTCTTAGTATTTTATTTATTCCTTCACCAGAAACTTATATATTTATCACGTCAATGGATGCATCTTTAATAAAAAGTTAGAATCGAATAAAACACATGTATTGTAAATGTTTTGTACAATAATAACTCTCTACTTGCTTTTCCTTATATTTGGTTGTTTTGGAAATACATTCCATGCAAACATTAAATATGTAAAATTATAAGGGATGTAATAATAATTATTATTCATAAAAACAGAAGAAAATTTGAAAATGTTCAAATTCATAACTTTTCACATACTTCTTTTTTATTTATCCTTATATTTTATTTTTTTAAAACAAAAATATATGTTTTCTAAATGTCTGATATACGTTTCTAATCAAATTATATTTTATAATCTAAGATCATTTGCAACTTTGTTTGTAGCTGCTGATGAATATGAATTTATCAATAATGAGATAATTACAAGTACAGAAACTTCTGTCTTTGATTTTACAATCGGATGTAGCAGATTTTCTATATTACCACACTTGTCGTTGATGAAGTTCCCTTATGACTTTTATTAACATTTGATTACAAACACGACCGCTGGTTGGATGGTTGTGCATCGAAATATTTATCTCGTTGACTACATAATGGTAAGCAGCCATGTTTTCAGGGCTTGGCTACTACCCTTTGTAATAAGCTTACAACGAACTCTCTGAATTAAAAGATTTGAAATCATTAGTGAAATACTTTGCTTGTTGACACGATGCTGCTCGTAATCAAATTATATGTCATAACTTTACCCATGGGATTATACTCGTATTTATATATTACGCCTTTCATACTTTATAAAAACACCAGTCCAACAGCTGGAAATTAACTATAGTAATAAAAGTTAGGGTACAATAAATAATATTCGTAGTGGTATAATTATTTATTTCGTATTAGCTCTAGAGGTTTGCGAAATATATATTAGCCAATACCATATATATTCAAAGGAATATAAATTAATTACTCTTCCGTTGCTTGGTTTCTTTTTTATAAAAGAAACTAGTTCTGTATGTTATACTAATAAATAAAGCGGGTGGTTCTTGTGTCTTTATTGCTCAGAGGTATAAATTAGTGAAATAAAAGCATAATATAAGCTACTGACTTTATCAATGTAGCTTATAGACGTCATTATTTCATAGAAAAGATCATAATTATGTTGTAGTGAAAAAGAATAAACATAATAATCAGATATAAAATTTTACAGCAATTATATTTATCTCCTGGAATTTATAAGTTATTTTAATTCAATCTTTCAAAAATATTCATATTGTGAATAAACTTTAGATTGAAAAACCTAATAAGGATAGGAGCCTTAGGATTACCTAACTTCTTCGTGGCAACCCTGATGGTTTATCCTGTCAGTGTGATATTGAAGATGCCGTGTACACAGATGCTGTACAAACTCAAAATGTTATGTAATTCAAGGCTGTCTTCCCATTTCCCAATCGTTGTTTCAGCCTTGTTTTAATTTATCAACGTTTTTGCTTAAAATTAATATCAATGTAGTTTATTGTTAAATAATTTTAAATGTATGAATTTTTCTTCAGAAAGAAGACATTTAAGGAACTTTGTAGTAGGCTATATCTTCTCTCTCTCTCTCTCCCTCTCTTTCTCTCTCTCTCTCTCTCTCTCTCTCTCTCTATATATATATATATATATATATATATATATATATATATATATATAGAGAGAGAGAGAGAGAGAGAGAGAGAGAGTGAGAGAGAGAGAGAGAGAGAGAGAGAGAGAAAGAGACAGATCCAGTTCAAAAATCTACACTGTAAAATTGCGTTTCGACCTTATATATAAATATAAATAACAAATTATTTAAATAAATAGTTTTTGTAAATCTATAACCTAGAGAAGTTTGCCATTGACTTTTACACAATGACGTTTGGGGTTTTCCAATATTTAAGTTGTCACAGCTGCATCGAAATCTAACACATTCACCGCACCCGGTATATTTATTATCCAATCGGAAGACTCTTTATAGTTTCCACTCTTATCTCTATTTCTCAATCGACCTGCATCAGGAATATATAAAAATCTTCTAGTACAAGTGGTAGTAATAAAAACCTATTGCAGTTCTATGAAATTTAAGCACAATATATATAGTAAGAAAATTTTAAAAGTGTTTAATTTGTCGCTTATAATACCTTCTTAAACAATGTAAAAATGTTTTGTTTTTATTTCTTAGGAAATATCCCAATAAAGATCACAAAGTTTGTGAGGAATATTGTGAGCCTTAGAAATTATCAAAATAAGGACATAAAATAAGCTCTTAAAGCGATTTAAATGAGCAAGCGTGCATAACGAATATGTATTCTACTTTCTAAAGAGACCATAGATATTTGTTTAGTAGGTAGACTCTGTTTACATGTGAAGGTAGAATAGTTTAGGGAAATTTAGGTGTACTGAAAGGGAGAGCGAGCAGTTATCCTAATTATGGAGTAAGTGGCTCCATTAAAATTAAGATGAGGCAAAGTCAAACTACTAGTATAAGAGATATCAAAAGAACTGAATTAGGAAAGGTACTGGATTCTTTTGGAGAAGCCATATGTTAGATGTGATAAAGTTATGATATGCAGTTTAAAGAGCTCCAGGTCGTGTAACCTTATCGCCTACCGAAGTAGGAAAGATTTGTGAATATAGGTAGAGTTAAATAAGGGGCAACACCACCCAGTAGAGAATATTGGAGATGTATGAAGGTATAACGTGTGCTGCTTCACGTGAACCACGTCATAGTGAACTTCACGTAGTGTATTGTATGTGTGTGTGTGTTTTTTTTTAAAATTTTTATATACAAGAAATAACCTTTACCAATTTCAGAAATTTCAGATTAAATGTTAATGAAACCCTGATACATAATGTCCGCACCCATTTTGGGGTTTACACAAACAGATTATGTTTCAATATTGTATACAAAATTTATTTTGTAACTACATAAATCAGAACTTTTGAAATAAAATATAAACAAACCAATATATTTACTGTAATCTGTATTAACAAATTTCTTGACAGTCCCGCATTCGTTTTCGTTGCTTTGGTTAAGCTCGAAATTCTAAATTATTTATGAACCCTGAACAAATAATTCCCATTTCTCATTTTTTGTTTCCAATGAATAGTATAGAGACATTTGTAATTCACAAGGTCATGTATTTCCTTTTTTTTAAATTATTTTTTTGAGATACATTCCTTGGAAAAAATGAATATACAGTCAGGTTTTTTATTAAATATCATTGTACGTAGTTTTCCGACTAGATACAAAGTTTATTTATGCATCTTTTCATGTTGAGTAATGAGATAGTTTGCTACAAATGCAGGTAATAAAAAGAACTCTTGTAACAGGGTGCTGTAAAGCGTGAGGGGAGCTACATATACTTTAGTTTTACGACATTCAATTAAACTATTTGCTTTAACTGTTGAATAATGCAGGGCAATGAAATATACGTAGCTCCTTCATATAGTGATGTGAATAAACCGTTTATATATCTATATAAATGGAAAATATTTTTGTCTTACATAACAAAGGATATCTGTAATATATCTGTGTAATATATCGTAAGCATATCTCTGTTTAATCTAAAAGCAATTATACGAATATGCTGTAACATATAAAAAACTTATTTTATTTATTACTAACTGAGGGTTAGGAAACACTTTGATGATGTACGTAGCGGTTGTACACGTCTACACAAGTGCATTATACATCTTGATTTAAATGTTACTACATTTTTGACAGTATTAAGAAAATAATTTAATGATTTCATCACAGAAAAAAATAATTGAAATAATACTAAATAGTAAGCTATGAGGTAAGAAGGAAAAAGCTTTAAAATTCAAGGGAGAACACGAATCGTATTCATCGTATTTAAGTATCTTTTCACACACTACATAAATCCTCTACTCACGTTCCAACACCACTAAAAACACTACAGCTTCACTATTCATCAAGATTATTAAAGCGTACAGCTCATGCATCCCCTAGTTTTTATCTGAAAACTTGTGAAAAACAAGGCTATTTACTTTGAGCTATTTCATTTATACTTAATTGAATTGAATTCTTGTCAGAGCCTCTGCATTCATAATGTTTTTAGGTGAATAGTGGAGTTCTCGAAAAATAGAGGTATCCAAGATTGTTAGAGAAAACATGATGAATGGGATGAACAGGTGAGGGGTCTTTTGAGAATAGATGCGTTCATGGTGAATAGAGGGATCTTTTGATGTAGATGCATTTTTCGATAATAGAAACGTCTAGGGTGAGAGGAAAGTCAAGAGTGATTAGGAGGTCCCATGACGTATAAAAAGAATAGAAGAATTCATTAATGCATGGAGCATCGAAGGGACCTCTGGGTTATTAAGAGGTTCCATAGTAGTTCCTAGGAGGCATTGAAAATAACGAACTGTTTGTAGATGCGTTCGTGATGAATTGCAAGATCCAGGGCAGGTAGATAAGGATTAAAAGAGTTCATTGAGAATAAAGGTATATACGGGGAGTATATGCGTTCATGGTGAATAGAGATATCTTGAGTAAATGAAGAGTAATAAAGGATGAAAAGAATCCATCGTAAATAAAGGGAAATAGGGAAAATAAGGATGCCTTAATGAAAAGTGAGTTATAAGGTATGCAGAGGGCCAATTGAGATTAGAAGGACCCATGGCGAATAATCGATGAGCAGAGGAGTCAATGGCGATTAGAGACGTCTAAATCGAGTATATGACAAATGATGATTAGAAGTACCCATTGTGAATAAAGGGTAATACAATTAGTAGAGGTTGACGTCGTGAATAGTGAGGTCTATAGTAAACAGAGGGTTCATAGAGATTAGAAAGACCTATGGCGAACAAATAGAAATACGGCTAGTCTAAAGCAAGTAGAGGATTCCACGAGGAAAAGAGGATCCAATGGTGCAATTTAGGTTTTCTACAAAATAATTGTTGAAACAATACTGTCCTCAAATATTTAATTCCCTCGTAAACCTGTTTCTCTACTATTTTATTATATTTTAACAAATTTTTATAACTTAGATGAGGGCTTGATCTCTACGAAACAAGTTTAAACCAACATTCCAGTATTGTTTGACATGGAGGTTGACTCTGAAGGTGAGTAAATGTTGATTGACGAGTATATGGAGGTCAACAGAAAGAGTGATAATCCAATTAAATAGAAAAAAGTTTTTGAATTTTTTTTTCAGACTAATAGAATCTCTAAATATTTTATAAATTTTTTGAACAATTTCATGAGCATGCATATTAATTATACTTTACCTTATTATTATTATAGTTACATGTCTCCAACTTATAGATAAGTGACATGTATGATATATATAATAGACATGTATTTTTTAATCTTTTTATGGTCAAGGTTCGACGACATGCTTTTGAAAAGGAATTTATATACACTAAAATGGTTGTACCAACGCTAAAAGTGTTGACATCAAAACATTTTAATAAGGTGGAAGAAAATATCAGAGTTAATATACTAAGTTGGTTCACTTTATAATCAAGCGAGTCAGGCTCAATGCTGTAGTAATTACGCCGGTGACGTCATGACAACGCTTTCATCTTTTATTAAAGGTTATACTCGTTACTGTATTACATATTCAAAGTATAGAACAGGGCTGCACTAATAAATGCTAAGAGAGTAAGTAAAAAGAAAGATATTTATACTCATACGCTGTCAAGGGACATGAAATGTGTAGAGCTATATATTTAATTTTGTTACATAGTTTAATTTATACAACACTTTCACAGTCTATTTTGTTTTATATGTCTATCATTGTATTACGTGAATATATTTCTTCACAGATCCAACGCTCGTTCTTGGCTTTTGGGTTATTAGACTCCGTCCAGTAAATACTTTGATCGCCTTCAGAGCCCTTAGACAAACAGGAGTCGGCACGTTTTTCTCCATTGTTTCACAAAGGTTAGATCAAGGAATTCGCAAGAATGAATCTGGTGCAGGTAGTCTAGTTCTCATCTTGAAAGTAGCGACGTCGACCCTCCTTGGCATAGTGCTGAAGATGGCACTTCTAGTAAGCCTCTTCCATCACTTGCCAAATGATTCAGCCTGCCAGGTCAGTATATGTTTTTTGACAGATGTTTTTAACCGATTTGATAAGAGAAGCTCGTTGGTAGTCTCTCTTATCACAGCAAACATCCAGCTTTTGAAAGTCTATCGTTCCTCTTTTTTCCCCATAGGGCGCAATGTCCAATCACCCACTGATACTCTGTTCGTCTGGGCTCATGTACCCAGAAAAATGTACATCTGTTTTAAAGGAGGAGACGGCGTTGCTATTCAATCATGAAATTGTTGTTCTGTGGTATGGATGAAGTTATAGCCTACGTCGAATCAGAAAGGAAAACCATATTTACCGTCTTTATTCACACATTGTAACCAAATACATAATAAATTCCCATTAGATACAATATTTAGTGGATATTAAATATGGTAAATGGTAATACGAATCCCCTTCATAAAACTGAAATGTTAATGACTTGGAGTTTCTATTATATTCTAAACATTGTTGTAAAAGACTTCTTCTAGCAAAAGATTCTGAACCCTGAAATTTCCTTACATTAGGAAGATAACATTAGGATAGTTGTTACAAATGCAGGTAATAAAAAAAACACTTGTAACATGCTGATGTAAAGTGTGAGGTTAGGTACGTCTACTTTAGTTTTACGACATTCAATGAAATTACTTACTTTAACTGTTTGAATTAATCAGGGCAATGAAGTATACGTTAACTCCTTCCTAAAGTGATACGAATTAATCGTTTTATGACTAACTAAATGAAAAATATTTGTATCCTTAATACCAAAGGTAAGTATATTTGTGTTTAATTAAAATGAAAATTTTTGTTTATGCTATAACATAAGAAAGGCATATTTATTTGTTACCAATTGAAAGATAGGAAACACTTTGATGACGTATTTAACAGTGAGATACCATGGTTACTTAAACGGTTTCGATTTAATACCTTTCATGGATTAAATAATTGTCAGAACCTCTCACGCTTGCATCCATAGTGTTTTTTTGTGAATATAATCATTCTTTGAAAATACAGATTTCCAAGATTGTTAGAGAAAAATGATGAGTAGGATAAACAGGTGAGGGATCGTTGGTGAATAAAAGCGTTCATGGTGAATAGAGGGATCTTCTTTTGTGAGTAGATGTATTAGTCTATAATAGAAACGTCTAGAGTAAGAAGAAAGGAGGTTCCATGATGTATAAAAAGAATAAACGAATCCATTCATTCATGGAGCATCAAAGGGACCTCTGAATTAATTAGAGATTCAATAGTAGTTACTAGGAGCCATTGGGTATAGCAGAGTGTCTGTAGATGGGTTCGTGGTGAATTTCTAGCTCTAGTTAGTTGTATAAAGCAAAAAATGATGTATGTGTATGGTACAGTATTTACAAGGGATGTGTTAAAAAGAAGAATAAATATGATAAATAGATTCATAATAAAATACATTTAAAACGTTACAAATGTTAATTGCCTGAAAGTAGAGAATATTTACGCAATTTTATCTCGTGTAACTTAGTGTGTGTTTCTAACCACAAAGCTAGTGAGGCTGTAACCAATGAGAAAATATCACAGAAAATAATCACCTCCACTGCTCCTTCCCTAATTCAACCTTACACAATACAAACCTATTCAGATGCTGGGCATTGAGGTTATTCTTACGTTTGTAAAATACACCTCTTGTTAAACCGTAGAGATGCGATATACAATGATATAACATTTTCAAGTATTTGGAATATAACGTTTTTTAACGGCCGCGTTTTTGTTACAGAAACTAAAAACATGATCAAAACATTTATCGTAGAATACAATGAAATGAATTTAGAATTAAAAATAAACATTACGAAATAACATACTATCTCTGATGCATTTTGTTAGTCTAATAATAATAATATCTACCACTTGTGGTCTACTTTTTATTGAGTTTGGGAATAATTAATTTAATAAATACCAAAAAAATGAGTGAGTATATAATTGCTCAGCATGTCTGGCAGTTATTGTAATAGCCTAAAGCTAGATTAATTTACAAATTACTATACCAGATATTATAAATATAACTATATGAAGCAACTGTGGCGTAATGTTTATTTTTAAATAAATAAAACCTCTAAACCACAAATAACATTTTATTTAAACCTTATGTACATTTCGATTGCCCAGCAATCATCTTTAGAGGTATTTAAAAAATACAACTAACTTTAAACAACATAATACAACAAATATATAGGCTTAAACCGGCAACTACTTCGCCACGCCCCTTATTTAAAAAACTAGTACGACCAATCATGTTGCAGTAAATTCCCCCTCTACAACTTGGTCCGGTCTTCCCCCTCTCGTGGTGAAGAGTTACCGTTACAACTATTTGAGATGCATGGGGAATTGTTTATCACCTTTCATAGCCGAACTTTTTATGAAAAATTTTGAAAAGGAATTAAGAAACAAACTCCCGTATTTTCCTAGAGTATGGATTAGATATGTAGATGATGTTTTCGCAATTTTTAATACCAAAGAGTTTAACGTAGAACATTTCTTATCATTAATTAACAATGAACATAAAAACATTAAATTTACTTTTGAAATAGAGCATAATAAATGTTTACCGTTTCTTGATGTATTATGTTTTAGAAATAATAATAAAATTGAATTTGATATATATAGGAAACATAAAAATAATGATAGATATATCCCGGTATATTCTAACCATTGCAAATCCCATAAATTAGCAGCTTTTAACACTATGGTTAATAGATAAATTACTATTACATTGCATAAAAATCGATTTAAATGTGAGTTGGCCAGAATTAAAGAGATCGCTAAATTCAATGGATATGATCCTAAAATAATAGATAATATATTAAAGGAAACAAAAATTAAAAAAGTTTAGAAACAATTATACTAACTTAATAACACAAAAAGAAAATGTTAAAAATAAATTCACTAGCCTACCATTTAATATAGATATGGATTTAACAAAAGGTCTAGATAAAGTTTTTGAACAGGTAAATTTAAAAATAGCTTACAAAAGCTTAAATAGCTTAAAAAATGTATTAGGTAACCCTAAAGATAAAATTAAGATGATAGATAAATCTGGGATTTATAAAATAAATTGTAATTCATGTAGTAAAATTTATATTTGCCAAACGAAAAGGAAAATATTAACCAGATTTAATGAACATATTAGCCATATAAAATTTCAAAGACCTGAAAAATCTAGTGTTGCAGAACATATTCTAAGCACTAAACACACTTTAGAATTAAATGATCTAAAATTATTGAAAAATGTTAATTCAAAAGGTCTTTTGAATAGTTTTGAAAGTTTGTACATTCACAAATATGACGAAAATAATTTATTAAATTGTGATAAAGGGCCTATCCCTAAATCTCAGTTATATTTATTAATTAGGAGATAGTTATAACTTTGTTAATAAGGAATATTATTGCTTTTTTTAGCAAAATTGAAATAGTTGTAACGGTAACTCTTCACCACGAGAGGGGGAAGACCGGACCGAGTTGTAGAGTTGGAATTTACAGCAACGTGATTGGTCGTACTAGTTTTCTAAATAAGGGGCGTGGCGAAGTAGTTGCCGGTTTAAGCCTATATATTTGTTGTATTATGTTGTTTAAAGTTAGTTGTATTTTTTAAATACCTCTGAAGATGATTACTGGGCAATCGAAATGTACATAAGGTTTAAATAAAATGTTATTTGTGGTTTAGAGGTTTTATTTATTAAAAAAAAAAACCAAAAAAAAAAACAGCTAATATAAGTGTATTTTTCATCGTTTACATATACTAAAATTACAAAAATATCTTACAATGACTCAGGGAGCACATTCGTTTTATTTAGTTATTTTTATTTTTAAATTATCACTTAAATTATGAATTTGATTAAAAATCACTGAGTTTGGCGCTATTCCAATTGACGGTCTAAATTTCATAATTATAGAGCAATATTTTTAAAATTTTAAATCAGTTCCTCAAGAAATCATTTTGCCATCAGTAATAGGCATAACTAACATAAATCAGAGGTCGATTTTATTATCGAAGTAAATACAGAACCTATATAGAAACTATTTTTAATAATACTTTACATTTTTATAACTCGTATATTTTAAAAACCAGACAGAATAGTATTGGATTGGTTTTGTTGAGTAGTAGTTTTGTAAAATACCTAATGTACAGTATTGCTTAGCAGATTCAATACAGGAACACGGCGCAGTTTAGGCAATTTATTAACATAATTGGAATAATAGTGGAAGATTTATCAAAGATTAGTTTGTTAAAATAACGTACATATAGTGAAAGTTCACGAATCTTCATTGTTCGCTTATTTTGATCACAAATTAAACGAAATGTGGTGCAGATTTTAAGTAAATAACTTATCATGGAGTTAAGAAATGGAGTTAGAGTTTAGTGTTTTGCATAATAAGGCAGGTTACAAATTCTAACCTCCTTAATGAATATTACCTTTTAGCTAATGAGTTTAATACAATGCTACTGTCTTTTAGAATGCAATGGTAATCTGTGAAAGTTATCTCTTAATTTTCAGACTAAGTTTTGTATTTATCCTTATTTATAATACATTAAACACGTATTTTATTATTTATTTATTACTAAAACTCGGAGGGACCTTATCGGTGTAGAGCACTTAGCTGTAGCCTTTGTACTCTCTTCCCATCCCTACCACAGAACTAGCTTAGTGGATACCTACCTCTTTGCAGAAATCAAGTACCCACCTGATACTAGATCTTCTGATATCCTCTGGTGTACATACCTGCCAGCCAAACCACTTTCTCCTTGCAGCTCCCAAAGCAGGACACTCACAGAGTACGTGGATTGGGCTTTCCTCTTGGTCCTCGTCGCATCTCATGCACAAAGGGGACCTAGATTTTCCAATTTTGTATTGAAACCCCCTCAGATTCCAATGGCCTGTAACCTGCTCTACAGTAGCTCTGAGTTGATGTCTACTTAAGGAGAGTAGTTCTTTGCCCCACACATCTCCTGAGTAACCCCACAGTACCTTGGATTTGTTACACCCCAAGGTTACATTCCATTCTTCCCTGCACAACCTGTCTATATGTGCCGTAATCCTCTTGCGCCCCTCCCAAGGCGGCATGCCTACTGCCCTCAGCAACGGTCCTTGGGTTATACACCCTTGTTTTGCTAAGGCGTCAGCTCTCTCATTCCCTATCCAGCCAGAATATCCTGGAATGCAGGTTAGATTGAGTGAATTATGCTTACTCAGCTCTGCTAGAGAAGCCATAGTCTCAGCCACCAACCTAGAGCTGGTACTAGCCTTACCTAAAGCCTTCAGAGCTGCCTGACTGTCTGAGCAAATCCAGATGGTCTTGCCCCTCCTGCCAGACCCTATTATATCAGCACATAGTTTGATCGCGAGCACCTCCCCCTGGAAGACAGAGTTGTAGTACTCCAGGCGATGACAAAATCTGTCTTGGTGTCTCGGTCCACTAAATCCTGCTCCCACTCCTTCCTTTATCTTGGACCCATCGGTGAACCAGATTTCACCATGTCTGGGGCTATACTACGGCCATGCCTCTCTTGCAGGAATAAGGAGTTTTTAGTTTCCTTTTTCCCTTTTAAGAGACAGTATCTTATCCTGAGGTTCAATCCAGAGCTCCTTCAGTGAATCCCCAAATAGCTGTTTATGAAGTTTGCTACTTGTCTTCCACTGCCCAGTACAGCTTAGCCAGTATGCAGTTTTCATTGCCTCCATCCTAATTTGAAGACTCAAGGATGGAAAACCCAACATAACCCTCATGGCCGCACATGGTGTGCTTCTCCTTGTAGCTGTTATGCCTCTAAGGAAGAGCCCCTGCGAGCGGTCCAGCATTCTTTTACTTGTTTCTTTCTGTGCCCTGTCCCACCAGACGATAGAGGCAAAGACCAACCTCGGCACCACAATGGCGGAATAAATCCAGTTCGTTTGACGTGGACCCAAACCCCATCTCGTGCCTATTGCTCCTCTGCATTGCCAGAACGTAGCTATGGCTTTTTTGCACTTATCCTCCAAATGCTCACGCCAGAGTAGCTTCCTATCCAGAATAACTCCCAGATATTTAGCACTCTCAACTTAGCTTATTTTAGTATTACCAACTTCCATCATCTCCAGCGATTTAGTTTTATATCGCCTAGTGAAGATGAGTGCCACAGATTTCTCTCCTTGAATGCATAGTGCATTCTCCCTGCACCATGCTTCTGTTACCTTGAGTGCCTATTGAAGCAGGTCTTTGAGGACCTCTTCAAATGGTCCCCTAACAAGTATAGCTATGTCATCCGCATATCCTACCACCTTGACACCCATTCCACTGAGTGTTCTTAGTAGGCCGTCCACGACAAGGCTCCACAGCAAAGGGGATAACACTCCACCCTGCGGGCAGCCCTCCGAGACCATCCCATTTATCGTGCACCCCATCCAGGATGCAGTGCTTATCCGGTTTTCCAAGAAACTCATAATCCAATTTATAATTCCATCAGAAATCCCATGATCCATAGCTGCTCTCTTGATGGCCAGTCTAGAGGTACAATTAAAAGCCCCCTCCACATCAAGAAAAGCCCCAATACATATTCCCTTGTTGTTGATCTGACCCTTAAAGTCTACGACCGACAACAGCGCAGTCTCCACTGACCTACCAGTTCGGTAGGCGTGTTGGTCCTGATGATGCGGATACTGCTTCATAGGTCCCTCCTTCAAATAGTAGTCCACCAGCCTATCCAATGTCTTTAACAAGAAAGATGTGAGGCTGATAGGTCTGAAGTCTTTTACCTCTGTGTAACCTTTAGTCCCCGGTTTGGGGATAAAGATAACCTTCGTTTTGAGCCACTGCCCAGGCGTGTAACCCAAGGCAACAGTAATCCTGTCAGTGGCCCTATTATTTCCTCCAAGCAATTTTGTAGTAGTGCTGGAGTAATGTTATGTAATCCAGGCGCTTTAAAAGGCTCAAAAGACAGAATCGCCTCTCTCACCTTTTGCGCTGAGATCACCTGCCCAGCAATATTCCAGTCCGCCCTTAGTCCAGTATGTCGGAGGTTTTGAGCACCGTCCCCTACCGGTCTAATATCGGGAAAACTGTTCCTCATAAGCAGACGCAGTGTTTCCTCCGGGGTGTCAGTAAAGCTACCATCAGTCTTCTTGACAAACTTAAGCTCTCCCCTCGGTCCACCTTAAACAGTCTAACAGTGTCACTCACTGCTTTTCTCTGAGCACCACTTTTCCCAAGAAGCACGTTTAACCTCTTTAATAATATTTTTATAGAGACCCTGGCTGTCTTTATATGTCTGCCAGGTCTCCGCCGTTTTCTTCTTCTTTGCCCTATTAAAGAGCCTTCTAGTCTCTTTCCGTCTTGCCTCTAACTCGCTGTTCCACTTAAGCTTACCATATTAAACACGTAACTTATATTATATTATTATATGTGATGTATATATATTACTTACTTATATTATATAATGTATATGTATGATATATATATATATATATATATATATATATATATATATATATATATATAAATATGTATGTGTGTGTGTGTGTCTGTGTGTGTGTGTGTGTGTGTGTGTGTGTATGTGTGTGTGTGTGTGTGTGTGTGTGTGTGTGTGTGTGTGTGTGTATGTGTGTGTGTGTGTGTGTGTGTGTGTGTGTGTGTGTGTGTGTGTGTGTGTGTGTGTGTGTGTGTGTGTGTGTGTGTGTGTGTGTGTGTGTGTGAGTGTGTGAGTGTGTGTGTGTGTGTGTGTGTGTGTGTGTGTATGTGTGTGTGTGTGTGTGTGTGTGTGTGTGTGTGTGTGTGTGTGTGTGTGTGTGTGTGAGTGTGTGTGTGTGTGTGTGTGTGTGTATGTGTGTGTGTGTGTGTGTGTGTGTGTGTGTGTGTGTGTGTGTGTGTGTGTGTGTGTGTGTGTGTGTGTGTGTGTGTGTGTGTGTGTGTGTTTATGTATGTGAGTGTATGGATGTGTTGTGTGTGCTCAGTAATTTATTTTTATCTAAATGTATTTATATGAGTTCTGTATGTTATATATATATATATATATATATATATATATATATAAAACAAATAAATATTCTCCGAAACACCTCCATGAATGATACGATAAAACATAGTCGTGGGTATTTAAAAGTTTAAAAATGTGATCAAGTAAACTGTATTTTTACTTTATTTCAACAAACGTAAGATTTCAGTCGCACGAGATTTAGCAAATAATACAATTTCCCGTACAACCTTTTTCATCCCTCAGTCCATAGGTTTGTCTTTTTATTGCAATCGACTTGTTATCCTGAGGGACACATTTACTTTCGTAAACGTTCTCTCTACGGAAAACAATACGTTCAATTCGTTAAAGAATTATAAGTCTTATATCTTCCTTTAGTTAACTTTCCTTTTACATAGAATCAATAGAATTTAGAATCAGTGGTGCTTGTATTTTTTCTATATAAAATAAACGAGTATAAAGAGACTTTTAAATATGTTTTTTTTTCTGTTAGATATATTAGATTTACTGAAGGAAACGTTATTGAACGTATATAATAAAATAAATCATTCTTTATTAATTAATGTGTATAAACCTAGTTTGTCTTAAAATACCTCAAAAATGCCAATAATATCAGTTAGCGAAAAGTTGAGAACATATTATTTTGTTAAGGAATAAGTATATCCTGTAAATGACATAATTTACCTTGTTACTGATTGCAATTATTATTAAATAATATACTTTAATACAGTTTAATATTAGTATAAATATAATATATACCATACTTTTAAATACCTCTCTTTCTCTCTTTTTCTCCCTCACATTGCATGTATATGGTATAATATGATAATAAAGTGTTTTTATTAAACATATAAAATTATCAAATGATACATACCATCCAATAGATTTATAATACTGTAAATTGTTTATTGTTTACATTTCATAAATTGAAATGTTATTACAAGAAAGAGCTCTTAGTTTTCTTATGAAAAGTAAGAAGTAAGGTACATTTCACTTGTCCAAACATATGCCTATTTGCTATAGTTTAGAATATAGGTAATTTAGTGAAAGTAATTTACAATTATTTCTGTTTCATTCAAATTAATGGCTTAGTCTGTCTAGCATTTGATTACGACATACGTTAAACGGGATTTCCTCTGGTTTAATTTAATCTCACTTTGCGTGACAAATAAATATACACAAGTACTTTAACGAGAGTAATTAAATCTGTAAGTAATTAAAGAACGCCCTATTAAATTAATTGGCTATTTAAGTTATTTAGATATGTTTTGCCAATTAATGGGTTAAGAGATTTATTTTTCAGCTTTGTTATATTTTTGGGCTTTGTAGTAAAAGCAGTTTATACTTGGGTATCCTTGTGGAAAGGATACAAAAAAATGTTATCTTTTTTTATGCAAACATATGATGGATCCATGTTTAATTAATTATCATATGTGTGTTCCTTAATCATACCTTCAGAACAATACCCAAAGGCCCTCAAAGATTGAAACAGTTTAACAGTATAATTAATTCAATGAAAAATTTTGTTATTATCATTTTGCCTTTGACTTATACAGTCAGCAAGTACATTTACAATTTGTATGAATAGTAGTCGATATCCTCTTACATGACATATAATGAGCTTACACAGATTTTCACGGTTTCAATTTCACACCACACGGAGTGACATATCTAAGGTTAAAAAACATGTGATTTGATAGAAAGTAAATCCTATTGTATATATAGAGACGGTAGTGTAAAATGGTGGAGGTTTATCCAAATTTTGATTAGTTGTTGACTGTTAAACTTCTTTTCTAACAGTTGATATGTGTGTATGATATGGTTTTATTAATTTACTTATGTAATTTCAGGATTTGTAAAAAAAAATTTAACTAGACAAAGTATAAAGTTAAACATAGTCTTCAAATTATACAAGTCTTAAGTATTTAAAAACACATTAAACTTAAATAAATACGATTTTGTAAGCTGTAATTGGCGCATGACATTTGATCTACAGACGGACATCTCCCAACTATTCATTTTGTACTACAAAATATTCTCTCCTTTTTCTGTCGCATACTACTTTGTTAGCTGACAACTCATTATTATTACAAAAAAATAGTATTCCAGCTGATGGTCAGTGTTTTAATAAGTTAGCATCAATTTGTTGCTATTTTGCGTTTGCTAGGATGCCATAGAATCCTAAGATATCAAGTCTGTAGTTCCTCATTTGTGCTTCGATTGCGCCTACGGCATTGTGTTAAGGATTTGCAGAGTTGAGGATATTTGTTACAAAATGTTACCCTGCCTACTTTGCAAGTTGCTACCTTGTGCTAAGGAATGTATGACATGACGTAAAGACCAATGATTATTTATGCCAACTCGAAGTGTGACATTTAAATCAATAACTATGAGATGATTTATTTAATTCATTTCTTTAAAACTTTTACAGATTTTATATTTCATTTGCCTTACATGAATCACGACTCTCCTAACTGACGTGAAAGCTGTAAGCCAAAAGCATGGTTTATCTGGAAGGTCCAGTGCGAGAATACAATTGGAATTTCGAGAATAATTCAATCTTCTGTTATAGGGCGGTGGGGGTTCTGTTGTCATTGCACGCAGATGAGGTTTAAAACAATCAATTACTCGAAATTGTATCTGTGAGTATACTTTTAAACTATGGTGTCAATTAACTTGAACAAAACAGAAATTTCATTAACAAAAAGTTTCCATTTTTATTAATAATTGTTTAAAAAATAAATTTGTTCTCTGTTTTAATGTTTAAATTCAGAAAATAAACTATTAATAGGAATACAAAATTTATAAAAATATAAAGCAATCAAATATTTTAAAAATATTAGAATAAATTAGAATTATAAATATCAGCTGAATTTTAATGTTGTATATAATTTAAAAAATCTAGCTCTAACACAGCTCTGTTAAACTAACAGTTTTTACTTTTTCAATATTTTACTGTGGCAATGTTATTCTACATAGAAAAACCTGAGGATTGTTAATTCCATGAAAATGTTTAGAATATATATTAAGTTTCATGAGATAGTAGATCTATCTACCACCTCAATAAATGCCACTTAATACAGAAAACCTCAATACGTATTATCGATAATGTAACATAAAATGATTTTTTTCCTTTTCATGTTTTCGTTGAAAGATATTGTTCTATGAAAACTTTCGGTTGCACCATGGTTACCTCAATACTGGGTACTCAGTCAATCTTTGTAAATAATAGTAAAAATTTTACTATTTAATTTATTATAAGTATTTAAAAAATAGATGAGTATTTGTTTATTAGCATATTATTTTAATTGAAAACTCTCGTTTAGTCACCTACATGTTTGATCAGGATATTTAATTTTCACTTCTTTACAAGATCATAGCTTCCTTGATATTTATAATTCTTCAATAATTAAAAACGCACCACTGCAGGGGTTTAATTTGGTTCTCTAAATAAGAAAGCAGAATACTCTGAAATGTAATGACCATCCCCTGGACATTACCCTCGTAGTAGTTATTAGGCAACAAATACTAAAACTAATTTAAAGATGATTACTCTAAAATGATTTAATTGGAATTTTCAGGTTACCAGAGTACTGTTTATCTTTACTGAGAAGAATAGCAAATTTCAGACTTTCATAATTTAGTCTCAGACCTAAATTATGTGCTGATAACTTCCTGATACATGTATATATTTATAGCCTAACTTTATATGAGTTGTAAAATAATATTACTAAATGTGTTTTAACTAATATTAAGTAACAATAGGTAAATATTAATGTATAATATAATTTCTTATTTTTTAAATCTATTTATTGTACAGTTAACTCTATTGTTACGACTATTTTATTACTAGGCTATAGATATTTGAGAAAAGTTTGTGGTCTGCCGGGTTTTTACTGGAGGGTTGAAACAAATGTAGGTGAAAAAAAACATTCTGATAACATAATATATTACAATGGTTCCAATTACAATAAATAATTTCAGAATACAAAATGATGCCGATAGCTAGTTTTAGCTGCCTACGTTGTCAAAGTTTCAGTAATGATCACAAACTTTGGGTAATAAAATCAGTACTGGAGTTTTGGAGCCTATCGTAATGCAAAATGAAACTTTCAGAGTAAAGTGGAGTCGTAGGAAACTTTGATTAAAAAGTGTTCAAGTAGATTGCATCCATTAAGTACAGCTGAAGGAAGCATTTATTTTTGTCTGTTACGAATATATAATACTTCCTGTATTTCACATTCTCACCCCAGCTAACTATATAGGTGGTTTTGCTGATAACATTGTCAACAACTTTAGGAACTAGTATCCACATTCTCGGACAAGCCACAAATGTAGTCCGTGAGAGGGATTGAATTCAAAATAGAATTAAGTTATTCTTGTATTGATGTGCCTTACATTTTTTGAACACACACATATATAACACATTCTGCCGCGGACAGAACATTACACCCTTTGCATGGAGAAATTTCCTTTCCGCAGAAACACGTGTTCCTCGGCGGGAACCGTCACGCTCCATCCCAACCGCGGTCGAAATATGATCTCACCCGACTTACCAGTTCCTGGTACCTGTGGTGTGTCGAGCTCGATCTGCCAGAGAATAAATCCTGGTCTTTGTTTTGAAAAACCAACCACGAGGTTATTACCTCACTTAAGAGTTAATTTGTTTGTTATACCTTGGTTAAATTTATTTCTAACGAACATTTTTCTTAATTCTATGTGATTTATTTAATCTCTACTCTTTGTATTGATTGGAAAAATTCTATGAATTTTATTTAATTAATTTCACAACAGGATGGTTTTAATAAATTCAATCACTGTTTGTTATAAATTGTTTAATTCTATAAATTTTTAATATTATTTAAAATCCATTCTATTGCATGATGTTTACTTTTTCTAAATTTAACTCATTTTACATTTCTTTTCTAATAAGCAATTATGCTTACATTAAATACATTTTAATTGATTTTTTAAATTTATTTCTACAGTTTCTTAAAATTTGTCAAAATTTTGCTTATATTATTGTTCACCTTCTTTAACGTTCATAGTCTATACTTGAACAGGTCGTATCTTAAAGTTCAAATTACACCCTTAAATTTACTCACGTATTCAAATAGACAAGAAAATAATTTATATTAATTTGTTTTATTTCATGTATATATAACCCTTTTATGAAAGCAACAGGTGAAATTATTTCTTAGTAATACTTTTTTTAAATTATTTCTGTGCCCCCACACATAGTTATGTGGAGAATATGGAGAACATATTTGGACATATTTGGAGAATATGGGCGCGAAGAAGGAAACAAATTATTCCCATTGGAGAGCCACAAGAAAAATCAAGAGGCCAATTACTTTAGTACCTGCAGTCAGGATAGACAATGGACGTTGGGTAAGAAATGATAAGCAAATATCAGACCTATTCGCAGAACAATTAGCAGACATACTGTATTCCAGCCAACATAATGATTAGTTATTCTGAATTGGATAGTAGTATGAATATAATGTCAGACGAAATACCACTGGCAACTAGAAAGGAAGTGGATTAAGAAATTCAAATAAATCTTATTTCCAAAAAAGAACCATGATTTGATCTCATCACAGGCAAAATACTGTAAGAGCTCCCAAGAAAAGGAGTAGCCATAGTTATTTATCTTAATTATGCAGCATTTAGATTTAAATTTGTACCATATATCTGGAAGGCATCAGAAGTTGTAATCTTACCAAAACCAGGAAAATCTCCTATTGATATCAAGTTATATAGACAGATATCGCTACTTTTTAAAATTTCTAGGTTATTCTTAAAGCTCTTACTTAAAAGGCTTAAACCAGTCATAGAGAAAAATGATCAACAGTACATATAAGAAGAATCAAATTCATATTATGCTTCATGTGACTTGAAACCGATCTGAATTCGTACCTTATGCCAAACATCTTTTGATAAATCCCATTTACTAAGTGGGGAGAAACGTTTCATGAATTTTTAATTGAAACTTTCCTGATTGGATTGGATTAGAAGTCGCTTCTAAAGGTAACTACCGAACAGATACCGGAAGTACTTCCTGGCCACGAGACTAAATTACAAGGCAGTAGTTTGTGTTTCCGGCTTGCGATTTTCCGCAAGATTAGAGACGCCGCCCATTTCTCTCAAATAACGTCAAAGGTATTGTGTCACGGCAATTTATAATTAATCAGAATTTATGGAGGTGGTTTGGTAACAGAAAATGCCTTTACGGTTGCTTTAAAAATTAATATTTAAAGCAAAAGTAATCTTTCCGGGTATAAACATTTGCTTTTCGTATAATCTCGAAGCATTTCATAAATCAAATGGTCACGAAAGTAGCTGTTGAACATAACGGATGGATAATTGTTACTCGAAGGAATGTTTACCCATCAATCGAAAAGAACACTTATTCTACTCTGTGTGCTTTCACATACATTCATATACAAACAATATATCTCTTACGCTTAGGCCTACATCTATACATAGAAAACATTCTAGGGTACTCTCATGACTGATGCGAGTGTTTTCTTCATGTAATTTCCTTAAATTCCTCAACATTTATAAAATGTTTTTGTAAGGAATCGCTAATTATATCTATGAATTTCACATATACTTTTCAGGTACAAAGCTTTTAAAGTTACTAACAAATTTGTATTTGTTTAATATTATTTCATTCTTCAGGCGTCGGATACCTTGAATATTTTTTTGCCTTGACACTCAACAAACAATTAATTGTCAACATACAATCTTAAAAATGTAATTGAAAACTAAATCAATGATCCGCTTTTAGACCTGGTCAATAGAAACGGTACTTTAAAAAATTTTCAGCTACCGACTTATTTATGTTAACATATTTAATGAATCTAAAGTTTCGTCTTCAAGCAAATTCATCTAAGATTTAGTCTCCTTATGCATATTATGTTTCATGACTTGAAGTAATAAACAATATTCTAACTTGCAGATCTTCTAAAACCTATATGGTTATTATAACATTCTGAATACATGTATTGCTCTAATATGTAAATATGTGTGCTTTTTGAAAAAAACATTAAATATCAAATAGTAAACAACTTACTAAATAAGATAAAATTTAGTCATTGCAACCTATTAAAATTTTTAAAATTAAAACCTATTTTGATGCTTAAGTCTATTAAATGTTATATATAAAGAGAAATTCAATCCTGAACAAGGGAAATAGAAACATATTTATATGTTTCCACACATCCTGAAACCAAACATGTTTCAGATCAAAGCCAGTAAGTAAATTATCGCTTTAGCTCGAAAGTTTTTATTTTTTGAGTGATTGGTTTTTTCCCGAGGGAGAGATATTTTTCTCCAGTTTTAAACTTCTGAAGAAAACCTTGCTGTATTTTGACTTAGAACTTTAGTTTTACCATCAATATATGCACTAATTTTGTGTATATAATCATGTACACATATTCCGTATATTAGTCCATATTTGATAACAACAATATATCTGTCAAGCTTAAATATAATTAAATTTTTAAAATCTCATTTAAATTTACAATTCCTTATAAATATTGTTAACATCATTTTATTCATTAAATAACTATCGTGATTTATAAGAAAAGTTAAGCTCTTCCAATATTAGAAAATATTGTCCGTTAGGATGTGTAAGTAAAAATTATTTCGTCAATGAATTTATATCTTCTTAAATAAAAATCTGTAAGAAACTTTTGGATTTAATTTCATTTTTTAGTTCATCATGTTGAATACAGGATTATTCCTGTATTTAGCAATTTAGTTAATGAAAAATATTTACAAACTCTTACTAAAGTTGTACAGTTTTTATTTATTTTCATTATCTTAGTCACAAAGTTATGTACACAAATACATGCTTGAATTTTCGTGTCGGGCAATTTTGTTAGAACAGCTTCATCGTCGAAAATTTATTTTTAAAATAAAGACTGGATCCTGACCTCCGGTATGTTTCAGGTGGAAGTGGAAAGTTTATCAATTACGTGACCAGAGTATAATTGCAACTGGATTAACACTCACCCCCAACATAATGTGGTTTGGAGAAACGATCACGAGACAGGTAGACAATTGTTAGATGACAGATTGTTGGATGCATTGGTACTGCAGGTTTATTTCTGGATCAGAAACATATAAAAATCTTGTCGATTGATGAGGAAATAATAATAAGGACCTATTACTGTCCTCTGAAATTTAGGCACAATATATAGGAAGAAAATTTTTAAAAGTTAATAATTTTTAGCCAATAACACCTTCCTACACAATGTAAAAATGATTTTTTTTTATTTCTATGCAAATATCCCAATAAGGATCACAAGGTTTTGTGTGGAATAATGTGAGACATAGAAATTATCAAACTAAGGACATAAAATAAGCTCTGTGGGTAGAGTAATTTACATGAGCAAGGGTGCATAACAAATATGTTTCTATTTTCCAAAGTGACCATAGATATTTGTTTAGTATGTGGACTCAATAGACATGTAAAGTTAGAAACGTTTGTTGAAACTTGGGTGCACTGAGAGTGAGAACACGCATTAACCTAACTATAGAGTGGGTACCTAAATTAAAATTATGATTAGGGCAAGTCAAACTGTTATTGTAACAGATGGTAAAAGATCTGAACTAGGAAAAGTTCCTGGGTTCGTTCGGAAAAGAAAAATATTAGTTGCGATAAAGTTATCGTATCGCTATATTTTGGTCACAGTTTAAATTTGTTTCTTGCAGTTTTAAGGTTTTCAGCAAGTGCAACTTTATCTTTTACCAAAGTTGGAATGGTTTGTGAATATAGGAAGAATAAAATAAGGAGTAACACCATGTAGTAAAAAATATATTGGGGACGTATTAAAGTAACACGTCTCCTTGATCGCATATGTAGAGGAAAGAGAACATACTGTCTAACGTGGTCATAAAGTGGCCTAAACGTTATATCATCTTGTAAGAAAAAAAAAGGAAGAGCAGGGTGAAAGCAAGAAGGACTAAGGAGAGTACCTAATGATCCTGTGATGACGTCATGTCTATAACGTCAGTTAGGCCTACATGAATTAGACCTATTCTCTAACGGGTTTAAAAAGTAGTGTCTACTCACTACAAACCTTTATAGAAAATATGTAAGAAGAGAAAGATAAAAATAAGGAAGAGTAAGAAAATTACAGAGTGGCAATAGAGTAGATCTTATGCTAAACTTACAGGTCTACACCCGCTTGAGTCCCGGTATAGATTAATATATACAGCTGTGTAAATGTCACAATAAAGCTTTCAACAAAACTGTGTATAATGTTTTCTTTTTTCAAACTTCAATACACAAGAATAACCTTTACCAATTTTAGAAATTTCAGGATAAATGTTAATGAATAAAAGCAGGGCAATGAAATATTTATTATTTTTAAAATTACAATTTATTATTTGAATTTAAAAATTAAATTTTTTTCCCTAAACACCAAGGTAAGCATATCTCTGATTAATTTAAAAACTATTATATGTTATGCTGTAACATAAATGAAGCATATTTACTTGTTACTAATTGAAGGTTAGGAAACACTTTGACGATGTACTTAGCAGTTGTACACGTCTGCACGAGTGCATTATACATGTTCACTTCAATGTTGTTACATGTTTGACAGATTAATAATAAAGCAAATAGTATAGTGATTTCATCACAGAAAAGAACAATAGAAATAATCTTAGATTGTAAGCTAAGATGTAAGAAGGAAGAAGCTTTAAAATTCAACGGATAATATTCGTCATATTTAAATAACTCCTTCACACACACATATATAGAACGCTTTACTCAAGTTCTAACACCCCTCGAAACACTACAACTTCACTATTCGTCAAGGATATTAAAACGTACAGCTCATCCTGAAAACTTGTGAAATACCAAGGCTGCATACGCAGCTTCGATTTAATAACTTCCATGGACAATATAATTAGGAGTTTCCATGGCGTATAAAAAGAATAAACGAAACCATTCATCCATGGAGCATCAAAGGGATCTCTGAGGTAATTAGAGATTCTATAGTAGTTACTAGGAGCCATTGAGAATTATGGAGTGTTTGTAGATGCGTTCGTGCTAAATTTGAAGGTCTAGGGCAAGTAGAAGAACTATAACGATTAACAGTATTCATTGAAAATGAAGGAAACATAAATAGTAAGTAGATGCATTCAAGGTGAATAGAGATATCTTGAGTAAATTAAGAGTTATAAGAGATGAGAGGAATCCATCGTGAATGAAGGAAAATACAAGAAATAAAGGGTTCCGCCATGAATAATGAGGAGGCTAATTGAAATTAGAAGGACCCATGACGAATAAAGGGATATTCGATGAGCAGAGGCGACCATTTCGAATAGAAACGTCTAGATCGAGTAGAGCACAAATGAGGATTATATGGTCCCTTTGTGAAAAAAGAGTAATAGAAATAGTAGAGACGGACGTCCTGAATAGTGAGGTCTAGAGTAAGTAGAGGGTCCATAGAGATTAG
This sequence comes from Prosapia bicincta, assembly GCA_036971475.1. Classification (NCBI taxonomy): domain Eukaryota; kingdom Metazoa; phylum Arthropoda; class Insecta; order Hemiptera; family Cercopidae; genus Prosapia; species Prosapia bicincta. The sequence goes on along the minus strand of JBAIZL010000005.1, from coordinate 182,955,652 downwards.
AAGGAGCAATGATGAAGAAAGAGATATACGGTGAGTAAATTAGTGTTAGGGGAGTTGAGGATTCCGCGAGCAATATAGGCTCAATTTAGGTTTTTTCACGATAACTTTTGAAACCTTACAGTCCTCAAATTTTAATCCCTTCGTAAACTTGTTTGCCAACTATTTTATTATATTTTAACAGGTTTTTATAAATTAAATGATTACTTGGTTACTACGAATCAGGTTTCAACCAACATTCCAGGATTGTTCGTTAAGTATATTGACTTTAAAGCTGAGGCAATATTGCTTGAAGTGTTTCTGGGAGTGAACAGATTGAAAGATATGCTCAAATTAAATTGGAGAAGATTTTTTTTAAAAATATTTTGTTCAGACTACTAAAATCTCTAAATATTTTATAAATTTTTGGAACAATTCCATGAGCATGCATATTTATTAGACTTTACCTTATTGTTAAAGTTACATGTTTCCAACTTATAGATAAGTGACATGTATAATAGGCATGTATGTTTTAGTCTGTGCATGGTCAAGATTTGACGATATACGTTTGAATTAAGGAATACGATAAAATGACTGTAATAAGGTGGAAGAAATTGTCAGAGTTAATAAATTGTGGTGGTTTACTTTATAACCAAGCGAGCCAGGCTCAATTCTGCAGTAATTACGACGGTGACGTCATGACAACGCTTTCATCTTTTATTAAAGGTTATAGACCTACTCGTTACTGTATTACATATTCAAAGTATAGAACACACTACACTAATAAATGCAAAGAGAGTAAGTAAAATGAAAATTATATATATATATATGCCTACTCATACCTGTTAAAAAAGTACATGTAATATGAAAAGCTATGTATTTCATATTCTTATTTAATTGAATTTATGCAACGCGTTCACAGTCTGTTTTGTGTCATGTTTCTATCATTTTATTACTAGAATCGTTTTCTTCACATATCCAACGCTCGTCCTTGGCTTTTGGGCTTTTAGACGCCGTCCAGTAAATACTTTGCTCGTTATTCTACTGTGTCTTCTTCCTCTTCCAGAGCCCCATAGACAAACAGTAAGTCGGCAAGTTTTTCTCCATTGTTGCACAAACGTCAGATCGGAGAATTCGCTACATCCAGTTCAGGGGGCTCTGTAAATAGTCATCTCTAGTTCTCATCTTGAATGTAGCGACTGTGACTCTCCTTGCAATAGTGCTGAGGATGGCACTTTTAGCAAAATGTCTTGTCTTCCCTGTCTTGCAAAATGATGGAGCCCTTAAGGAGGTCAGTGTATCATTTCTGACAGATGTATTTATCTCACTCGAGTAGAGAAGTTATTTAGTAGCCTCAGTTTTTTTGCAGCAAACATCCAGGTTTTGCAATCGGGCTTCTTATTTCCCCATAGGGCACAATGGCCAGGCACTCTCTGTTCCTCTTTTCGACTGGGCACATGTACCCAGGAGAATGTATATCTATTTTAGAGGAGTAGCCGTGGCTATTGAATCACAAGGCTGTTGTCCTGCGGTATGGATGAAGGTGTAGCTTGCAGAACTTATAAGGGATCAGAAAAAAAACACATTTTCGTTTTCATTGACAAATTGGGAACAAATACGATATATATTCCTACTGGGTAAAATATTTTCTGGAAATTAAATATCGTAAATGGTAACAATAATCCCTTTCATACACCTGAAATGTTAATGTTGTGGAGTTTCCAACTAATTCTAAACATTGTTGTTAAATACTATTTTTAACCAAAGATCATGAACCCTCAAATTTACTTACATTAAGGAGATACCATTAGGAAAGAGTCTATTTTCAAATTCTACGTGGGTTATTCGTAACGTAAATGAAATTTTGTTATGACAAATGTCTGCGTTCGTGCCACACCTCCGAATTCATTTCGTTAATAATAAAAGTCAGTTTAGCGACAGTTGCGATCCACTTTCTTTAATTACTCTTCATCAGTGCGATTTAAAAGTGTGTGTCGAAACTGGCGGTGCCAATAAGTGTGAATTTTGCAGCTATATTCGTAATTTCACTACATTAACTTTTGCCCCATTAAAATGTGCAGGCAGAGAACTGATGTTTATGGTAATGTAATCAGTGAAGCATCAGTTCGAAAATGGTGACCAATTTGTTAATGGCGTGTGTTCATGATGAAGTTGTGACTGATGAACTTAAAGCAAGGATTAATATGAACATTAAAGAAGATAGGCCTTTCACAATTATATGATTTAATCCTGAAATATCAAAAAGTATGGTGTACAAAACAGTTGGTGACGAGCTGTGCTGTACAAAATTGTGCGTCAGGTGGGATCCTCGAATTTTTTCGGAGGAACGCGAAACTAAACGAATAGGAGCAGCATTGGCATTCATCACTCTCAATGATACTGATGGTGATGAAGTGTTTAATCATATATACCGTCGAGGATGAGGCTTGGGTCATACACATAACTTCAGAAACAAAGCGTCAGTGCATGGAATTGCATCATTTGCGATCCCCAATGTTATCAATAAAGCAAAAAAATTCTGAATTCCAGGAGATTTAAGAAAAGTGTGTTTTGGGATCGCAAAGGCACCGTACGCATTGAGCAATATGCCTAGAAGGAAGACGATAAATACAGCGCCCTACTGTGACGCACTTCATCGAACTCTCCATTAATTATGGGTTTAAAAATTGGCAGCAAACAAGTACGAAGACGACATAGTAAAGCTAGTGGTAAGGTATAACAAGTGTTTAAATTTGTGACTATTTCAAAATTCAAAATGGTGACTATGTGGGAAAATGAGTTAGGTATTACAATATTTGTGTAACAATTTTATTTCATTATATTGAATAAAAATCAATTTTATTTATTAATATTTTACTTGAATAATATCCTTAATAATTACTTAATAATAGGTAATGAATTAGCTGACTCATTGGCAAAAAAAAAAGAACAACGTTCCCACAGCCGAGCGTAGCAACTTCGCTCCCCTCCATAAAAATACAAATAAATGCTGCAATAAAGAGGAGCACTCAAGCCTACTTACGAGAAGCATCTCTTAATAAACGTTGGGCTACTCTTGTCGAAAACGGGCCAATTAACAACATGTTGCCCCGACGGGACGGGGTTGCACTTTTTAGACTCACAACTGGACACGATTACCTAGCTGCACACCTAAACAAGATACACGTCTTCTCGTCTCCCAGGTGCACCCTATGTGACAGCGGGGAGGACATGACAGCTGACCACCTCCAGTCATGTACAGCTCTGGACCATGGACCCCTGAACGACACGAAGGAAGAAGAGATCTCTCGCCTCTACTGGTCAGCGCGCCACCAAATGGCCCAACAGCCAAGAGTGGGCGTTGGCTAGTAAGTAAGTAAGTAAGTAAGTGAATAATATCCAGAGAAGTTTGTGAGCGTGATAAAAAATCAAGCAAGTATCCAGGACCAATAAACTGGGTTAGCTCGGTAGCTACTATTACTACACCTAATCAGCTCTTGGAATCTGCACTTAATACCCTGTACTTACCGTTTTATAGGCCTCAGCTGTAAAAAAAAACCGCAATATGTTTCTACTGCTCCTGATTTATGCAAAAACCTGAATAAACGGAACCTCTCTCCCTATTGTATACAGCCATTAAATATCAGTAAAAGTGGGACAACCTGCGGGTTAAATACGTCAAATTAATTACAGGTTTCTTACAAAAACATGAATTTCCTAAAGTGAATACAAATCTTTGATTTAAATTTTGATAAAGAATGATCATATAATTACGTTCATAGTTTTAACTGTACGAATTTGAATTATTAAACAAAACCACATAGAGTCTATCTAGTAATTGAATATTATGGCAAATAAAATTAATGAACTAAAATCATGAATGTGTGACAGAGCAAGATTCTCTAAGTCATTGTACGTTTAAGTCTAGGGAATTTCATAATAACCAGAATGTACCTGATCATCCACAATAAGCATGAGGTAAGTTTAGTTTCTATAAGTATACATATTTTTAGGTCCCCCCCCCCGTTTTATTTTAGCGATTCATTTATATTTATTAATCACATGTCTTTATTCCAGCAAAATATGGTAATATCAGTTGTTTATTCTTCTATTTAAGCTTTATAATCAGCAACCTCACTTGATATTTTTCTTGGTTGATTTTGTTATGTTAACAGTGGCTAGTATTTTATTCAAATAACTTCAAAACTATTCATAGTGTGATTCTGAGTTTGTTTCAGTAAACAATGTATATACTGTTGGCAGTGGTTTTAATAGGCATATTTGGATGTTTTAATGTTTATTTATTGAGGAACCCTTTGTAAAATATACAGAACCCGTTCTGCAGATAAAATGTTTTCAAGAGCTGACACAAAAAATAGCTCTGCTCTGTAAAGAATTTTATAATTAGGGTGGATTTTAATAGATACCGAGATTCCCTCCGATTTCTCTGCACAAAGATTCAGCATTATTACTGGCTAATACTAAAGCAAATATTTTAAAGTTTTACTGCATTCCTTTTTCGTAAACTCAGATAAACACCATGCATTCTCATAAACGGCACAGACATTTTTTTGTCTGAAATAAATACACCTTTATGTAAGCAAACAACCTGGCTATGTTTAAACTATTTTAATGTGCTACACTCAATTAAATTCCTTGCTGTAGTAATTGACCAAGAGTCACAGATTGACAATGTAATGCAAAAGCGGGTAACTGTCAGTGGAATCAAAACATATGCGTTTATGTACTGAGTTTGGATGTTTCTATGAAATGCTAAATATTTCCAGATCTATTTTACAGCAATAATAACATTGTTAAGAAAATATGTAAACATTAATTTCACAAAATATTCTAGTAAACAACTCCGGAAACATTTATATAAACAATTTTCTTAATGGTTTTAAAAACACGTTGAACAGCTAATGATTCTGGCAACCCTATCAGATGTCACTGTTTTATTATTAATATTTAATAATACACTGTCTAATACCTTAAATAACGAACTTTTGTTTTTTGTAATATTTTACATTTGTTTGTACCTTATTGCGATTAGTGTTGTATTCGCCTGTAATTATGTTTTTATAACAAAAAAACAATATTTTCATATAGTTTTCTGTGTGTATTTTACCTTTCCTCTCCTTGTAAATAGCTTTGCGAGCTATGTCCAAGCAGTACAGCCTGTGAGGGAGTCGACAACATTTCCTTTGCATGAGGTAAAACAGTTTATATCTTCTTGATATATAATGAAAGGGCTACAAACCTTATTGTGTAATTCTCTGCAATGATAACATTTAAATAAACATGAATATTGTATCGTAAACAATAGTAATAAAGAAATAAAATCCTTAGATGCAAAAAAGACAAATTAGATATAACCTAATCTGAATTTAACTAACATAAAAGCCATTTTCAAGTTACGTCTTATACATTGTTGCAAATATTTTTGCATGGTCATTACAGTTCTACTTTTCTGGTGATGGTAAGTGCGCCTCAGAAATTTGCATACATATATAACCTAATCCCTCTTGTAACCAATAGCATTAGTTGTTGATTATTATCATTTTTTTTAGTAATGGCTATAAAAGAAATCACAGTATGTGATCATAGTATGTGTAAAAAAAATCACAGTTAAAGAGACATCTCGAAACTTTTATTGTCGGCACAGCATTTTCTTCGTTTTAAAAATTATTTTAAAACGCTACAAAACGTTTATATAGGCTACTTGTACAAAGCGGGCACTAATTTTGGCCCAAAGTTGACGGAGAGTTTAAACCCACAGGAAGCTTTATTTCTCCCCAACTTACAAAACAGGAACATCTAGATATATATATATGAACATTTCTGAGGCGCCATTATCATAATCAGAAGAGAGCACCTATACTGATCATACACAAAAATTCGCAACAATGTATAAGATGTAACCTGATAATGAATTTTAGATGAGTGAAATTCGTATTAGGTTATATTCTAATTTTTATTTCTTGCTACTAAGGGTAATAATTGCTTATTGCTATTTTTTACGGTAGAATTCTCATATTTATTTAAACTTCTTTATAACAGAGAATTAAAAGTTTTGTAGCACTTTCATTACAGATCAAGAAGATATAAACTATTTTACCTGATGCGAAGGAAATGTTGTCGACTGCCTCAGGGTCAGAACTGTTATGACGTAGTTTGGTGGAGTTTGCAAAGTTATTTACAAGGGAGAAATGTTTAAACACACACACAAACACACAGGAAACTAAGTATAAATATTGTTTTATTTTTTATAAAAGAACATATTGCAGGTGA
>JBAIZL010000005.1:182669385-182944385 GCA_036971475.1 Prosapia bicincta | reverse complement strand
GTATCTAACGATTTGTCTTAGGCAGTCTAACTGTCTATCAAAATCGTTCTAAAGATATACATATTACGTTAAAATACTGTTTAAAGTTTCAAAAAAGAGAATTAATTTTAAGTTTATATTTTTTTAAACTATTTCATCTGAAAATATTTGGTTAGATGCATACTGGTACCTGAACAAACATCAGTTGTAAACTTACTGAATTTGTCAACCTACATTTAAAAAAAAATCATTATAAAACATACCTTGACAATATTTGAACTTTGGACAATACAAATCAAACTTTGGAACTAGACCTTCCAATTCACAACGAAAACATCTATAGACACTCCATTATTCTCAATGGCTCCTTCTAATGACTATGGATCATTTATTTAACTCAGAGGTCCCTTCGATGGTTCATGCATTAAAGAATTATTCTATTCATTTCATACGTTATGGGACCTCCTAATCACTCTTGACTTTCCTCTTACCCTAGACGTTTTTATAGTCAGATAATACATCTACTCACAGAAGCGAGTTCTATTCATCATGTGTTTCTACAGCAGTCGTGGAACCCTTTATTCAACATGAACGCTTCTATTCACAAAACATCCCTCATCTGCTCATCCTATTTCTCATGCTTTTTTCTAACAATCATTAACAATTACTGTAAATATAATCTGTAAATCTATAATCAGTAAATTATATTACTAGAATTATTACCTCTATTCAGATATATTCCTTCTGTTCACCAATACACATTAAGAATACAAGCATGGGAGGTTCTGGGAAGCATTCAATTTATTGGAAGTTTTTAAATCGAAGCCCCATAAGTTGCCTTTGTATTTCACAAGCTTTTAAGATGAAAACTAGAAACTGCATTAAGTGCGCGTTTTAATATCCTAGACTGCATTATCAGTGAAGCCGTAGTGTTTATAGGGGGCTGGAAATTGAGTAGTGCGGTATATGAATGTATGTGAAGAGATACTTACATACAATATGTGTCCTTCCTTGAATACTAAAGCTTCCTCTCTCCTATCTTATAGCTTACTAATTAGGATTATTTCAATTGTTCTTGAAGTGTTTCTTAACCTTCAACTAGAAACAAATCAATTACCTTCTTTTATTTTACAGCATAAACAAATAATTTCCTTTAAATTCAACACAGATATACTTACCTTTGGTATTTGATTAAAAATATTTTCCATTTAGTTAGCCATAAAAACATTTATTCGTATCACTTTAGGAAAGAGTTAGGTATATTTCAATGCCCTGCATTAATTCAACAGTTAAAGTAAGTAGTTTTATTGATTGTCGTAAAACTAAAGTCTACGTAGCTCTCCTATAGCTTTACAGCAGCCTGTTACAAGTGTTCTTTTTATTACCTGCATTTGTAGCAACTATTTCATTACTCAACATGAAGAGCCGCAATACTAATTTTTGTATCTAGTCAAAAAAATAAGTACAGTGATATTCAGGCAAAACCTGACTGTATATTCATTTATTTCAAGAAATGTGTATCACATTTCATTTTTAAAATTAATAATTTAAAAAAGGGAAAATGACATGTCCTTGTGAATTACAGATGTCTCTTTATTTTTCAGTGGAAAAGAAAAAAAAATGTCAATTATTTGTTAAGGGCTCATAAATAATTCAGTATATCGAGCGTATCCAAAGCAACGGAAATAGGGCGGGACTGACAAGAAATTTGTTTATGCAGATTACGGTAAAGATATTGGTTTGTTTATATTTTATTTTAAAAGTTCTGATTTATGTAGTTACAAAATTTATTTTGTACAAACAATATTGAAATATTATAATCTGTTTGTGTAAGTAACAAAATGGGTGAGCAAATTCCTGGTTCCTTTTCAGCTTACGGGTTGCAGTAACATTTATGTTGAAATTTATGAAATTGGTAAAGGTTATTTATTGTCTATTGAACTAAAAAAACGATATACTGCGTTAGGTAAGCTATGTTGTGGCGTTTACAAGGCTGTAAATATTAATCTATGCCGTCATACTCATTACGGTTTAATCTGCTATGATAATCCATGTCGGGGATGAAGACCTCTATATCTAGCATAATGTTCACTCTACTGCCATTATGTAATTTCTTTACCCCTTCTTGATTTCATTTATCTCTCTTTACAGTTTCTATACAAAGGGTTTTTAACCTGATACCAAGAATTCGATGAGCCGTCGATGTAAGCAGCGACCAAGTGTGGTTTTAAAATCTTGGCAAACGTTTCCATTCCTTTCCTCTTGATTGTTTCTTGAGGCTCATTTTTGGAGCAGGGTTCGAGGAGATTCAAGTTTATATTCACAAAGGAGGGTGGTTTGACTGGGAACCTGGGTTCTTGAAAGATGCCAAGGCTCGTGTGCTGTAGGTTGATGTCAACGAGACATATCTTTCGATGCACAGAGATACAACCAACGATCATGTTCTGAATCAAATATTAATCAAATTCATGAGGAACTTCATTAACGACAATTGTGATAATATACAAAATCTTCTACATTCGAGAGGAAAATCAAAGACAGAAGTTTCTGTACTTATATTCATTTCATTGTTGATAACTGCATATTCATCAGCAATAACAAAGAAACTTAGACATCGTATTAATTTATAAAAATATCATGTAATTAGAAAATTATAACAGACATTTAGGAAAAATATATTTTTGTTAATGAAAAGAAAGTAAAAAGATAAATAAAAAAGAAGTTCGTGAATAAGTTATAGATTTGATCATTTTCAAAAAATTTTATTTTTATGATTTTAACTAACATGAATAAACCTTATATTTTTACTTATTTAATGTTAGCATGGAATGTTTTTCCAATACAACCGATCTTTAAAAGAATGCAAGTAAATAGTTACTTTTGTAAAAAAACATTTAGACTAAATGTGTTTTATTTCATTCTATACTTTTAAATACAGATGGGTCTTTTGACTTTATAAATATTTAAATGTCTAATGAAGGAATAAAGAAAAGACTCAGGAAATACAAAATAGATAACAAATAATCATAAAAAGTTATAAAATAATATTTTTACCAAAAACAATTTACAGGACACTATCAAGAATATAAATATATATATTTAAAATAATTGTATATACAAGAAAAAGTAAGAAACAGACATAAAAATAGATAATGTTGTACACAATTAAAGTGTAATGTATTTCAAAATTAGTATAACATATTGCTAGACTTTAATTACAAAACTCCATTGCCCCAGGTCATGTAATACTTTACGACACAAAAAGTTTAAGTACACAAAATGTACGGCCATTTTGACTCACAGCAACTAATTACTTTTTTATTTTAAACACTGGAGTAATATAGGAAACTACTCCCTTTGCATGTTGTGTTAAACAGATCTATTTGCATGCAAACTATGTTTCATAAGAACATCAATCCACTGATTAAATAGAAAAATGGTACTAATAGTTCTTTTACTGTTTAAAACTGTTTGCCTCAGCCCAACGTCCTCAATTATAAAATATTTTTGAATGAAAATAATTCGGTAATTTATTTGTTTTCAATTCTTCAGGCTTGTTTTAAACTACACACACACACACACACACACACACACACATATATATATACATAATTTACATAATTTATAATACCTAATTTATTATTTTTTATCTTTATATTACATATTTTAATAACCTTACTTTTCTAATAGTCACACCTTTAGGTTTCTAAATAATTAAACCATCATAAAAATATATTATCACCTACATTTATTTACCTGGCATTCAGTTAATACACTTTATACCTTCATATACATTAATATGATCCAGTGACAAAGTTTATTAGGGTAACTAGTAATTAGGATAAAGGTGGACTCTTGAGGCTTTTGGTTCTTAATATAGTAAAATTTAATAAATGCAGTCTTAGATTGTTCTCTCTCTCTCTCTCGGATCGTTATTCTTGTATCTACTACTGTATAAAGTAGAAGTGGTGATTGGAAAAAATTTTATTAAAATTTAGAAATACAATGAAATTTAGTTTATAATGAATTTAATAAGTTATAGGAATCACTATTGGCTGAATTTAGCCTAATAATGTTAGTACTTTTTTGCGCTCCTGGAATTCACTGGTTGCGGCTGTTAACTTCTACATTTCACTTTTGCACAATCAATTACCTAACTTTACTTCCCTTTTCTTTTTAATATAGGTGTAATTCATTACTCGTCGCACTTTATAAACCTTTTTAATAAATCCTTTTATATTTCCCTTAACTGTTATAAACAAAATTACTCCTTTTAAAACATTTCTTATAACTGGCCCCTTCCAAATTAAGTCTGCAGTCTCACAAAGATCCTCAAACGTAATTTCGTTTTCCCGATGATTTTACTTCTTAGGAACGAGCATTATTTCCCTCCTTATGTATTTCGGCCTATCAGATTTCACATTTTTAAAATTTCGAACGCATAACGTTCGGCCAACTGTTTCCATCTGTTTGTAGTTTCTCACGCTACATCCTAATTTTATGAGATCCCTTCCTCTACCTGATGTTAACTTTCCCATACCTTCTCTGGTTTTCCAGAGATACTTAAACCTTAAAAATAATCTTCCCCCTTATTTTGTAACCGACTGATTTATTACTCTAACTGAAATTGCAATGAAAATATTGGAAAGAACCCCAATACCACAAACAATAATAAAAAATAATCATCATGCTAGTTTGTAACTTCTTGTTTGTTGGATTGTAATTTTGTAATAAGACCCTCTGATGATGATGACATTGTCATCGAAATGTACATAAGGGTTTAACTTAAGTAACTTGTTAAATTTGTTATTTTTTATTATTATTTGTGGTTTTGGGGTTCTTTCCAATATTTTCATTATAATATATTGTACCACTGTGCTCTTGACATTGTGTATATATCTGAAATATACAATTGTAAACCTTCTTTGTCGGCTCTTCCTTTAATATTTCTAACTTACTAATTTTACCATATTCCTGACAACTGTATTTTATAATTTATATATATATATATATATATATATATATATATATATATATATATATATATATATATATATATATATATATAAACAAAATCATTAATTTATAGCGGAGTACGAGATTTTAACTGCCATAGGTATCAAATTACAAACCTGTCATACCTACTCGTCGTAAGGCTTATGTACGAATATAAATAATTAGGTAAACAACATAGAAGAAGAAGTATTGCTCCAGAGTTTAGGATTTAATATAGGCTTTATAGCTAGAAAGAAAGACACACTGTCTACTCTTAAACAATATCTCAGTGTAGACGCGATCATTTTATGTTATTGGGGAAATCTGGCAGTCAGTGATTCATACAACAACAAAAAAAAAAAAAAAAAAAACAGTTCAACGAATGCGTGCTTATCATTAACGGAAAGGAAAGTTCTTACCAAATGAACAATATACTCCCCTGTGTTACACAAATTCGCTTCTCGTGTAGGCCCATATTTATAAAAAAACTTGTAAATTACAGGAATAATCATAGCAGGTTGTATGAAAACTAAAGGAGGTAAGTGGAAATAGAATCCATGTTTGAATTCAATAAAGGGAGTACTTTAAAAACAACAATAAACCATCAAAATATAAAATGTGTTTTAAAGTGTTTTGTAATTGAATTCGCTGAAAGCAATGACTCTGAATATTTAGTGTTTAAATGCAACTACCATTTAATTTTAACATTCATCATTAAATAACCAAATACAGTAGTCGGCCACAATGAATATAACACATAATTTAAAATCATAGTAAATGTGGCATTACTTTCAAAAGCGATTTCTAACAATTACAGAATAAGTAAAGGATGATAAGATGGTACTGGATAATTTGAGCATTGAGGACAGAATTTATATAGCCAACACAAAATATTAAACTTCCCTTAGGTCAGTGGGACCAACATTTCGTTACACTTGTATAATAACGTCAATGAATTTAAAGTCTCTCAACTCAACTTAAACTTTATTAAATATTTTTGCGAATAATGTATTGCAGAATTAACATTTTTTTTATTCAAATAAGAGGCACTTATATTTTCTTCGCCTAATATTCATTACCTTACTACATAATACTCGCTCAAATAATGAAGTGTAAATAATAAAACTACAGAGCGGTTCGTCCTTAAGGGAAGCTGTTTGTCTCTCTCGGCTTTGTTTGAATAAATAAAAAGTTCCTTAAGGTACCCTTCGTCTTTCTTCCTCCGTTATTCTGGACTTCTTTTGTTTGTCGTCTTCTAACTTGAGTTACCTTCAAACCCGTACAACTTTCACCAGATATATTATCTTGTAGTCTTAGAAATATTAGAAATTAGGGATATTCTCGGAAGCCACCAAAACCTCCCTCTCTGACTGACTGACTGATAGTGTAAGTTCGCCGGAGCAGGGCATGAGTTGCATCTTGTAAACATCCTGTTGGTGTAACTTTCTCTGGAAATATACTGGAATGGTTAAAGGAAAATGCAAAATACAATTAACCTCAGAATACACTAAATAAGTTGGCTTTACTTAATATAAATAACTTGATAAGAGCATTTAGATGGTGGGAAGGTTGAAAGAACTGACGACACAATTAATAATTAAATGACTGAAGATAATGTTTGAGCATAGCTAAAATATTTCAAAAATGGTAATATTAAACTATAAGTATAGCTTATGCAAATGGTTGTGACAAATGACTTATTTTCGTCTTATGAAGTCAATGGAAAACTTTATATTGTATTTGAAGCAAATTATTTCGAATAAAATGATTATAATTTTATCAATCTACAATATGTATTGTTATATAAATATTTAGAGTTTAATTTAAGAGGCCAATTTCTTGAAAATATTGGATTAAACTATTGCTAAGTCCGATGCAGTAACAGTCTCGTTAAGTATACGGTTATAAACTCAACAGTTATCACTAAGATAATGCAATTATCATGAACATATTGAATATGTATGTTCTATAATCTAAGCTAGTGTACACAAAAATAACGTTGGTTTGTGTACGTTTCAAATTTTAAAACATTCTCCAGTGGTTGAGCCCAGTTTTGACACAAGTGAACTTCATTTTCTTACTCATGTCTCATCCATACAATCACAATATTCTACTTCCAAGCGTGGAAAGGTGTAGCAGTATTTTATATCAAATTGCTCTTACGTGAGACGCTAGTCTATTAGCAGAAGTAGAGCTTATTATTTTGTAGTAAAACCGCTGACCGCTGTTCCGTATCTCACAAAATAAGGATTGTTATCTAACTTTTTAAGTAGTATTTTACAAGGTTTTTTGACTTGTCTGTTAGTTATTAAATATATATATATATATATATATATATATATATATATATATATATATATATATATATATATATATACATACATATTACTTAATTTTTTAAAAATACCTTTATTTAAAATAATTATATAGCTAAGAAATGCCATGGAAATATTGATATAATTGAATGGTTAAGGCTCGAAAAATAATATATTCAGACTGAACAAAAAGTTCCGAAGCAATCACTAAGCTGAGAAGTTGATCGGATTTTATTTAATTTCGCCTTCTGAGATTGTCCCTCTTTTTCTCCAAATGGGATTATATTGGGAAGTCACGAGGGAAGTATTTTTTTAAAACTAACTTCGGAGAAAATATTTAAATTTCTCAGTTAGCTTTATGTTAATCAACTGAGATCTCTAGTCTGCGGAAAGAATTCTTTATTTTCAGTCTCTAGTACGAATATTTACGTTTGTAACTATTGATTGCAAAAGTAAATGAAATCATGTAACTAATTTTCGTGCAATATTTACGTGACTTTAGACAAACCATGGAGAAAATATAATCGATAGGTTCTGTATCCATTTATAGTGAAAAATTATATATACTGATGTCAGATACTACCAAAACAATTACGTCGAATTTTGATTGTTAATACATTATATATCTATGATACAAATGTAATGAGTAACAGAGTTTCCAAATCTTCCATTGTAGTGTAACATAAATAACATAAATGTTTAGGGAAAGTGATGACACATGATTTTTAACAACATACATTTTGTAATACTTGGTCTGATATCATCGGGAATGTTTAGTACAGAGAACCTATAACATATAATAACATATTCAAATAATTATAAATTTAACATAGTGAAAATTAGCTTAAGAAACGATTGATAGATCGCCTCACTCGTTCGATTCTAGACATTTGGCAGTGGTGTCACCAACAGCATGGGTTGAAATTAATAACAATCTTTTATTTTATTCGGACTTCAATTACGAAATTGTTTTATAAAAACATGTAGTTTGAAGTCGTTTGAAACAGTATTATTTTTAAATGTACGAAATGGTAAGAGTACAATCTCATAATCGGAGTTGAGTGTAGTAACTTTGATACAGCCGAAGCACATCTACTTTCGCCCATGTGGTGTTGTGAGTACCTGCACGGTAATGATCGAATTTTAAAAAATGAAAGTATGTCAAAATTGGCATTTATTCATTATGTAACATGCTAAATATGTTGTATTAATTTAGCACGTTGCATATTATATTTCATCAAAATAATATCGTATTAATACAAATACGTAAATAACTTACAAAATGTATTTAAATTGATCAAATAAATTTATTAAAGAATAACCATTCTTCGAATCTAGAGTTTCACGCATTTACAACGGATTTATTAACGTAGGCAAATGTTAATTTTTAAACGAAAAGAATAATTTATCAGTTTGAAGGTTTGGGAAGTTGTTTTAATTCAATTTATCAAGGAGCGTGGATGAGGGTTTAATTAATTGATGAGTGTTATCGACAGAATGTTTACATAATTTGTACTTAACGGAACAGAGAACGTGTATACTTGGATAGCATTAATAATTTCAATAAATTCTCAGTTCGTTTTCAAAAATTGAATTAATACAGGTACTGTACAATATTTTAGCACTATGTTTTATTTCTTTTTATTGTTTTCATTGACAAAACGGATCTTTTTACAAATCGTGTGTGTACTTTTATATAACTACTATACCACTGTATGATAATCTATTATCCTAAAACATTACAGTAGAATAAAAGTGATTAAACAATATTAGATGTATTTTAGGCTTAATTAAACAATTTTTTAATAATTTATCAAAATAATATGTATAATATTAATATGCGTGTATATATATTATTAATAAATTATGTATACTATAAATTAGTATATGTGTCTCTCCCTCCCACCTTCTCTCTCTCTCTTTATATATATATATATATATATATATTATATATATTAATATATAATATATAATATATAATATATAATATATATCTATATATATATATATATAATAACACGAGAGGTGGCACACGGATATTTACTCCGAGATACTAATAACACGAGAGGTGGCACAGGGATATTTACTCCGAGATCCTAATAACACGAGTGGTGGCACACGGATATTTACTCCGAGATCCTAATAACACGAGAGATGGCACGTGTATATATTAATTTAGTATATATTTATACTAAACTATGTATACTATAAATAAGTATATGTGTCTCTCCCTCCCACCTTCTCTCTCTCTCTCTTTATTAATTTATATATATATATATATATATATATATATATATGTATACATAAAGAACATAAGTCAAAATACAAATACAAGAATTATAATTGAATTTACAATTCAAAGCTTTTCGTTGGCTAGCAATTGGTTAATATACCTGATGATGTTGGTACTGTTAACCAACGAAAAGCTTTGAATTGTAAATTCAATTATAATTCTTGTATTTGTATTTTAACTTATGTTCTTTATTAATACACAAGAATACAAATTCGAGATATATATATATTGATGTACGTATAAATTCATATGGCACATTTATAAGTTTAAAGACTGATATATTTTAAATATTGGCAAAGTATCGGCATAACTAAAATTGAAGTAGAACGATGTGTATGCTAGAACATGTATTTATTAGGATCATGCAAAGTTACTATGTCCTGTGTTTATGATCGGGGGACTGTGCAGCCGGAAAAATATATTTTACTTCATCAAGAAATATCCTGTCTATATGCAAAACCAAAATATCGAAGTTTCACAAAAGGAAACAAAATTATACATAATACAATCAATAAGACGACGAAAACCTTTTTAGAATAAATTTCCTGATGTTTTTTCCTGAGGAAACTGAATTTGAGTTATATTCGTATCGTTATTCATATTTATATTATTCATTATATATGATATTCATCTCTTATATAATCTGAGTGAATCTCCACTCTGCCCTAACTGTAGAAAAGAGGAGGAGACTCTAGACCATATCCTCTTTCGATGCTCCTTACCAATTCCAGTAAGAGAAGCTCTGCTGTCTGCGCTGGGAAGCCAGGGAAACACAAAACAATATTGTTCGATAAACAGTTTTGAACCTTGGCTGCAGCAACTTATTATGGACATCGGACTATCGGAGTCACATGACCCTGGACGTCCGAAGCAAGAAGTAAAGAAGTAAAAGTAAAGTAAAGTTGTTTTGCAATAAAATTAACTATAAAAACCTTTAGATTTTTGTTTAAACTAAGCTGTGTCAGATATACATTTTGAGCGAAGTGTTTAAAAAAAATAATTAGTCGATATACTTATTGACTAATAATAGTCGACCAACTTTTTGACTTTATAATAGTTGCATAAAGTAGCCTATTTATAAAGATTAATATACTTACGTAAGCAATGTGAGAAATATAGGAACATTATTCTATTGAATAATTGATTCAATGACTTAGAGAATGTGGACAAATACTGATATCTTTAAATATTCGAAATACGCTTAAACATAAGACCTACTTATGTCTCCAATATTTATCGACGAGATTCTACCCTTAGCCAAACTACGGTGATAGACTAAAGCAAGGGGTGCGAAGTATCGAATTGCCTGATGTGTTTATTCTAATGTATACAATGTGGCTTACACCCCACCCCCACCCCTTTGGATATCGGTTTTAGTTGTTTGGAGCTCAGTGTATTTAAATTTAGATTACAGAAATTCCTTTGTATCTCAAATTCGGCTCTGGTATTACTCAGAAGCCCTATACTTCAGTAAAAATTTCAAAATGTTTTTGAAATATGCCTAAGTATATTCAGAGAAATATAAAAAGAATTACATACATTTTATTGTTCCTAATTTGAATAATGATATAGGCATTTTAATCAAATAATTTCAGTTGCTTCCTAAATTGTGTTTAAATTACTAACAAATCTATTTTTAACAGAGTTAGAATGTATGGCACTACAGACAAATGTACATAAACTATGTACTGAACATTTATGAGTCTGGAACTCCAAATTTTTTATTTCGATGTTACTGAAAATATGTTTTTACGTTAACAAACGTTTGGAGTTTTTTTACCTAAAATACGTGTATTAAAAATAGGTTTGCTATTTTTATTGTTAATATTAAACATCTACGTGGTCAACTGAGTCTCATTTGCTACGAAGACAAGATTTTGGGTTGAATTCCTGGTAAGACCACAGATTTGTTAATATTCTCCAGGTCTCATGTAGATTTACCCTGTGAAAATATGAATCTAGTAGCGCCACTGTTAAGTAAATATCGTATCGTTGTATAATATAGTGCCTCACTACATTGCTTTCAATGCATACACATGCAAACCCTTTGCGAATGTATTCATGTTAAACACTTCCACCTCTTATCTATCAACATTATAGTTGTATGCATAAAAGTCACAAATAAAATTTAAACATTTTGTTATTTTAAAAGAAGAATAAATTATACAGTATTTGGTCAAACAAATGTGAGGAATTAAAATATTTTTAATAATACATTAATTTTAAATTTTACCAAAACGTAAAAAAGTAGTTTTTTTTATACTGACAATGTGTTGTGTTAGTTTCTAAATTTTCGTAAAATTTGCCAACAGACAACACTCGCGAGACAGTTTAGAATGTTACAAACCAATCAACGACCTATTTCACTTTTGATTGATAAATCAATTGTGCTATTCTATGAATTTTGTAGAGTTCGTTGTAATAGTAAGGTTACATCAATAAAGATAATTATCTGGAGGCAGACTGTCATTAGCGTTGAACATCGTACTGTTGTAATGAAGGAGAACTTGATTATGCCATAAAAGGAAATATTTCGGGTTGAAAGTGTCTTTATAGAGAGATTGAGTGCATGCCTGGGGACGTCAGTGACCGGATTAGGGTCCAAGATAAACCCACTCCAAAATTTAATCTGTTATAATGTCTTCATTTTGTGTGAAAACAGGTGTGAATCTTAAAGTAATACAATTTATCCAAATTTAGTTATCCAAATTAAGACAATTACTTGTTGTGAATATTTTTAATACAGTTTTAAACAATTCAAGGTTATTTGTCATTTATTTTTAATATTTAGTTATTAAAAAAGCTAGCAATAATGTCATAAATGCGTTTTATAATAAATTTTGTAATATTTCAGTAGAAATATTCTATAAAATTTAAGTAAAAATTTAATATAATATGATGAAATAAAACTATAAAATTATAATTTTTAAATCTTTTGAAACAGTGGAAAGAAAAATATTGCTTGTAAGTGATCACAAACTATTGGAATAATAATTATTTTTTGATTGTTACGATTTCTAAATTCTAATAGTTTTCCTTTTACAATCTGCTGGTTGTGTCTATTTACCTAATGAAAATACTGAGAAAAGTCATAAAAATAATTGTTGCAATATGGTTTAAATAAATTAGAGAAATTAAAAGAAAATGAATTCAACTGTAGGTATTTATCACTTAAAAATCATTTATATTAAATAACTGTTTACGTCACACGATGTATTTCATACTGTCGTGTTAATATTATTTGTAAGTATTTTATTTCTTGATTGTGTAAATTTAATAAACTATTTATTTCGTATTTTGTTCTTACGAGGATTTCATTATTGTCTTTCACGACATTTGTTTATTGCGCTAGTCTCGATCCTTTCTATCGCTATAGTATAATGATTTACGTTTGTTTTTTGTACCTTATTGGAAATAGTGTTGTATTCACCTGCAATACGGTCGTTTACAAAACAATATTTACACACAGTTACCTGTGCGCGTTTAAACTTTTCTCCCCATTTAAACAGCCTTACAAACTCCACCAAACTCTGTCCAAACAGTTCCGCACCGGAGGCAGCATTTCCTTCGCATGAGGTAAAACAGTTTATATCTTCTTGATACATAATGAAAGTGCTACAAAGCTTATAATCACATTCTCTACAACGATAAAATTAAAATAATTATAAGTATTCTGCAGTAAAACATAGTAATAAGAAAATTAAGCCTTTAAATGCAATACAATAAATACAAATTAATATATAACCTAATGCGAATTTCACTTACCTGAAATTTATTATTAAGTTACGTCTGATACATTGTTGCGAATATTTGTATACGACCGTATAGTTCCACTCTTTTGATTATGGTAAAGGCGCCTCAGAAATGCTCATACATATCTGTTCATACATAATGATGTTGCTATTTTCTGTGTAAGGGAGAAATAAAGCTTGCTGTGGGTTTTAAATTGACTAATACTCTACGTCAACTTTGAGTCAAAATTAGTGGCCGATTGTACAAGCATGTAAACGTCTTGTAGCCTAGTACAAAATAAAATAACTCTTATGAATAGAAGAAAATGCTCTATCGGCAATAATACCTTGAAGATTTGTTTTTAAGCCGTGGTTTCGGTTTTTTTAAAGCGATTACCAAAACAAATAACAACAATCAGCAACTAATACTATTGGTTACAAAAGGATTAAGTTGAATATGTATGACAGTTTCTGAGGCGCACGTACCGTCACCAGAAGAGTAGGACTATACTGATCATACATAAAAAATCGCAACAATGTATAAGACGTAACCTGATATTGGCTTTTATGTTAGTGAAATTCGCATTAGGTTATATCTGTTAACCTGTATACTAATTTTATTTCTTGCAGCTAAGGGTTTTATTCGTTTATTAATATTTGTTTACGATACAATACTCAAGTTTATTTAAATTTTATCATTCCAGAGAATTACATTATAAGTTTTGTAGCACTTTCATTATATATCAAGATGATATAAACTGTGTTTACTTATGCGAAGTAAATGTTGTCGACTCCCTCAAGTGCTGTACTGCTTAGACATAGCTCGCAAAGCTATTTACAAGGGGAGGAAAAGTAAAACACACACAAGAAAATACAATGTGTGGAAATATGGTTTTCTTTTGTGTAAAAGCATAATTACAGGCGAATATACCACTAAACGCAATTAGGTACATGTTAAGTACAGAATGTTAACCTCACTTTTCCTAAACTACGTTTGTTGAAATCTGTCATTATTTTCGATATAACCTAGAAATCAGCTGGTGTTTTACCAAAGTTCAATTTCCACTGCCTACTAGACATTCGTTGCCGGCCAGAATCTAGGCTTCTTTTACTGCAAAGAAGTAGTTTTACGATCCAGTTACTAGACGCATTGAGACTATTCATCTATGTTTTAGACTAGGTCCACTTAGTTTTTGTTCTAGTTGCTTTTTGCTAGCTTTTTCCGCCCTCTAAAAAGTTACACCCTTCTTGCAACATGGCTGTTTACTAGTGCGGCTCTCCTGTTTCTATTCAAGTGCTTTAGCCGATTACATCGGGTTTAAACCGCGTTATAATATTATATCGCTTACTGATTATGTTCAGTTATTGTCTTAGATACGATTTAACTATAAATTACCGCCGTCAAACTTCAATAAGTCATTTTAACCGCATTCTGAGTTTGATGGCCATTGTATTAGGCAAACCGCGTGTTATTTCATTACACCGCAGACAATTAACCCTTTAACCTCGTGTGTGAACTATCAAGTGTTGATTAAAGATTGTCTATTGTGACTATTGAAGTGATTTTAACTTTCAATTAAACTTAAATGAGTTCTAGTTTTATGTCCTTCTTCGCAAGCTACGGTTCATCACTTCAGGACTTAACCCAGGTCTGGGACAAACGCAGCATCACCTCTTCACCTACCCTGTACAGCTTGGAATGGTAAGTGGCGTAGACTTAACTTCACTCATAAAATTGAACTATTTCTTTTAATTAACGTTTAGTGTTTTATTTAAATTCAGTGTCGTTTTTATTAATAAAGCAGACCCCATACTGCTCCAACAAAGCGTGGGTGGTCTTCCGGACTTTCTAGTGCAACCTCATATGATTTGAACTTTCCGATTGATTTCTAATATTTCACATAATTTTCTTTCTTTAGTTTTGCTACCAAAACTATACAGTACAAAAAAAAATTGTAAATTATTACAAGAAACAAATGTTGAATCTAGTGAAAACTAATGCCAGAATAATTAGCTGTTCAACGTGTTTTAAATCCGTTAAGATAATTAATTACATACATTTTTGCGGAGTTGTTTACTTAAATATTGGGAAATTAATGTTTACATATTATCCCAACAGTGACATTATTGCTGTAAAAATAGATCTGGATGTATTTAGCATTTTATTGAACATCAAAATTCAGCACATAAACGCATAACTGCAGTGTAGTGTATTGGTTCCCCTGACATGTACGGAACAGTTACCGGCTTTGCATTAGCTTGTCAGTCTGTGACTTGTGGTGAATTACCACAACAAGGATTTCAATTGACTGTGGCATTTGGAATATGGTTAAACACAGTCACGTTGTTTGCTTACGTTAGGATTTGTTTATTTCAGACAAAATACTTTCTGTAACATTTATGAGAGTACGTTGTATTCATCTGAGATTCAACCAAAGAATCGCAAACAACTTGAAAATATATGCTTGGTTATTAATGCTGGCTCTTTGAGTTGATGAATCGGTGGGAACAAAACGGCGTAGAAACAAAACTTGTGTGATACTTAATGTGGATGATCAGGTATATGCTGGTTATCTCGAAATTCCCTCGACCTAAACGTACAACGACTTAGAAATCCTGCTCTGTCACAACTTCATGATTTTAGTTCATTAAATTTAGTTGCAGTAATATTCAATTACTACATAGGCTCTATGTAGTTTTGTTTATTAATTCAAATTTGTACAGTAAAGGTCATGAATTCAATTATATCCTCACCCTTTAACAAGCTTTAAATAAAATATCTTTTAAAACTTTAAAATATTCAGGTTTTTGTAACGACATTTACTCGTTCTTTGAAGATAAAATCCCTAATAAGAAAATTAAAACCAAGTCATTATCTGCGATGTAATTAACCTGCGCTTTCAGCTGTGACCTAAGGTTATCCCACTTTTACTTATATTTGATGACTGTATATATTAGGGAGAGAGCTTCGGTTTATTAAAGTTTTGCATAAAACATTAGCAGTGGAAACATATTGTGTGGTTTTTACAACTGAGTCATATTACAAGGTAGAGAACAGGGTATTAACAGCAGATTCCAAGAACTTATTAGGTGTAGTAGTAGTAGCTTCCGACTGAATGTTACATAAATAAAATATATAAAGTTTTAAAAACAATTATTCTTCCAAAAAAAATCGTTTAATAACTAAACATTTTTATGGTATGACATATAAAATATTTTCATACTGCAAGATATAGATTGCAACTTTACTCCAAGATTCCGTACGTTTTACAATAAATAGTTAGAAACCTAAATATTCTTACTAATGAGTGAAAATAAAGAATTCGTTCACAAACTAGAGATCTCAGTTGAGTAACATAAAGTGCACTGGAGAAAGTTAACCATTTTCTCCGAAGTTAACTTCAAAACAGACTTGCCTAGTGACTTCCAAATATAATCCCATTTACAGAATGAGATCGACAATCTCGGAAGGCGAAATTACGTTAAATCCGATCAACTTCTCAGCTTCGTGATTGCTTCTCAACGTTTTGTTCTATCTAAATATATATTTTTCCACCCTCAACCAATTAATAAAATATTTGAGTGGTATTTCTTAGCTATATTTTAATTTTAATAGATTATTTTTAATTAGGTAATATATATTTTCTATTGAATACAGCCAAATCAGAAAATGTGGTCTAATATTAATTATTAAGTTAGATACACAAACCGTTTTACTATTAAATAAATAGCTCTACCTTTACTAATAGACTGGCGTCTCATGTATAGGCAATTTGATATATTAATAACTTTTACAACCTGCCCCTCTTTGGTGTAATATTCATACACACATACACACACACACACAGACACACACACACACACACACACACACACACACACACACACACACACACACACACACACACACACACACACACACACAAATATATATATATATATATATATATATATATATATATAATAAGCTTCAGAATTTGAGAACAATAAAATTAACTTTATTATTAAATAATTAATAATTGATGACATTAAGCTGAGATTGCTCATTTCAATCTGTAAAGGATTGTTAGTATTTTTTTCCATTTAATCATCGGAGTGATGTTCTTATGAAACATTGTTTGCATGCAAATAGAACTGCTTAACACAACATGCAAAGGGAATATTTTTCATATAATTCTAGTGTCCAAATTAAAAAAGTAATTAGTTGCTGTGAGTCAAAATGGACTTATTGCTCACTTCTGTGTCGTAAAGCACTAAATTAAGTGGAGCAACGGAGTATTGTAACGAAAAGTATGATAATGGTTTAATACTAAGTTTGAAAATTTTACTTTAATTGCGTCCTATATTATCTATTGGTTGTTTGCTACTTACGTATTATTTTTATTTTATCTTTATTTTTAATATATATATATATATATATATATATATATATATATATATATATATATATATATATAATAACTTTAAAAGTATATTTATAGTCTTGATGTTTTCTTGTAATTATGTTTTTAATGAAAGTTATATTTTACAAATTTTCATGTTTATATGTTATCTTCTTTTTGGTTTCTGAGTATTTTATTTATTCCTTCATCAGAAACTTAAATATTTAATACGTCAATGGATGCATCTTTAATAAAATTTGGAATCGAACAAAACACATGTATCGTAAATTTTTTGTACAATAATAACTCTCTACCTGTTTTTCCTTATACTTGGTTGTTTTGGATATACATTTCATGCAAACATTAAATATGTATAATTATAAGGATTATAATAATAATTATTATTAATAAAAACAGAAAAAAATTTAAAAATGATCAAATTCATAACTTTTTCCCATACTTCTTTTTTATTTATCCATTTACTTTTTTTTTTAACAAACATATATGTTTCCTAAATGTCTGATATACGTTTCTAATCAAATGATATTTATAAACTAAGAATATTTACAACTTTGTTTGCAGCTGCTGATGGATATGAATTTATCAAAAATGAGATAAATACAAGTACAGAAACTTCTGTCTTTGATTTTACAATCGGATGTAGCAGATGTTCTATATTACCACACTTGTCGTTGATGAAGTTCTCTTATGACTTTCATTAACATTTGATTACAAACACGACCGCTGGTTGTATGGTTGTGCATCGAAATATATGTCGTTGACTAGATAATGGTAAGCAGCCATGTTTTCAGGGCTTGGCTACTACCCTTTGTATTAAGCTTACAACGAACTCTCTGAATTAAAAGATTTGAATTCATTAGTGAAATACTTTGCTTGTTGACACGATGCTGCTCGTAATCAAATTATATGTCATAACTTTACCCATGGGATTATACTCGTATTTATATATTACGCCTTTCATACTTTATAAAAACACCAGTCCAACAGCTGGAAATTAACTACAGTAATAAAATTTAGGGTACAATAAATGATATTCGTAGTGGTATAATTATTTATTTCTTATTAGCTCTAGATGTTTGTGAAATATATATCAGCCAATATCCATATATTTTAATGAATATAAATCAATTACTCTTCCGTTGCTTGGTTTCTTTTTTATAAAAGAAACTAGTTCTGTGTGTTATACTAATAAATAAAGCGGGTGGTTCTTGTGTCTTTATTGCTCAGAGGAATAAATTGGTGAAATAAAAGCATAATATAAGCTACTGACTTTATCAAGGTAGCTTATAGACATCATTATTTCATAGAAAACATCATTATTATGTTGTAGACAAAAAGAATAAACATAACAATCAGATATACAAGTTTACAGCAATTATATTTATCTCCTGGAATTTATAGCTTATTTTAGTTCAATGTTTAAAAAATATTCATATTGAATAAGCTTTAGATTAAAAACCTAATAACTTGTTGCATAACAAGAACATGTATTTACGATTATGTAAAAAAGCCTTAAGATGACCTAACTTCTTCGTGGCAACGATTTAATGATATCCCTGATGGTTTATCCTGTCAGTGTGACATTGAAGATGCTGTATACAGATGCTGTACAAACTGAGAATGTAATGTAATTCTATGCTGACTTTCCATTTTCCAATTGTTGTTTGGGGCTTGTTTTAATTTATCAACGTTATTGCTTAAAATTAATAGCAATGTTGTTTATTGTGAATTTATTTTTAATGTAAGACATTTTCTTCAGGAAGAAGAAATTTAAGAAACTTTGTAGTAAATCTTCTCTCTTTCTCTCTCTCTCTCTGTATATATATATATATATATTGTAAAACTTAGATGAATTATTTTTTCTTGTTGAATATGTATGGTGACATAAAATAATTTTCATAAACAAGAATATACGAATATTACTTCATTTTATTGTTCATTGAAGCTTTTCGCTAATTTACATTATTAGCATTTTCAAAATATATGAATCACTGTACAGTTATGTGACCAGAGTAAGACTGTTGAATATAATTGTACTATGCTCAGTAAAGGTATCAGTTATCTTATCTGTTAGATAAATATACTTTAATATTTCCTGTCCTAATCTTTTATTTTTAAAATGTCATCAAATATGCTAAAGATAGTATTATGTTTTGATTTAATCTGGACTTGTTCCTCTATTAGTGTGTTCTTAATTTTATTTTTATATATCTCTAAGTTTTCTATTATATTCATTTTTAAGCCTTTTTGTACGTGTTTAACCAACTTCATATTACTAATCTCTGGAAAATCATGATTTCTTTCTATACAATGTGTGGCAAGATTTGATTTATAAATATGTGGCTTTTTAAATGCATTTAAATGTTCTTTGTAGCGATCTTTTATTTTCTTTTTTGTTTGTCCTATATAACATTTTTGAATGTAGTACAGTTAATACTATATACGCCGTTTATATTAATTTTATTTACTTTAATGTTTGTATTTATTATATTATTAATTGTGTTATTAGTGTAATAAGCTATTTTGACATTAGTATCTTTAAATAATTTTATAATTGGTTTGATTTCATAACCGGTAAATAAGAATTTGGACCAAATAATTTCTTTAGTATTTGAATAATAATTTTTATTTATATTATTATCCATTCTTTTAAGGATTTTATTATTCAATTTATTAATGGTTTCTTTTTTATATCCATTTTGTATTGCTATTTGTTGAATAATGTTTAGTTCTTTCAATTTATTTATCGGGTTTAATGGAATTCGGTTCATTCTGTATAATAAATTATAGAAGCATGCCATTTTTTGATTGTACGGGTGGTTTGAATAATTAGGTATTACTTTTACTGTTTGAGTGGGTTTTCTAAATATTGTAAAATTTAATTTATTATTTTCCTTATAAATGGTAATATCTAAGAAATTTATGGCATTAAGTTTTTCTATTTCGTAAGTAAACTGTATTTTATTGTGTATATTATTTATTTCGGTAATTATTAGCTTTAAATTTAATGCATTATTTGTAGAAATGTACAGACCGTCATCTACATATCTATACCATTGTCCATTGTTATCATATTTTTTAATAATTTTTATTATTTCTTCATCAATATGTTGCAAAAATATTTCGGAAATGATGCTGGATAGTGGTGAACCCATTACCAAGCCGTCTTCTTGTCTGTATATTTTGTTATTATAGCAAAAGTAATTTTGTTTTAATATTATTTTAAGTACATTAATTATTTCATCAATTTCTTTTTTATCATGTGTATACATATTTAATTTATTTTTTATTATTTTATATGTTTCCATTAAAGGTATATTGGTATACATGTCTTTTATATCGAATGATATTAATTTGCTATTATTGTCTATTTTTATATTTTTAATTTTCTCTATAAGGTGATAAGTATTTTTTATATTATGATTGTTATTTAATTTCATTTTGTCTTTTAACTGTTTGGCAAAAACTTTAGATATTTTATATGAAGGTGCACTTTTAAAATTAATAAGCGGTCTAATTGGATTATTTATTTATTTTATGTAATTTTATAATACCATTTAATAATGGTGTTTTAGGGTTATCATTTATGTTATTGATTTCCGGATTAAATAATGCATAAGAATTCTTCACAATACCTTTTATTTCATTTTGGTATTTATCCGTGGGATCTTTTTTTAGTTCTATAAACATATTATCTACAATATATTTTTCATTTTTGTTTATGTAATCTTGTTTGTTTATTACCACAACAGCATTGCTTTTATCTGCTTTTATAGTACACAAGTTATTATTTTGTAATTTTTGTTTTAGATTATTAAATTGCATATATTGATTTTTGTTTTGATAATTTTTTATTTTATAAACATTATGTTTTTTTATTAATTTAGCTATTTCATTTGTTGCATTAATTCTTACCTTTTCTTGGTCATTTTCTTTTAATTTATTTATAGCGGTTTCTGTATCTATTACAATATTATCAATGTCTTTATTAAAATTTTTCTTTATGTTGACGTTATGAATGTCTTCTAATATTTTTTCTTCATTTTTAGTGAAATTAATGTTAGTTAAATTGATTAAATTTGGAAAAAATTTATGATACGTTTCTTCGTGTACTTTGTTTTTTTCCTTATATATTATTAATTTATCTAATTTATTGTTTATATTATTTATTTTAATTTGTTTAAGATATTTAATTTTTATATTAATTTCCTCATATATATATTCCCACTTTATTATATGTAACTTATTTGCTAGTTCTAAATTTAATTTATATATTTCATATGTTAATTTACTTTGTTTTTTATATAATTCATTAATTTCATTTTTTATCCACATCTTCTCTGCTTGTATATTAGTTTTTTGTGCTGCTTTACTTTTTACACAATTTTTACACAATATTTTAACATAATTGACATATTGATAAATTATATAAAAAATACAAGACTAATATAAAGAAAAAAAAAAAAAAAAAAAAAAAATTTAAATATTTATATGATAGATTAATATATAAAAAAAGTATTATATGGAAATGTGAATAAATAATATACATATTATTAGGCTATACTGAAAATTAATTATATAGTACAAAATTATTTAAACAAACTAGAATATTAGATAATATATATAATATAAATTAAAATACATATATAGGTAAATATTTGGATAATATAGATTAATAATATATATATATATATATATATAAAAATGTATGTTGTAGATAATTGTACTATGCTTAAATCAGTACAAAATTTTAATACATTAACAAACAAAATAAATTTATATCAGAAAAAGAAAATTCAATTGATGAGAAATAATTGTAATATATTTTTCAACAAAAAATGTATACTATTACAAATCATACCCAAATATGCAAAAATCAACATAAAAAATAAAAGTAAAGCAGCACAAAAAACTAATATACAAGCAGAGAAGATGTGGATAAAAAATGAAATTAATGAATTATATAAAAAACAAAGTAAATTAACATATGAAATATATAAATTAAATTTAGAACTAGCAAATAAGTTACATATAATAAAGTGGGAATATATATATGAGGAAATTAATATAAAAATTAAATATCTTAAACAAATTAAAATAAATAATATAAACAATAAATTAGATAAATTAATAATATATAAGGGAAAAAAAGTACACGAAGAAACGTATCATAAATTTTTTCCAAATTTAATCAATTTAACTAACATTAATTTCACTAAAAATGAAGAAAAAATATTAGAAGACATTCATATCGTCAACATAAAGAAAAATTTTAATAAAGACATTGATAATATTGTAATAGATACAGAAACCGCTATAAATAAATTAAAAGAAAATGACCAAGAAAAGGTAAGAATTAATGCAACAAATGAAATAGCTAAATTAATAAAAAAACATAATGTTTATAAAATAAAAAATTATCAAAACAAAAATCAATATATGCAATTTAATAATCTAAAACAAAAATTACAAAATAATAACTTGTGTACTATAAAAGCAGATAAAAGCAATGCTGTTGTGGTAATAAACAAACAAGATTACATAAACAAAAATGAAAAATATACTGTAGATAATATGTTTATAGAACTAAAAAAAGATCCCACGGATAAATACCAAAATGAAATAAAAGGTATTGTGAAGAATTCTTATGCATTATTTAATCCGGAAATCAATAACATAAATGATAACCCTAAAATACCATTATTAAATGGTATTATAAAATTACATAAAATAAATAATCCAATTAGACCGCTTATTAATTTTAAAAGTGCACCTTCATATAAAATATCTAAAATTTTTGCCAAACAGTTAAGAGACAAAATGAAATTAAATAACAATCATAATATAAAAAATACGTATCACCTTATAGAGAAAATTAAAAATATAAAAATAGACAATAATAGCAAATTAATATCATTCGATATAAAAGACATGTATACCAATATACCTTTAATGGAAACATATAAAATAATAAAAAATAAATTAAATATGTATACACATGATAAAAAAGAAATGATGAAATAATTAATGTACTTAAAATAATATTAAAACAAAATTACTTTTGCTATAATAACAAAATATACAGACAAGAAGACGGCTTGGTAATGGGTTCACCACTATCCAGCATCATTTCCGAAATATTTTTGCAACATATTGATGAAGAAATAATAAAAATTATTAAAAAATATGATAACAATGGACAATGGTATAGATATGTAGATGACGGTCTGTACATTTCTACAAATAATGCATTAAATTTAAAGCTAATAATTACCGAAATAAATAATATACACAATAAAATACAGTTTACTTACGAAATAGAAAAACTTAATGCCATAAATTTCTTAGATATTACCATTTATAAGGAAAATAATAAATTAAATTTTACAATATTTAGAAAACCCACTCAAACAGTAAAAGTAATACCTAATTATTCAAACCACCCGTACAATCAAAAAATGGCATGCTTCTATAATTTATTATACAGAATGAACCGAATTCCATTAAACCCGATAAATAAATTGAAAGAACTAAACATTATTCAACAAATAGCAATACAAAATGGATATAAAAAAGAAACCATTAATAAATTGAATAATAAAATCCTTAAAAGAATGGATAATAATATAAATAAAAATTATTATTCAAATACTAAAGAAATTATTTGGTCCAAATTCTTATTTACCGGTTATGAAATCAAACCAATTATAAAATTATTTAAAGATACTAATGTCAAAATAGCTTATTACACTAATAACACAATTAATAATATAATAAATACAAACATTAAAGTAAATAAAATTAATATAAACGGCGTATATAGTATTAACTGTACTACATGTCAAAAATGTTATATAGGACAAACAAAAAAGAAAATAAAAGATCGCTACAAAGAACATTTAAATGCATTTAAAAAGCCACATATTTATAAATCAAATCTTGCCACACATTGTATAGAAAGAAATCATGATTTTCCAGAGATTAGTAATATGAAGTTGGTTAAACACGTACAAAAAGGCTTAAAAATGAATATAATAGAAAACTTAGAGATATATAAAAATAAAATTAAGAACACACTAATAGAGGAACAAGTCCAGATTAAATCAAAACATAATACTATCTTTAGCATATTTGATGACATTTTAAAAATAAAAGATTAGGACAGGAAATATTAAAGTATATTTATCTAACAGATAAGATAACTGATACCTTTACTGAGCATAGTACAATTATATTCAACAGTCTTACTCTGGTCACATAACTGTACAGTGATTCATATATTTTGAAAATGCTAATAATGTAAATTAGCGAAAAGCTTCAATGAACAATAAAATGAAGTAATATTCGTATATTCTTGTTTATGAAAATTATTTTATGTCACCATATATATATATATATATATATATATATATATATATATATATATATATATGTTGATAAGTAGCTGATAAGTATATATGCTGATAAGATGCTGACTCGCTCTTCTACTGTTGTTGGGTTCACCTCGTCAATGCTGGATGAGATTCTAGCGAAACGTCGGAACTGCGAATGTATGGACTGCAGAATGAACGGATGTACTCCAGATAGTAACTATTCATCATCATATATATATGTGTGTGTAGAGAGAGAAGGGGAGAGAGAGGAGGAAAGAGAGAGAGACAGATCCAGTTAAAAAATCTACACTGTAAAATTGCGTTTCGAACCTGTATACATACCTGTGTATATATATATATATATATATATATATATATATATTTATATATATATATATGTATAATATATATACATATATATATATATATATTTATATATATATATATGTATAATATATATACATATATATATATATATATATATATATATATATATATATATATATATATACTAACAAATTATTTAAATAAATAATTTTTGTAAATCTATAGTCTAGAGAAGTTTGTCATTGACTTTTACACAATGACGATTGGGGTTTTCCAATATTTAAGTTGTTACAGCTACACCGAAATCCAACACGCGGTCACCACACCCGGTAGATTCCTTATCCGAAAAGAAGACTGATTGTATTTGCCACTTTTATCTCTATTTCTCAATCGACCTGCATCAGGAACATATATAAATCTTCTAGATAGAAGTGGTAATAATAAATACCTATTACAGTTCTATGAAGTTGAAGCACAATATATACGAAGACAATTGTAAAAGTGTTTAATTTGTCGCTTATAATACCTTCTTAAACAATGAAAAAATGTGTTGTTTTTATTTCTTAGGAAATATCCGAATAAGGATCACAAGGTTTGTGAGGAATATTGTGAGACTTAGAAATTATCAATATAAGGACATAAAATAAGCTCTTAAAGCGATTTAAATGAGCAAGCGTGCATAACGAATATGTATTCTACTTTTCAAAGAGACCATAGATATTTGTTTAGTAGGTAGACTCTGTATACATGTGAAGGTAGAATAGTTTAGGGAAATTTAGGTGTACTGAGAGGGAGAGCGAGCAGTTATCCTAATTATGAGTAGGTGGCTCCATTAAAATTAAGATGAGGCAAAGTCAAACTGGTAGTATAAGAGATATCAAAAGAACTGAATTAGGAAAGGTACTGGATTCTTTTGGAGAAGCCAAATGTTAGATGCGATAAAGTTATGATATGCAGTTTAAAGAGCTCCAGGTCGTGCGACCTTATCGCCTACCGAAGTAGGAAAGATTTGTGAATATAGGTAGAGATAAATAAGGGGCAACACCACCCAGTAGAGAATATTAGAGATGTATGAAGGTATAACGTGTGCTGCTTCACGTTAACCACGTCATAGTGAACTTCACGTCTTGTAATGTATGTGTGTGTGTGTGTTTTTTTTTTAAATTTTAATACACAAGAAATAACCTTTACCAATTTCAGAAATTTCAGAATAAATGTTAATGAAACCCTGATACAAAATGTCCGCACCCATTTTGTGGTTTACACAGAGTATGTTTCAATATTGTATACAAAATTGAATTTGTAAAATTATTCAGAACTTTTAAAATAAAATATAAACAAACTAATATCTTTACCGTAAACTGCATTAACAAATTTCTTGACTGTCCCGCATTCCTTTTCGTTGCTTTGGTTACGCTCGAAATTCTAAATTATTTATGAACCCTGAACAAATAATTGACATTTCTCATTTTTCGTTTCAAATGAATAGTATAAAGACATTTGTAATTCACAAGGTCATGTATTTTCTTTTTTTTTTTTATTTGAGATACATTCCTTGGAAGATATGAATATACAGTCAGGCTTTTGGTTAAATATCATTGTACGTATTTATCCGACTAGATACAAAGTTTATTTATGCATCTTTTCATGTTCAGTAATGAGATCGTTTGCTACAAATGCAGGTAATAAAAAGAACTCTTGTAACAGGCTGCTGTAAAGCGTGAGGGGAGCTACGTATACTTTAGTTTTACGACATTCAATAAAACTATTTGCTTTAACTCTTGAATAATGCAGTGCAATGAAATATAGGTAGCTCCTACACATAGTGATGTGAATAAATCGTTTATATAGCTAATTAAATGGAAAATATTTTTATCTTGCATAACAAAGGATATCTGTAATATACCTGTGTAATATATCGTAAGCATATCTGTGTTTAATCTAAAAGCAATTATACGAATATGCTGTAATATATAAAAACATATTTTATTTTTTACTAACTGAGAGTTAGGAAACACTTTTATGATATACGTAGCGGTTGTACACGTCTACACAAGTGCATTATACATCTCGATTTAAATGTTTTTACATTTTTGACAGTTTTAACAAAATAGTTTAATGATTTCATCACAGAAATAAATAATTGAAATACTACTAAATAGTAAGCTGTGAGGTAAGCAGGAAGAAGCTTTAAAATTCAAGGGAGAACACGAATCGTATTCATCGTATTTAAGTATCTTTTCACACACATACATAAATCCTATACTCACGTTCCAACACCACTAAAAACACTACAGCTTCACTATCGGTCAAGGTTATTAAAGCGTACAGCTCATGCATCTCCTAGTTTTTATCTGAAAACTTGTGAAAAACACTACTTACTTACTTACTTACTAGCCAACGCCCACTCTTGGCTGTTGGGCCATTTGGTGGCGCGCTGACCAGTAGAGGCGAGAGATCTCTTCTTCCTTCGTGTCGTTCAGGGGTCCATGGTCCAGAGCTGTACATGACTGGAGGTGCTCCTCTTGTGAAAAACAAGACTATTTACTTTGGGCTATTTCATTTATAAACCTTAATGAATTGAATTCTTGTCAGAACCTCTGCATTCATAATGTTTTTAGGTGAATAGTGGAGTTCTCGAAAAATAGAGGTATCCAAGATTGTTAGAGAAAACCTGATGATAGGGATGAACAGGTGAGGGGTCTTTTGAGAATAGATGCGTTCATGGTGAATAGAGGGATCTTTTGATGTAGATGCATTTTTCGATAATAAAAACGTCTAGGGTGAAAAGAAAGTCAAGAGTGATTAGGTCTCATGACGTATAAAATGAATAGAAGAATTCATTAATGCATGGAGCATCGAAGGGACATCTGGGTTATTTAGAGGTTCCATAGTAGTTCCTAGGAGGCATTGAAAAAAACGAACTATTTGTAGATGCGTTGCAAGGTCAAACGGCAGGTAGATAAGGATTAAAAGAGTTCATTGAGAATAAAGGCATATACGGGAAGTATATGCGTTCATGGTGAATAGAGATATCTTGAGTAAATGAAGAGTAATGCAGGATGAAAAGAATTAATTGTAAATAAAGGGAAATAGGGAAAATAAAGATGCCTTAATGAAAAGTGAGTTCTAAGGTATGCAGAGGGCCAATTGAGATTAGATGGACCCATGGCGAATAATCGATGAGCAGAGGAGTCAATGGCGATTAGAGACGTCTAGATCGAGTATAGGACAAATGATGATTAGAAGTACCCATTGTGAAGAGGTGGAATAGTGAGGTTAGCAGAGGGTTTATAGAGATTAGAAAGACCTATGACGAACAAAGAGAAATACGGCGAGTCTAAAGCAAGTAGAGGATTCCACGAGGAAAAGAGGATCCAATGGTGCAATTTAGGTTTTCTCCAAAATAATTGTTGAAACAATACTGTCCTCAAATATTTAATTCCCTCGTAAACCTGTTTCTCTACTATTTTATTATATTTTAACAAATTTTTATAACTTAGATGAGGGCTTGATCTCTACGAAACAAGTTTAAACCACATTCCAGTATTCTTTGACATAGAGGTTGACTCTGAAGGTGAGTAAATGTTGATTGACGAGTATATGGAGGTCAACAGAAAGAGTGATGATCCAATTAAATAAAAAAAGTTTTTGAATTTTTTTTCAGACTAATAGAATCTCTAAATATGTTATCAATTTTTTGAACAATATCATGAGCATGCATATTAATTATACTTTACCTTATTATTATTATAGTTACATGTCTCCAACTTATAGATAAGTGACATGTATGATATATATAATAGACATGTATTTTTTAATCTTTTTATGGTCAAGGTTCGACGACTTGCTTTTGAAATAATGAATTCATATACACTAAAATGGTTGTACCAACGCTAAAAGTGTTGACATCAAAACATTTAAATAAGGTGGAAGAAAATATCAGAGTTAATAAACTAAACTGGTTCACTTTATAATCAAGCGAGTCAGGCTCAATGCTGTAGTAATTACGCCGGTTACGTCATGACAACGCTTTCATCTTTTATTAAAGGTTATACTCGTTACTGTATTACATATTCAAAGTATAGAACAGGGCTGCACTAATAAATGCCAAGAGAAAGAAATGCCAAGTAAAAAGAAATATATTTATACTCATACGCTGTCAAGAGACATGAAATGTGAAGAGCTATATATTTCATTTTGTTACATAGTTGAATTTATGCAACGCCTTCACGACGTTGTTTTCTATGTCTATCATTGTATTACGGGAATATTTTTCTTCACAAATCCCTTGGCTATTGGGTTATTAGACTCCGTCCAGTAAATACTTTGATCGACATTATACTGTGTCTTCGTTCGCTCCAGAGATCTTAAACAAACAGGAGTCGCCACGTTTTTCTCCATTGTTTCACAAAGGTTAGATCAAGGAATTCGCAAGAACGAATCTGGTGCAGGTAGTCTAGTTCTCATGTTGAAGGTAGCGACGTCGATCCTCCTTGGCATTGTGCTGAGGATGGCACTTGTAATCAGCCTCTTCCATCGCTTGCCAAATGATTTAGCCTTCCAGGAGATCAGTATATGCTTTTTGACAGATGTTTTTAACCGATTTGAGGAGAGAAGCTCTTTGGTAGCCTCTCTTATCACAGCAAACATCCAGCTTTTGAAAGTCTATCGTTCCTCTTTTTTCCCCATAGGGCGCAATGACCAGTCACCCACTGATCCTCTGTTCGTCTGGGCTCATGTACCCAGGAAAATGTACATCAGTTTTAGAGGAGGAGACGCCGTTGCTATTCAATCATAAGAATGTTGTCCTGTGGTATGGATGAAGTTATAGCCTACGTCGAATCAGAAAGGAAAACCATATTTACCGTCTTTATTCACACATTGTAACCAAATACATAATAAATTCCCATTAGATAATATATTTACTGGATATTAAATATCGTAAATGGCAATACGAATCCCCTTCATATAACTGAAATGTTAATGACTTGGAGTTTCTATTATATTCTAAACATTGTTGTAAAAGACTTCTTCTAGCAAAAGATTCTGAACCCTGGAATTTCCTTACATTAGGAAGATAACATTAGGATAGTTGTTACAAATGCAGGTAATAAGAAGAACACTTGTAAAATGCTGATGTAAAGTGTGGGGTTAGCTACGTCTACTTTAGTTTTACGACATTCAATGAAATTACTTACTTTAACTGTTCGAATTATTCAGGGCAATGAAGTATACGTCACTCCTTCCTAAAGTGATACGAATTAATCGTTTTTATGAATAACTAAATGGAAAATATTTGTATCCTTAATACCAAAGGTAAGTATATTTGTTTAAATTAAAATAAACTTTTTTTTTGCTATAACATAAGAAAGACATATTTATTTGTTACCAATTGAAATATAGGAAACACTTTGATGATGTACCTAACAGTGAGATACCATGGTTACTTAAACGGCTTCGATTTAATAATTTTCATGGATTAAATAATTGTCAGAACCTCTCAGGCTTGCATCCATGATGTTTTTTGTGAATATAATAATTCTCTGAAAATAGAGGTTTCCAAGATTGTTAGAGAAAACATGATGAACAGGATAAACAGGCGAGGGATCGTTGGTGAATAAAAGCGTTCATGGTGAATAGAGGGATCTTCTTTTGTGAGTAGATGTATTATTCTATAATAGAAACGTCTAGAGTAAGAAGAAACTAGGTTCCATGGTGTATAAAAAGAATAAACGAATCCATTCATGCATGGAGCATCAAAGGGATCGCTGAATTAATTAGTGGTTCCATAGTAGTTACTAGGAGCCATTGGGTATAGCAGACTGTCTGTAGATGGGTTCGTGGTGAATTGCTAGCTCTAGTTAGTTGTATAAAGCAAAAAATGATGTTTGTATATGGTACAATATTTACAAGGGATTTGTTAAAAACAAGAATAAATATGATAAATAGATTCATAATAAACGAAATTTAAAACGTTACAAATGTTAATTGCCTGAAAGTAGAAAATATTTACGCAATTTTATCTCATATAGCTTAATGTGTGTTTCTAACCACAAAACTAGTAAAGCTGTATCCAATAAGAAAATATCACAGTATATATAATCTCCTCCACTGCTCCTTCCCTAATTCAACCTTACACAATACAAACCTATTCAGATGCAGGGCATTAAGGTTATTCTTCCGTTTGTAAAATACACCTCTTGTTAAACCGTAGAGATGCGATATACAATGATATAACATTTTCAAGTATTTGGAATATAACTTTTTTTAACGGCCACGTATTTGTTACAGAAACTAAAAACATGATCAAAACACTTATCGTAGAATACAATGAAATGAATCTAGAATTAAAAATAAACATTAGGAAATAATATACTATTTCTGATGCATTTTGTTAGTCTAATAATAATAACATCTACCACTTGTGGTCTACTTTTTATTGTGTTTGGGAATAATTAATTAAATAAATACCAAAAAAATGCAAGTGAGTATATAATTGCTCAGCATGTCTGGCAGTTATTGTAATAGCCTAAAGCTAGATTAATTTACAAATTACTACACCAGCTAATATAAGTGTATTGTTCATCGTTTAGGCAGTTTAGGCAATTTAATAACATAATTGGAATAAAAGTGGAAGATTTATCAGAGATTAGTTTGTTAAAATAACGTACATATAGTGAAAGTTCAGGAATCTTCATTGGTCACTTATTTTGATGTCACAAATTAAACGAAATGTGGTGCAGATTTTAAGTAAATAGCTTATCATGGAGTTTAGAAATGCAGTTTGATTTTAGTGTTTTGCATAATAAAGCAGGTTACAAATTCTGACCTCCTTAATTATATTGCTTTTTAGCTAATGAGTTTAATACAATGCTACTGGCTTTTAGAATGCAATGGTAATCTGTGAAAGTTATCTCTTAAATATCAGACTAAGCTTTATATTTATCCTTATTTATAATACATTAAACACGTAACTTGTTTTATATTATTATTAAATATATATATACATACAACACACACACACACACACACACACACACACACACACACAAACACACACACATATATATATATATATTTTCATATTATGTTGTATATAATATATATATATATATATATATATATATATATATATATATGTGTGTGTGTGTGTGGGTGGGTGGGTGTGGGTGTATGTGTGTGTATGGGTGTGTTTGTGTGTTGTGTGTGTACTCGTATGTATGTGAGTCTATGAATGTGTGTGGTGTGTGTGTGTGTGTATATTCAGTAATTTATACTTATCTAAATTTATTTATATGAGTTCTGTATGTTATATATATATATATATATATATATATATATATATATATATATATATTTAATAAATTAAAAATATTTCAAAAACAAGAATACTTTTAATAAATATATTTATTCTAAATATTTTTAATTTATTAACTATATATACAAGAAAACATATCACCATATTTAATATAATTAATATATAACAAATAAATATTCCCCGAAACGACTTAAAACTATATGAAAAAACATAATCTTGAGCTACTAAATGAGTAAAAATGTGCTCAAGTAAACTGTATTTTTGTTTTATTTCAACAAACGTAAGATTTCAGTCGCACGAGATTTACCAAATAATACAATTTTGCGTACAACCTATTTCATCCCTCAGCCCGTAGGTTTGTGTTTTTATTGCAATCGGCTTGTTATCCTGAGGGACACATTTACTTTCGTAAAATTCTCTCTACGGAAAATAATACGTTCAACTCGTTAAAGAGTAGTAAGTCCTATATCTTCCTTTAGTTCACTTTCCTTTTATATAGAATCAATAGAATTTAGAATCAGTGTTGCTTGTATTTTTTGTATATAAAATGTATAAAGATACTTTTAAATATCAGATTTTATATGTTAGATTTGCCGAAGGAAACGTTATTGAACGTATATAATTGAATGAATCTTTATTAATTTTGGTGTATGAACCTAATCTGTCTTCAAATACCTCTAAGATGCCATAGAATCCGAGTATTATCAAGTCTGTAGTTCCTCCTTTGTGCTTCTATTGCGCCTACGGCATTGTGTTAAGGATTTGCAGAGTTGAGGATATTTGTTGCAAAATGTTACCCTGCATACTTTGCAAGTTGCTAACTTGTGCTAAGGAATGTATGACGTGACGTAAAGACCAATGATTATTTATGCCAACTCGAAGTGTGACATTTAAATCAATAACTATGAGATGATTTATTTAATTCATTTCTTTAAAACTTTTACAGATTTTATATTTCATTTGCCTTACATGCATCACGACTCTCCTAACTGACGTGAAAGCTGTAAGCCAAAAGCATGGTTTATCTGGAAGGTCCAGTGCGAGAATACAATTGGAATTTCGAGAATAGTTCAATCTTCTGTTATAGGGCGGTGGGGGTTCTGTTGTCATTGCACGCAGATGAGGTTTAAAACAATCAATTACTCGAAATTGTATCTGTGAGTATACTTTTCGGTGTCAATTAACGTGAAAAACCACATAGAAAAACCTGAGGATTGTGAATTCCATGAAAATGTTTATAATATATATTTAGTTTCATGAGATAGTTGATCTATCTACCACCTCAATAAATGCCACTTAATACAGAAAACCTCAATACGTATTATCGATAATGTATCATAAAAGTGATTTTTTTCTTTTCATGTTTTCGTTGAAAGATATTGTTTTATGAAAACTTTCGGTTGCACCATGGTTACCTCAATACTGGGTACTCAGTCAATCTTTGTAAATAATAGTAAATTTTTACTATTTAATTTATTATAAGTATTTAAAAAATAGATGAGTATTTGTGTATTAGCATATATTTTTATGGAAAAGTTTCGTTTAGTCACCTACACATTTGATCACGATATTTAATTTTAACTTCTTTAAAAGATCATAGCCTCCTTGATATTTATAATTCTCCAATAATTAAAAACGTACCACTGCAGGGGTTTAATTTGGTTCCCTAAATAAGAAAGCAGAATACTCTGAAATGTAATGACCATCCCTTGGACATTACCCTCGTAGTAGTTATTAGGCAACAAATACTAAAACTAATTTAAAGATGATTACACTAAAATGATTTAATTGGAATTTTCAGGTTACCAGAGTACTGTTTATCTTTACTGAGAAGACTTTACCGACTTTCATAATTTAGTCTTAGACCTAAATTATGTGCTGACTTCCTGATACATGTATATATTTATAACCTAACTTTATATGAGTTGTAAAAAGATATTACTAAATGTGTTTTAACTAATATTAAGTAACAATAGGTAAATATTAATTTATAATATATTTTCTTATTTTTTAAATCTATTTTTTGTACAGTTAACTCTATTGTTACGGCTATTTTATTACTAGGCTATAGATATTTGACTAAAAGTTTGTGGTCTGCCGGGTTTTTACTGGAGGGTTGAAACAAATCTAGGTGAAGAAAAACCAATCTGATAACATAATATATTACATTGGTTCCAATTACGATAAATAATTCCAGAATACAAAATGATGCTGATAGCTAGTTTTAGCTGTCTACGTTGTCAAATTTTCAGTAATGATCACAAACTTTGGGTAATAAAATCAGTACTGGAGTTTTGGTGCCTATCGTAATGCAAAATAAAACTTTCAGAGTAAAGTGGAGTAGTAGGAAACTCTGATTAAAAAGTGTTCAAGTAGATTGCATCCATTAAGTACAGCTGAAGGAAGCATTTATTTTTGTCTGTTACGAATATATAATACTTCCTGTATATCACATTCCCACCCCAGCTAACTATATAGGTGGTTTTTAACTTTACTATCGTACCTATTTCAATTTTCTCAGATTTATCTATTTTGTTATCAAACCATTATTATTTGAACCACTATTTAACCACTGTTTATTAAATATAAACCTCAATACAACAAAAACTTGGAATTATACCTTTGTGAAGGTCGAAGGTTTTGCTGATAACATTGTCAACAACTTTAGGAACTAGTATCCACATTCTCGGACAAGCCACAAATGTAGTCCGTGAGAGGGATTGAATTCAAAATAGAATTAAGTTATTCTTGTATTGATGTGCCTTACATTTTTTGAACACACACATATACAACACATTCTGCCGCGGACAGAACATTACACCCTTTGCATGGAGAAATTTCCTTTCCGCAGAAACACGTGTTCCTCGGCGGGAACCGTCACGCTCCATCCCAACCGCGGTCGAAATATGATCTCACCCGACTTACCAGTTCCTAGTACCTGTGGTGTATCGAGCTCGATCTGCCAGTGGATAAATCCCTGGTCTTTGTTTTGAGAAACCAACCACAAGGTTTTTACCTTACTTAAGAGTTAATTTATTTGTTATGCCTTGGTTAAAATTATTTCTAACGAAATTTGTTCTTAATTCTATGTGATTTATTTAATCTCTATTCATTTTATTGATTGGAAAAATTCTATGAATTTTATTTAATTAATTTCACCACAGGACGGCTTTAATAAATTCAATCACTGTTTGTTATAAATTGTTTAATTCTATAAATTTTTAATAATATTTAAAATCTATTCTATTGCATGATGTTTACTTTTTCTGTAAATTTAACTCATTTTACATTTATTTTCTAATAAGCAATTATTCCTACAGTAAATACATTTTAATTGATTTTTAAATTTATTTCTACAGTTTCTTAAAATTTGTCAAAATTTTGTTTATATTATTGTTCACCTTC
Organism: Prosapia bicincta; assembly: GCA_036971475.1. NCBI lineage: Eukaryota > Metazoa > Arthropoda > Insecta > Hemiptera > Cercopidae > Prosapia > Prosapia bicincta. Next base: position 182,908,243 of record JBAIZL010000005.1, on the reverse strand, counting down.
TTTAACGTTCATAGTCTATACTTGAACAGGTCGTATCTTAAAGTTCAAATTACACCCTTAAATTTACTCACGTATTCAAATAGACAAGAAAATAATTTATATTAATTTGTTTTATTTCATGTATATATAACCCTTTTATGAAAGCAACAGGTGAAATTATTTCTTAGTAATACTTTTTTTAAATTATTTCTGTGCCCCCACACATAGTTATGTGGAGAATATGGAGAACATATTTGGACATATTTGGAGAATATGGGCGCGAAGAAGGAAACAAATTATTCCCATTGGAGAGCCACAAGAAAAATCAAGAGGCCAATTACTTTAGTACCTGCAGTCAGGATAGACAATGGACGTTGGGTAAGAAATGATAAGCAAATATCAGACCTATTCGCAGACAATTAGCAGACATACTGTATTCCAGCCAACATAATGATTAGTTATTCTGAATTGGATAGTAGTATCAATATAATGTCAGACGAAATACCACTGGTAACTAGAAATGAAGTGGATCAAGAAATTCGGATAAATTTTATTTCGAAAAAAGAACCAGGATTTGATCTCATCATCGGCCAAATACTGAAAGAGCTCCCAAGAAAAGGAGTAGCCATGGTTATTTATCTTAATTATGCAACATTTAAATTTAAATTTGTACCATATATCTGGAAGGCAGCAGAAGTTGTAATCTTACCAAAACCAGGAAAATCTCCTCTTGATGTCAAGTCATATATAGAGAGATATCGCTACTTTTTAAAATTTCTAGGTTATTCTTAAAGCTCTTACTGAAAAGGCTTAAACCAGTCATAGAGAAAAATTATCTGGTTCCAGAATACCTGCTTGGATTCAGAAAAGAAACATTCCGTCATAGGTCAAGTTCATAGATGAACGGATAATAAAACGAGCCATAGAAGTAAAAACAAATTTTTTATTGATTCTGGTAAGAGAATTGTTTTTGTGAGAACAGAGACAATGCTGTATAATGAACAACTTACAGATAGCTTTGCCTACGTCTGTGTAAACGCTCTGAATTATGACGCAGCGAGCTCACTTTATAGAACAATAGTTGCTAACTCACATGCCTGTGGCTTAATGCCGTATTTATATGCAAAAAACACAAACACAACCAAATCGGCCCCAGCACTCACAAATTAATGGAAATTAATTGGAAAATTTAGAGTTGTTATTCCCTGAGGCGCAGTAAACTCAAACAAATCATTTATTAAAACCATGTAAAATAGATCCGTATTTGCAGTGAGGTCATGTATATTTTAGCGACGTAATATAGTGATAAGTTTTTTATTTGTTAGGTTATTCACAATTATAGTTCGCTTTTGATTTAGAAATATTTAACCAAGTACATATAAAAAAAATCAAATTCATATTATGCTTCATGTGACTTGAAACCGATCTGAAATCGTACCTTATGCCAAACATCTTTTGATTAATCCCATTTACTTAAGTGGGGAGAAACGTTTCATGAATTTTTAATTGAAACTTTCCTGATTGGGTTGGATTAGAAGTCGCTTCTAAAGGTAACTACCGAACAGATACCGGAAGTACTTCCTGGCCACGTGACTAAATTACAAGCCAGTAGTTTGTGTTTCCGGCATGCGATTTTCCGCAAGATTAGAGACGCCGCCCATTTCTCTCAAATAACGTCAAACGTATTGGGTCACGGCAATTTATAATTAATCAGAATTTATGGAGGTGGTTTGATAACAGAAAACGTATTTACGGTTACTTTAAAAAGTAATATTTAAAGCAAAAGTAATCTTTCCAGGTATAAACAATTGCTTTTCGAAGCATATCATAAATCAAATGGTCACGAAAGTGGCTGTTGAACATAACTGATGGATATTTGTTATTCGGAGGAATGTTTCACACACGTTCATAAACAAACAATATATCTTTTACGCTTAGGCCTACATCTATACATAGAAAACATTCTAGGGTACTCTCATGACTGATGCGAGTGTTTTCTTCATGTAATTTCCTTAAATTTCTCAACATTTATAAAATGTTTTTGTAAGGAATCGCTAATTATATCTATGAATCTCACATATACTTTTCAGGTACAAAGCTTTTAAAGTTACTAACAAATTTGTTTTTGTGTAATAATTTTTCATTCTTCAGGCGTCGGATACCTTGAATATTTTTTTGCCTTGACACTCAACAAACATTTAATGTCAACATACAATCTTAAAAATGTAGTTGAAAACTAAATCATTGATCCTCTTTTTGACCTGATCAATAGAAACGGTAATTAAAAAAATGTTCAGTTACCGACTTATATATGTTAACATATTTAATGAATCTAAAGTTTCGTCTTCAAGCAAATTCATCTAAGATTTAGTCTCCTTATGCATATTATGTTTCATGACTTGAGGTAATAAACAATATTCTAACTTGCAGATCTTCTAAAACCTATATGGTTATTATAACATTCTGAATACATGTATTGCTCTAATATGTAAATATGTGTGCTCGTTGAAAAAAACATTAAATATCAAATAGTAAACAACTTACTAAATAAGGTGATTATTTAGTCATTGCAACCTATTAAAATGTTTGAAATTAAAACCTATTTTGATGCTTAAGTTTCACGTTATTTCAATACTCTGTCTATTAAATGTTATATATAAAGAGAAATTCAATCCTGAACAAGGGAAATAGAAACATATTTATAAAGCCAAACATGTTTCAGATCAAAGCCAGTAAGTAAATTCTTTCACCGCTTTAGCTCGAAGGTTTTTATTTTTTGAGTGATTGGTTTCTTCCCGAGGGAGAGTTACTTTTCTCCAGTCTTAAACTTCTGAAGAAAACCTTGCTGTATTTTGACTTAGAACTTTAGTTTTACAATCAATACATGCACTAAATTTGTGTATATAATCATGTATACATATTCCGTATATTAGTCCATATTTGATAACAACAATATATCTGTCAAGCTTAAATCTAATTAATTTTTTAAAACTCATTTAAATTTACAATTCCTTATAAATATTGTTGACAATATGATGATGTGTAAGAAAACTTAAGCTCTTCCAATATTAGAAAATATTGTGCGTTAGGATGTGTAAGTAAAAATTATTTGGTCAATTAATTTATATCTTGTTAAATAAAAACCTGTAAGAAACTTTTGGATTTAATTTCATTTTTTAGCTCAACATGTTGAATACAGGATTATACCTATATTTAGCAATTTAGTTATTGAAAAATATTTACAAACTCTTACTAAAGTTGTACAGTTTTTATTTATTTTCATTATCTTAGTCACAAAGTTATGTACACAAATACATGCTTGAATTTGCGTGTCGGGCAATTTTGTTAGAACAGCTTCATCGTAGAAATTTATTTTTAAAATAAAGACTGGATCCTGACCTCCGATATGTTTCAGGTGGAAGTGGAAAGTTTATCAATTACGTGACCAGAGTATAATTGCAACTGGATTAACACTCACCCCCAACATAATGTGGGTTGGAGAAACGTTCACGAGACAGGTAGACAATTGTTAGATGACAGATTGTTGGATGCATTGATACTGCAGGTTTATTTCTGGATCAGAAACATATAAAAATCTTGTCGATTGATGAGGAAATAATAATAAGGACCTATTACTGTCCTCTAAAATTTAGGCACAATATATAGGAAGACAATTTTTAAAAGTTATTAATATTTAGCCAATAACACCTTCCTACACAATGTAAAAATGTTTTGTTTTTATGTCTATGCAAATATCCCAATAAGGATCACAAGGTTTTGTGTGGAATAGTGTGAGATATAGAAATTATCAAACTAAGGACATAAAATAAGCTCTGTGGGTAGAGTAATTTACATGAGCGAGGGTGCATAACAAATATGTATTCTATTTTCCATAGTGACCATAGATATTTGTTTAGTATGTGGACTCTATAGACATGTAAAGTTAGAAACGTTTGTAGAAATTTAGGTGCACTGAGAGTGAGATCACGCATTAACCTAACTATAGAGTGGGTACCTAAATTAAAATTATGATTAGGGCAAGTCAAACTGTTATTTTAACAGATGGTAAAAGAACTGAACTAGGAAAAGGTCCTGGGTTCGTTCGGAAAAGAAAAATATTAGTTGCGATAAAGTTATCGTATCGCTATATTTTGGTCACAGTTTAAATTTTCTTGTTGCAGTTTTAAGGTTTTCAGCAAGTGCAACTTTATCTTTTACCAAAGTTGGAACGGTTTGTGAATATAGGAAGAATAAAATAAGGAGTAACACCATCTAGTAAAAAATATATTGGGGACGTATTAAAGTAACACGTCTACTTGATCGCATGTGTAGAGGAAAGAGAACATACTGTCTAACGTGGTAATAAAGTGGCCTAAACGTTATATCATCTTGTAAGAAAAAAGAAAGGAAGAACAGGGTGAAAGCAAGAAGGACCAAGGAGAGTACCTAATGATCCTGTGATGACGTCATGTCTATAACGTCACTTAGGCCTACATGAAGTAGACCTATTCTCTAACGGGTTTAAAAAGTAGTGTGTACTCACTACACCCCTTTGTAGAAAATATGTAAGGAGAGAAAGATAAAAATAAGGAAGAGTAAGAAAATTACAGAGTGGCAATAGAGTAGACCTTATGCTAAACTTACAGGTCTACACCCGCTTGAGTCCCGGTATAGATTAATATTTACAGCCGTGTAAATGTCACAATAAAGCTTTCAACAAAACTGTGTCTAATGTTTTCTTTTTTCAAACTTCAACACACAAGAATAACCTTTACCAATTTTAGAAATTTCAGCATAAATGTTAATGAAACCCTGATAATGTAAAGGAAACAAGAATTTCCTGACCCATTTTGTTATTTAGACAAACAGAATATTATATTTCATTATTGTATATACAAAATAAATTTTGTAACTACATAAATCAGAACTTTTAAAACAAAATAAAAACAAACCAATACCTTTACTGTAATCTGCATAAACAAATTTCTTGTCAGTCCTAACGTCAGTTCCGTTGCTTTGGTTGCGCTCGACATACTGAATTATTTATGAAACCTGAACAAATAATTGACCTTTCTCTTTTTTCTTTTACAATGAAAAATATATAAACATCTGTAACTCAAAAGGACGTGTCCTTTTCACTTTTTTAAATGATTTATTTTATATTTATCTCATTGAAAGAAATGAATATTGTTAGATATTCGGTTAAACATCATTGTATGTATTTTTCCTACTAGATAAAATATTAAGTAATGCATCTTTTCATGTTGAGTAAAGAGATAATTTGTTACAAATGCAGGTAATAAAAAGAGCACTTGTAGCAGACTGCTGTAAAGCGTGAGAGGAGCTACGTAGACTTAGGTTTTACGACATTCAATAAAACTACTTACTCTAACTGTTGGATTAAAGCAGGGCAATGAAATATTTAATAGTTTTAAAATTACAATTTATTATTTGAATTTAAAAATTAAATATTTTTCCCTAAACACCAAGGTAAGCATATCTCTGATAAAGCCTACCTCTAAAAACTATTATATGTTATGCTGTAACATAAATGAAGCGTATTTACTTGTTACTAATTGAAGGTTAGGAAACACTTTGACGATGTACTTAGCAGTTGTACACGTCTGCACGAGTGCATTATACATGTTCACTTCAATGTTGTTACATGTTTGGCAGTTTCATAAAAAACCAAATAGTTTAGTGATTTCATCACAGAAAAGAACAATAGAAATAATCTTAGATTGTAAGCTAAGAGGTAAGATGAAGAATTTTTAAAATTCAAGGGAGAATATTCGTCATATTTAAAAATCCCCTTCACACACACATATATAGAACGCTTTACTCAAGTTCTAACACCCCTCGAAACACTACAGCTTCACTATTCGTCAAGGATATTAAAACGTACAGCTCATCCTGAAAATTTGTGAAATACCAAGGCTGCATACGCAGCTTTGATTTAATAACTTCCATGGATTAAATGCTTGTTAGAATGTCTCACACTTTTGTGAGTAGATGTATTATTCGATAATGGAAACGTCTAGGGTAAGAAGAAAGTCAAAAATAATTATGAGTTTCCATGGCGTATAAAAAGAATAAACGAAACCATTCATCCATGGAGCATCAAAGGGATCTCTGAGGTAATTAGAGATTCTATAGTAGTTACTAGGAGCCATTGAGAATTATGGAGTGTTTGTAGATGCGGTCGTGGTAAATTGGAAGGTCTAGGGCAAGTAGAAGGACTATAACGATTAACAGTATTCATGGAAAATGAAGGAAACATACGGAGAGTAGATGCGTTCATGGTGAATAGAGATATCTTAAGTAAATAAAGAGTATTAAGAGATGAGTAGAATCCATCGTGAATGAGGGAAAATACAAGAAAAAAGGGTTCCGCCATGAATAATGAGTTCTATGGTATCGAGAAAGCCAATTGAAATTAGAAGGACCAATGACGAATAAAGGGATATTCGATGAGCAGAGGCGACCAAATCGAATAGAAACGTCTAGAACGAGTATAGGACAAATGAGGATTATATGAACCCTTTGTGAATAAAGAGTAATAGAAGTAGTAGAGACGGACGTCCTGAATAGCGAAGTCTAGAGTAAGTAGAGGGTCCATAGAGATCAGAAGGACCAATGATGAAGAAAAAGATATACGATGAGCAAACTAGTGTTAGACGACTTGAGGATTCCGCGAGCAATAGAGGTTCAATTTAGGTTTCCTCCAAAATAATTTTTGAAACTTCAGAGTACTAAAATTTTAATCCCTTCGTAAACTTGTTTTCCTACTATTTTATTATATTTTAACAGGTTTTTATAAATTAAATGAGTACTTGGTTACTACGAATCAGGTTTCAACCAACATTCCAGGATTGTTCATTAAGGATATTGACTTTAAAGCTGAGGCAATGTTACTTGAAGTGTTTCTGGGAGTGAACAGATTGAAAGATATGCTCGAATTAAATTAGGGAAGATTTTTTAAAAAATTATTTTGTTCAGACTACTAAAATCTCTAAATATTTTATCAATTTTTCGAACAATATCATGAGCATGCATATTTATTAGACTTTACCTTATTGTTAAAGTTACATGTTTCCAACTTATAGATAAGTGACATGTATAATAGGCATGTATGTTTTAGTCTGTGCATGGTCAAGATTTGACGTTATACGTTTGAATTAAGGAATACGCTAAAATGACTGTAATAAGGTGGAAAAAAATGTCAGAGTTAATAAATTGTGGTGGTTTACTTTATAACCAAGCGAGCCAGGCTCAATGCTGCAGTAATTACGCCGGTGAAGTCATGACAACGCTTTCATCTTTTATTAAAGGTTATAGACCTACTCGTTACTGTATTACATATTCAAAGTAAAGAACACACTACACTAATAAATGCAAAGAGAGCAAGTAAAATGAAAATTATTTATATAGGCCTACTCATACCTGTTAAAAAGAATACATGTAATATGAAAAGCTATGTATTTCATATTCTTATTTAATTGAATTTATTCAACGCTTTCACAGTATATTTTGTGTCATATTTCTATCATTTTAGTACTAGAATCGTTTTCTTCACATATCCAACGCTCGTCCTTTTCTTTTGGGCTTTTAGACGCGGGCGAATAAATACATTGCTCGTCATTCTACTGTGTCTTCTTCCTCTTCCAAAGCCCCTTAGACAAACAGGTGGTAGGCAAGTTTTTCTCCATTGTTGTACAAACGTCAGATCGGGGAATTCGCCACATCCAGTGCTCTGTAAATAGCCATGTCTAGTTCTCATCCTCAATGTAGGGACTGTGACTCTCCTTGTCATAGTGCTGAGGATGGCACTTGTAGCAAGCGTCTTCCCTGTCTTGCAAAATGATGGAGCCCTTAAGGAGGTCAGTATATCCTTTCTGACAGATGTTTTTATCCCACTCGAGTAGAGAAGTTATTTAGTAGCCTCAAGTTTTATTGCAGCAAACATCCAGGTTTTGCAATCTGGCCTCTTATTTCCCCATAGGGCACAATGGCCAGCTCTGTACCTCTTTTCGACTGGGCACATGTACCCAGGAGAATGTATATCTATTTTAGAGGAGTAGCCGTGGCTATTCAATCACAAGGCTGTTGTCCTGCGGTATGGATGAAGGTGTAGCTTGCAGAGGTTCTTTGCATAAGGGATCAGAAAAAAACACATTTTCATTGACACATTGGGAACAAATACAGTATATATTCCTACTGGGTAAAATATTTTCTGGAAATTAAATATCGTAAATGGTAACAATAATCCTTTTCATATACCTGAAATGTTAATGTTGTGGAGTTTCCAACTAATTGTAAACATTGTTGTTAAATACTATTTTTAACCAAAGATCATGAACCCTCAAATTTACTTACGTTAAGGATATATCATTAGGAAAGAGTCTATTTTCACATTTTACGTGGGTTATTCGTAACGTAATGAAATTTTGTTATCACAAATGTCTGCGCTCGTGCCACACCTCCGAGGATAGGTCATTCATTTTGTTAATAATCCAAGTCAGTTTAGTGACAGTTGCGATCCATTTTGTTTAATTACTCTTCATCAGTGCGATTTAAATGTGTGTGACGAAATTGGCTGTGCCAATAAGTGTGAATTTTGCAGCTATATTCGCATTTCACTGCCTTAACTTTTGCCCCATTAAAATTTACAGGCAGAGAACTGAGGTTTATGGTATAGTAATCAGTGAAGCATCAGTTCGAAAATGGTGACCAATGTGTTAATGGCGTGTGAACGAATGTTCATGATGAAGTTGTGAGTGACAAACTTAAAGCAAGGATTAATATGAACATTAAAGAAGATAGGCCTTTCACAATTAGATGATTTAATCCTGAAATATCAAAAAGTATGGTGTACAAAACAGTTGGTGACGAGCTGTGCTGTACAAAATTGTGCGTCAGGTGGGATCCTCAAAATTTTTCGGAGGAACGCGAAACTATACGAATAGGAGCTGCATTTGCATTCATCACTCTCAATGATACTGATGGTGATGAAGTGTTTAATCATATATAATCGTCGCTGATGAGGCTTAGATCATACACATAACTTCAGAAACAAAGCGTCCGTGCATGGAATTGCATCATTTGCGATCCCCAATGTTATCAATAAAGCAAAATAAAATTCTGGATTCCAGGAGATTTAAGAAAAGTGTGTTTTGGGATCGCAAAGGCACCGTACGCATTGAGCAATATGCCGAGAAGGAAGACGATAAATACGGCGCCCTACTGTGACGCACTTCATCGAACTCTCCATTAATTATTAGTTTAAAAATTGGCAGCAAACAAGTACGAAGACAGCATAGTAAAGCTGGTGGTAAGGCATAACAAGTGTTTAAATTTGATGACTATGTCAAAATTCAAAATGGTGACTATGTGGAAACATGAGTTAGGTATTACAATATTTGTGTAACAATTTTATTTCATTATATTGAATAAAAATCAATTTTATTTAATAATATTTTACTTGAATAATATCCAGAGTAGTTTGTAAACGTGATAAAAAATCAAGCAAATATCCAGGACCTGTTTTTGAGGACGTTAAACTGGGTAAACTCGGAAGCTACTATTACTACTCCTAATCAGCTCTTGGAATCTGCTCTTAATACCCTGTACTCACCGTTTTATAGGCCTCTGCTGTAAAAAAACCGCAATATGTTTCCACTGCTCCTGATTTATGCAAAAACCTGAATAAACATAACCACTCTCCCTATTGTATACAGATTAAATATAAGTAAACGTCAGCTCAAAGCACAGGTTAAATACGTCAAATTAATTAGGCCTACGGGTTTGTTACAAAAACATGATTTTCCTAAAGTGAATACAAAATTTTTGATTTAAATTTTGTTAAAGAGTGATCATATAATTACGTTTATAGTTTTAACTGTACGAATTTGAATTATTAAACAAAACCACATAGAGTCTATCTAGTAATCGAATATTATGGCAAATAAAATTAATGAACTAAAATCATGAATGTGTGACAGAGCAAGATTCTCTAAGTCATTGTACGTTTAAGTCGAGGGAATTTCAGGATAACCAGAATGTACCTGATCATCCACAATAAGCATGAGGTAAGTTTTGTTTCTATAAGTGTACATATTTTTAGGTTATTTCCCCCCCTTTTTATTTTAGCGATTCATTTATATTTATTAATCACATGTCTTTATTCCTGCAAAATATTTTAATATCAGTTGTTTATTCTTCTATTTAAGCTTTATAATCAGCAACCTCAATTGATATTTTTCTTGGTTAATTTTTTTATGCTAACAGTGGCTAGTATTTTATTCAAATAACTTCAAAACTATTCATAGTGTGATTCTGAGTCTGTTTCAGTAAACAATGTATATACTGTTGGCAGTGGTTTTAATAGGCATATTTGCATATTTTAATGTTTATTTATTGAGGAACCCTTTGTATAATATACAGAACCCGTTCTGCAAATTAAATTTTTTCAAGAGCTGACACAAACAATACCTCTGCTCTGTAAAAAATTTTATAATTAGGGTGGATTTTAATAGATACCGAGATTCCCTCCGATTTCTCTGCAAAAAGATTCAGCATTATTACTGGCTAATACTAAAGCAAATATTTTAAAGTTTTACTGCATTCCTTTTTCGTAAACTCAGATAAACACCATGCATTCTCATAAACGGCACAGACATTTTTTTGTCTGAAATAAATACACCTTTATGTAAGCAAACAACCTGGCTATGTTTAAACTATTTTAATGTGCTACACTCAATTAAAATCCTTGCTGTAGTAATTGACCAAGAGTCACAGATTGACAATGTAATGCAAAAGCGGGTAACTGTCAGTGGAATCAACACATATGCGTTTATGTACTGAGTTTGGATGTTCAATGAAATGCTAAATATTTCCAGATATATTTTACAGCAATAATGACATTGTTATGAAAATATGTAAAAATTAATTTCACAAAATATTCTAGTAAACAACTCCGGAAACATTTATATAAACAATTTTCTTAATGGTTTTAAAAACACGTTGAACAGCTAATGATTCTGGCAACCCTATCAGATGTCACTGTTTTATTATTAATATTTAATAATACACTGTCTAATACCTTAAATAACGAACTTTGGTTTTTTGTAATATTTTACATTTGTTTGTACCTTATTGCGATTAGTGTTGTATTCGCCTGTAATTATGTTTTTATATTAAAAAAAACAATATTTTCATATAGTTTTCTGTGTGTGTTGTACCTTTCCTCTCCTTGTAAATAGCTTTGCGAGCTATGTCCAAGCAGTACAGCCTGTGAGGGAGTCGACAACATTTCCTTTGCATGAGGTAAAACAGTTTATATCTTCTTGATATATAATGAAAGGGCTACAAACCTTATTGTGTAATTCTCTGCAATGATAACATTTAAATAAACATGAATATTGTATCGTAAACAATAGTAATAAAGAAATAAAATCCTTAGATGCAAAAAAGACAAATTAGATATAACCTAATCTGAATTTAACTAACATAAAAGCCATTTTCAAGTTACGTCTTATACATTGTTGCAAATATTTTTGCATGGTCATTACAGTTCTACTTTTCTGGTGATGGTAAGTGCGCCTCAGAAATTTGCATACATATCCTCTTGTAACCATTAGCATTAGTTGTTGATTATTATCATTTTTTTAGTAATGGCTATAAAAGAAATCACAGTATGTGATCATAGTATGTGTAAAAAAAAATCACAGTTAAAGAGACATTTCGAAACTTTTATTGTCGACACAGCATTTTCTTCGTTTAAAAAATTATTTTACTACGCTACAAAACGTTTATATACTTGTACAAAGCGGGCACTAATTTTGGCCCAAAGTTGACGGAGAGTTTAAACCCACAGGAAGCTTTATTTCTCCCCAACTTACAAAACAGGAACATCTAGATATATATATGAACATTTCTGATTCGCCATTATTATAATCAGAAGAGTGCACCTATACTGATCATACACAAAAATTCGCAAGAATGTATTAGATGTAACCTGATAATGAATTTTAGATGAGTGAAATTCGTATTAGGTTATATTCTAATTTTTATTTCTTGCTACTAAGGGTAATAATTGCTTATTGCTATTTTTTACGGTAGAATTCTCATATTTATTTAAACTTCTTTATAACAGAGAATTGAAAGTTTTGTAGCACTTTCATTACAGATCAAGAAGATATAAACTATTTTACCTGATGCGAAGGAAATGTTGTCGACTGCCTCAGGGTCAGAACTGTTATGACGTAGTTTGGTGGAGTTTGCAAAGTTATTTACAAGGGAGGAATGTTTAAACACACACACAAACACACAGGAAACTAAGTATAAATATTGTTTTATTTTTTATAAAAGAACATATTGCAGGTGAGTACAACACTAATCGCAATAAGGTACAAAAATCAAACGTAAGACATGATATTATAGCGATAGCAAAAAATTAACTGGCGGTATAAGTAAAATTGTCGTGGAAGACAATTATGAAATCCTCGTACAAGCAAAATACGTAATACATAGTTTAGGAAATTTGCACAATCCAAAAATAAAATACTTGCAATTCATAACTTAAAATCTAACCAACCCAAGAGTTAGGTGTAAGTACTAAATATCTACAAATAGAATCATTTGGTTTTTACTTTCTCTAATATCTTTGATGTATATGGCAGTAGATATATTTATGATTTTTCTGAGTATTCTCATTAATTAAACAGTCACAACCTGCAGATTTAAAAAAAAAACTTCAGAGTTTAGACATCGTAACAAAAAAAAGTTTGTATTTCAATAATTTGTGTTTAATTTCATGAGATATATTTCTTAAAATTGATTCAAAAGCGTTTGAAAAAATATTAAAATGATAGTTTTACAGTTTTATTTTATCACTTTATATCAAATTATTATTTTAATTTTATAGACTATTTGTATTAACATATTACAAAATTCATTATAAAACGTATTTATGAAATTATTAGTAGCTTTTTAAATAGTTCAATATTTAAATAAATGGCAAACAGCTTTGTGTGAAATAATTCAATTACCAAAATATTATCTAATGAAATATTTAGGAGTTTATTAAAAATATTCCCAACAAATAATTGTATTAATTAGAATATAATCTCATATAAATTTTATCGCCTAATATTTACAATATCTAATAAGTGTTAAATACACTTCAAGATTTAGACCTGTTTTATCCCAAAATGAAGTCATTCGAACAGATTAAATTTTGGAGAGGGTGGCCCTAATCCGGTCACTGACATCCCCAGGCACGCCCCCTGCCTCTCTATAAAGACACACTCAACCCGAAATATTTCCTTTTATGGCACAATAAAGTTCTCCATGATTACAACAGTACGATGTTTAACGCTAATGACAGTCTGCCTCGAGATCCTTATCTTTGTTGCTGTAACCTTGCTGTTACATCGAACTCGACAAAATTCATAAAATAGCACAATTGATTTATCAATCGAAAGTGAAATAGATCGTTGATTGGTTTGTAACATTCTAAAGTGGCTCTACTTTAGGAAAATTTATAAACTAACACAAAACATTGTCAATATATATTATCTATATTCTTACGTTTTGGTTAAATTTAAAATTATTCGAGTTTCTCTTCAATTTAAAATTCATTTAAAATCTAAATTAGGGTAGCAAAAATTAATTTTCATCCGATTTATTAAACTTAAAATTATTATTGTTGCATTGAACCACTTTATGTCTCTCAAGACCATCAACAAATACATCCAAAATGGCATCTAGCAGGTTCAGCGAGTGTATGATGGTTTTTAGTTACAACAAAAAGTGAAAACTTTATATGTGGTTCTTATGCATAACAATCATGTAGACCGCACCACATGGGCCATTTGGTATGCAACGAAAGCAATGCGGACATGCAATATACTCTACAACGATACAATATTACCAAGAGTCGCTCCTAGATACTTATTTTCAAGGGACATGAGACCTGAAAACGAACAAAAAACCCTCTGGTCGTACCATTAATTAAACAAAAACCCTTTTCTTTGTGTCAAGTGAGACTCAGTTAACCACGTAGATGCTGAATATTACCATTAAAAATAGCAAATTTATTTGTAACATTTAAATATTTTAGGGAAAAATACACCAAAAGTCTGATATCATGAAAACGTTCTGTAACATTAAAATGAAAATTTGGGATAAATGGCTTTAACGTATATAATGTATCTACGAAACTAATAAATTTTTCGTAAATAAAACATAATATAGGATGCCACTGAAATTATTTGACTAAAAATCATATATTATTAAAACATATAATAACTTGTATTTAATACAAGTCTTGTGACGGGTAGACCAATTGACCAAAACTTGCCCCAATCTGTTAGCATTGCAGCTTTCAGATTGAAGACCGGTCATGATTACCTTGCTGCGCACCTCCACCGCATTCATGTGCTACCGACCCCGGAGTGTCTGCTGTGTGGTGGTGAACTTATGAATCCTGAACACCTTAGTGGTTGTACAGCCCTAATTACAGGCCCAGGATTACAACAGTCCTACCTTCATCTCATAAGTACCTCCCATTAATTTTTTATAACTAAAATCAGATATTTATATGTCTAAAGTAAAATTATTAGTATTTTTTCAAAAGGTAGAAGAGAAATAACTAGTTATGTAACATCCTCGGCTTAAGAAACATGTTTTAGTTTTAACCAACAATTTATAATCTCAATTATATTTCAAGGTACATACGTTTCAGGGTGACTTTAAGAATTAAAGTCTCATATGTGCTTCTCCTTCTATATGATTGAAACGTGAATGCAAGAGGCTTCTGTAGAGATTCGGTCGAAGGAAGCGACCAACTATTTTAATAAACAGATGTAGTGATCCAATTGCTACAAAAAGCATAAAACCTTGATTGGGAAACAAAATAACTCATCTCTTTATTTGTTTTTGAAACTTTAAGAGAAAAATCGTTAATCAACATGTAAAAGCAGTAATTAAAAGTCAGTATTTAATAGAATTTATAAAATTAGCAGATGAATAACATATAAATTAGTATGATAAAAATATTTTTTTAATTAAAATTTCCCATTGAAGCAACATTTATTTTCTCTAAAAATTGTTCGTGGTCCTATTAATTATATTATTTAAACCTGGTTTACCTTTGTGGAGATTTAATATTTTGGATTCTCATATAGACAGAAAATCATTTGATCAAGTAAAATGTATTACTGTTTAGTCACAAGACCATAATCACAGGGTAAAATCACTATGGATGATCCTATGAAACATATATATTCACACAAACACACACACACACACAAACACACACACACACACACACATAAACACACACACACACACACACACATATATATATATATATATATATATATATATATATATATATATATATATATATATTTATATATATTTATATATATATATATTTATATATATATATATTTATGTATATATATATACACACACACATTGCTCTACTACAATTTTAATTATGCGGATACTTCGGGAATATTTAAAATAAATTACTATATAAAGTGATAAATGTGCCATGCAAATTTATACATATATCAATACAGACAGAGAGAGAGAGAGAGGGATCACACACACAAACACACACACACACACACACACACAAACACACACACACAAACACACACACACACACACAAACACACACACACAAACACACACACACACACATACACATACAACTTATGTATATATATATATATATATATATATATATATATTTATTTATTTATTTGGATTCTTCTCATAATTTATACTCTTTACTTACTGAAGATATCTCTTTTCGCTATGAATGCATCTACTCACTATGTATTTCCTTATTTTTCCATGAATGCTTTTAATCCTTATAGCCCCTCTACCTGCCCTAGACCTTCCAATTCACTATCAACGCATCTACAATCAGTGCATTAATTTCAGTGGCTCCTTGTAATTATATATTGCCTCGTCCAATTTATACATATTATTTTGATAAATGAATACAAAATTGTTTAATTAGGCTTAAAATAAATTGAATATTTATTAATCAAGTTTGACTTAATGCAATGTTTTAGGACAACAGATTGACATACATTGGTGTAATAGCTCTATAAACGTTCACATAAGCTTTTTAAAGAGATCCGTTTGGTTAATCCTCTTAGTTCGGTCAATGAAATGTGACTTCACAGAGTTTAAAGGTTAGAGATTTCTTGTTAAATAAATTATTTATTTCATTATTTAGACCGGCCGGTCGTAATACTGAAGCAAAAGAATAGGAAAAGATTAAAATATTTTAAAGTTTACACAGTAATAATTTAATTTTAAAACGAACTCACAATTTATGAAATATATATTAATGCTATTCAATTATACACAAATTTCTCCGTTCCGTTAAGTATTAACTAGGCAAACATTCTGTCGATAACACTTATCTATTAATTAAACTCTCATCCCCGTCCCTTGATAAATTGAATTAAAACCACTTCCAAACCCTTCAAACTTATAAATTATTCTTTTCGTTTAAAAATAAACATTTACCTTGGTTAATAAATCGGTTGTAAATACGTGGAACTCTAAATTCGACTTTTTTAAATTTTTAAATTAATGTATTTGATAAATTTATTGAACAATTACTGTCCCTATAAAGTCACCCAGACTGCTCTTAGCGTTTGTCCTCAAGCGCTAGAAAAGGTAGTACCTTTTTTTAATTGATCGGGCAAGGCTTCTTCGCACTTAGAATGAAATACAAGAATTAAATATTTCAAATAAAGTATGAAGAATTGAAATTTCAAACCAAGATTATATCTATAAATAAACAAAATTACATATTTATTTTTTTAAATTGGTTGATTTCATCTTCACGTGAGCTACTAGTTTTCACTAAACAATTATAAATATTTATAAACTGGCCTATAGTAGCTCTTACTTATATTTTTTGAGGACGGCCGTTTCGGAGTTACGGTCTGAGTTGCCAATGGGGCACATCTCCCGAAACTGCCGTCTTCAACAAATTCAAATAAATGCTACTATAGGCAAGTTTATAAATATTTATATTTATTTTTTATTAGAATAAAAGATGACGTGATGCAATACAAACAGTTATTGTGTGTTTAACGCAATAAATAAAAACTTATTCCAATATATAACATAACACGTCCTAATTTTAACCTCTCTGTTATTTAGATAAATTAAACCAAATCTTTATTCACATACAATTTCTTATTTACACTTTGAAAACACTTACCGGGTAAATTGTTTATTTTACAATTTGTATCTAACGATTTGTCTTAGGCAGTCTAACTGTCTATCAAAATCGTTCTAAAGATATACATATTACGTTAAAATACATGTTTAAAGTTTCAAAAAAGAGAATTAATTTTAAGTTTATATTTTTTTAAACTATTTCATCTGAAAATATTTGGTTAGATGCATACTGGTACCTGAACAAACATCAGTTGTAAACTTACTGAATTTGTCAACCTACATTTTAAAAAAAATCATTATAAAACATACCCTGACAACATTTAAACTTTGGACTAGACAAATCAAACTTTGGAACCTTCCAATTCACAACGAAAACATCTATAAACACTCCATTATTCTCAATGGCTCCTTCTAATGACTATGGATCATTTATTTAACTCAGAGGTCTCTTCGATGGTCCATGCATTAAAGAATTCTTCTATTCATTTCATACGTCATGGGACCTCCTAATCACTCTTGACTTTCCTCTTACCCTAGACGTTTTTATAGTCAGATAATACATCTACTCACAGAAGCGCGTTCTATTCATCATGTGTTTCTACAGCAGTCATGGAACCCTTTATTCAACATGAACGCTTCTATTCACAAGACATCCCTCATCTGCTCATCCTATTCCTCATGCTTTTTTCTAACAATCATTAACAATTACTGTAAATATAATCTGTAAATCTATAATCAGTAAATTATATTACTAGAATTATTACCTCTATTCAGGTATATTCCTTCTGTTCACCAATACACATTAAGAATACAAGCATGAGAGGTTCTGGGAAGCATTCAATTTGTTGGAAGTTTTTAAATCGAAGCCGCGTAAGTTGCCTTTGTATTTCACAAGCTTTTAAGATGAAAACTAGAAACTGCATTAAGTGTGCGTTTTAATATCCTAGACTGCATTGTCAGTGAAGCCGTAGTGTTTATAGGGGGCTGGAACTTGAGTAGTGCGGTATATGAATGTGTGTGAAGAGATACTTACATACAATACGTGTACTTCCTTGAATTCTAAAGCTTCCTCTCTCCTACCTTATAGCTTACTAATTAGGATTATTTCAATTGTTCTTGAAGTGTTTCTTAACTTTCAACTAGTAACAAATCAATTACCTTTTTTATTTTACAGCATAAACAAATAATTTCTTTTAATTTAAACACAAATATACTTACCTTTGGTATTAAGGAAACAAATATTTTCCATTTATTTACTCATAAAAACGATTAATTCGTATCACTTAAGGAAGGAGTGACGTATACTTCATTGCCCTGAATAATTCGAACAGTTAAAGTAAGTAGTTTTATTGAATGTCGTAAAACTAAAGTAGACGTTGCTCTCCTATAGCTTTACAGCAGCCTGTTACAAGTGTTTTTTTTATTACCTGCATTTGTAGCAACTATTTCATTACTCAACATGAAAAGCCGCAATACCAATTTTTGTATCTAGTCAGAAAAATACGTACAATGATATTCAAGCAAATACCTGACTCTATATTCATTTATTTCAAGAAATGTGTATCACATTTCGTTTTTAAAATAAATACTTTTAAAAAGAAAAAAATGACATGTCCTTGTGAATTACAGATGTCTATATATTTTTCAGTGGTAAAGAAAAAAGAGAAATGTCAATTATTTGTTAAGGGCTCATAAATAATTCAGTATATCAAGCGTAACCAAAGCAACGGAAAGGAGGGCGGGACTGACAAGAAATTTGTTTATGCAGATTACAGTAAAGATATTGGTTTGTTTATATTTTATTTTAAAAGTTCTGATTTATGTAGTTAAAAAATTTATTTTGTATAAACAATATTGGAAAGATATGAACAATATTACTTACACACATCTGTTTGTGTAAGTAACAAAATGGGTGAGAAAATTCCTGGTTCCTTTTCAGCATAAGGGTTACAGTAACATTTATGTTGAAATTTATGAAATTGGTAAAGGTTATTTATTGTCTATTGAACTAAAAGAAACGATATACTACGTAAGGTGCGCTATGTTGTGGCGTTTACAAGGCTGTAAGTATTAATCTAAGCCGTCATACTTAACACGGTTTAATCTGCTATGATAATCCATGTCGGGGATGAAGACCTCTATATCTAGCATAATGTTCACTCCACTACCATTATGTAATTTCTTTACCCCTTCTTGTTTTCATTTATCTCTCTTTACAGTTTCTATACAAAGGGTTTTTAACCTGATACCACCTTTTCCCTATAGTCTCAGGATCATTATGTACTTTTCTCTTTAGTCCTTTCTATTTTCACCCACTCTTCTTTACCTTAGTTTTTAGAAGATGATATAACGTTTAGGCCTCTTTACGTCTACGTTAGACAGTATGTTCTCTTTTCTCTACATATGCGATCAAGTACACGTTTTCCTTCATACTTCCCCTATATTCTTAATTTGGTGGTGTTACTCCTTATTTAATTCTACCTATATTCAAAAACCTTTCCAATTTCGGAAGGGGATAAAGGTGCACTCGCTGAAGCCCTTAAAACGTTGCACTCACTTCCCCAAAATAAGCCAGAACCTTTCATTCATTGAGTTATTTTACCCTTTCTCATACTACCAGTTTGGCTTGTTCAATTTTAATGGAGTCACCCACTCCATTATTAGGAGAAATACGTGTTCTTTCTCTCAGTACACCTAAATATAACCAAACGTTTATACCTTTACATGTACACAGAATCCACCTACTAAACAAATATTTATGGTCATTATGGAAAGTAGAATTCATTTTTGTTATGCAACCTTCCTCATTAAAATCATTCGATTCGCAATGCTCATCTTATGCCCTTATTTTGATAACGTCTATGTCTCACAATATTCCTCACTAACATTGTGAACAGTTTGTAACAGCCATTCATGTTTTTTTTATTGCCATTAATAAAAATAAAAACTAGAGTTTTTAAATGGATATGCTTGTAAATTAGGATCTATCAAAACGTTTTTAAGGAGTGTAATAGAAAGGAAAATAGTTTTAAGATATTTATTTATTACAAATAAACCAACTTGTAGAAAATTATATATAACAAAACAATTTCGTGCTAGGGATGGTAAAACAATAACTATACATTAAAAAACATCATAAACTTATAGATAACTACAGATTTGTTTAAAAAACCTTTAGGCTTTGTTCTTACAAATTGCCCAATTTAGTGTTTGGACAGTCTGGGCATACAAACTGTGCATGGTCTAAAAATATACATTTTTGCAGTACTTACAACTATACTTGGAGTTTGGCTGTCCTTTTTATAAAAAAAAAAAAAAAAAAAAAAAAAAAAAAAAAAAAAAAAAAAACACCTTTTTCTGGTACTTAGAGGGAATTGTTCAGCAGTTTCTGAAGTGCCAGCAAACTCTTGACTTCTTAGAAGGATCTCAGGATTGATGTTAGTCAGCAAAGATCTGCGTTGAAATTCTTCAGACGTTAAGCTCAATACCAGTTCTTTCAATTACCCCTACTACTTGTAGTTGTAGTTGGATTATTTGCAATTTAAATTATTTGGGAGTTAATACCTGCCACACTCAATATAGAGTAGAATATGATCATTGTGCTTCTTGTGCTTCTAGCCACGTCGTGTGTAGCACACTCTTCTTTGATCCACACATCTCAAATCCACCTTTGGTCGAATTGTAAAGTGACTATGTCTGGCTTCTTGGCATCACCAGTACTCAATACGATCCTCCTCAGCTTCATCTGGGCTGTCATTAAGCTCAGAATAAAAACTTTCATTTAGTAGTTGGCGAATGTAGCCTTTTTGAAGAACACTATCCATTGTTCAAAAAGTTTATAAAATCTTATTCGATATAGCCGATAATATAAAAACTTTAATCGAAAAAATCATTCATAAACACTAAGAATAAAATTTTCTTATTTATTTTAAATTACAAAATTCAGTAACACAAGCCAGGGCATACTAGAATAATAACAAACGCTGAAATAAAATGGACGGTTTTTCGATTTTGACTGGGAAGCAAAAATAGACAGCAAGACAAAGCGTTAGATTTCTGGCGCATTCCTATCAACAATGGCAAAAAAATGTCCTTTCTCCGGGTGTTACAGACTTGGCCCTGGCTTCAGGGTTAATTATAGTTTCTTCATTTCCTTGAGTACTAATAAATATGATTTGTTCACTATAACGGACTTTACTCTTCATTTGTATTATTTATTTATTTGTAATAACGTTTTTTGATTAAAATAAACTATAAAAATCTGTATTTTTTTGTTTAAATTAAGTTGCGGTAGAATAACATTTTGAGCGAACTGTAATAAGGTAATTAGTTATTGCTAGCCAGTTTATACAGATTAATATACATACCTAAGCAAAGTGAGAAATACTCGTATACGAATATTATTCTATTGAATATTTGATTCAATGTACTTGAAAATCAGGATAAATACTAAAATCCTCTAATATTCCAACAACGTCTAAACATAGGGTCTTCTTATTCTGCCCACATTTATTGACTAGATACCCTTAGCCAAACTACGGTGTTAGACTAAAGCAAGGGGTGCGAAGTATCGAACTGCCTGATGTGTTTATTCTAATGTATACAATGTGGCTTACACCCCACCCTTTTGGATATCGGTTTTACTTGTTTGGAGCTCAGTGTATTTAAAGTTAAGTTACAGAAATTCCTTTGTATCTCAAATTTGTCTCTCGTGGTTCTCAAAAGCTCAATACTTTAGTAAAAATTACAAAATATTCTTGAAATATCTCCTAAGTATATTCAGAAATATATAAAATTTATTACGTACATGCTATTATTCTTGATTACGTTTTGTCCATTCTTACTTTTAAAAGGTAGAAAATTTTCAATGGTATTATTAATTGTAATAATAATATACGCACTTCAATCAAATAATTTTAGTTGAATGGTAAATTTTGTTTTAATTACGAAAGAATTGATTTTTATCATTGATAAAATATACAACGTTACAGACATTTGTCCCACATTTTCATTTCGATGTTACTGAACCTATGTTTTCATGTTCTACGTGTCTACGTGGTCAACTGACTCTCACTTGCTACGAAGAAAATGTTTTGGGTTCAATTCCTGGTAGGAACAGAGATTTTTTTCATTTCTCTTATCGATTAAACCTGTGAAAATTATGATGTAAGAGCTACTTTTAAGGTAATATTGTCCCATTGTAGAATATAGTGTCTGACCGCATTTCCTCCCTTGCATACCGGGTGTTAGGCACTCCCACCTTCTCTCTGCCAACATAGTTATGTTATGTATAAGAAGAGTTTTAGATGCATATACTTCCAATTTTTATATGCATAAAATTTCCACTTTTTGTTATAACCAAAAAGCCATCATACCTATGTTGAAAAAGCTAAATGCTCTTGAATGTATTTGTTAAAGATCTTGAGAGTAATAAGTGGTTAAATGCAATAATCATAATTTTTCGGTTGAGTAGTATAATAAATCAGATAAAAAATAATCATTACTACTCTAGTTTAGATTATTTAAAGTTTACCAAAACCTAAAATGAGTAGATTTTTTATTTAATAATGTTCTATGATATTTTCTAGATTTTCGAAAAATATCCCAACAAACAAACAACACTCGCGAGCCACTTTAGAATGTTACAATCCAATCAACGATCTATTTCACTTATTTATAAATCAATTGTAGTATTTCGTGAATTTTGTCGAGTTCGTTGTAATAGTAAGGTTACAGCAACAAAGATAAGGATCTTGTGGAGGCTGTCATTAGCGTTGAACATTTTTTTCTATCACTAAAGTATCATGTTTTAATTTGTTTTTTGTACCTTATTGCAATTAGTGTTGTATTCACCTGTAATATGTTTTTTACAAAAAAATAAAATTATATTTAAACAGTTACCTGTAAATAATATTCGAGCTGCCTTGTGAGTGAAAGTTATAATTAAAGAATAAAAATATGGTACAACTCACAAATATACAATTTCTTTATTTCAAACGCGTTTCAACGACTAATTTGTCGTCATCCTCAGTGAAGATACACAAATGAAATTAACTAAAATATATATATATATATATATTAAACATAACCTATAAAGTTTTAGCAAAAGTAAAAACAAAAGTAATTTGTGTATGAGGTAATTTCATTTGTGTATCTTCACTGAGGATGACGACAAATTAGTCGGTGAAACGCGTTTTAAATAAAAACATTGTATATTTGTGAGTTGTACCATATTTTTATTCTTTAATTACAGTTACCTGTGTATGTTTTAACATTCCTCCCCTTGTAAACAACTTTGCAAACTCCACTAAACTCTGTCCAAACAGTTCTGACCCTGAGGCAGTCGACAACGTTTCCTTCGCGTGAGGTACAACAGTTTATATGCTCAAGATATATACTGAAAGTGCTACAAAGTTTATAATTTAATTCTCTGCAATGTTAAAATTTTAAAAAAACAAGACTTTTGTACCGTAAAAAACAGTAATAAAAATATAAAGCCCTTAGATGCAAGATATAAATTTGTACAAATGTATATGCCGTTTGCCAATTTCACTAGGCATTATCAGGTTATACCTTGTTGAGAATTATTATATAAGATCAGTATGGTTGCGTTCTTCCGATAATGGTGAAGGCTTCTCAGATATTTTCATACTCATACTACTTAATTTTTTTTGTAACCAAAATATTATGTGTTGATCGTTATTATTTTCGTAAAGTAGTTACTATAAAAAGAACCGAAATAACATTTCAATAAACATGTCCAAGGTAATCTATTGTTGTCGATAGAGCATTTTCTTTTTTGAAAAAAAAATATTTGTTTTGTACTGTTAGAATATTACATTTAGAAATATCTTCTATTAAAGACGAATATAGTGTTATACGTCGGTGTGTTATACTTCAAAAAGTATGTGAAATGAAAAAGGTTGTCACTTGTTTTCATGCAAAAAGTGGCCTCTAATATTGGCGCAAAGTTGATGGAAATTATTTGTAAATCTAAAACCCACAGCAAGTTTTATTTCACCTAACATACAATATAACTAATTATAATTATATATATATATATATATATATATATATATATATATATATATATATATATATATGTATTATTGAAAGTATTAAACACTATATTATTTATTATTAACAACAAAACACAAGTTTATCATTTGTAAGGGCTGTCAGAAGCAGAAGCTATTAAATGTATTTTTAAAACTATTAAGAAACTAGTTTACATAGATGTTTCCGGAGTTGTTTGCTTAAATACTTTGCGAAATTAATATCAACATGTTTCCCTAACAGTCTCATTATTGCTGTAAAAATGGATCTGGATATATTTAGCAATTCATTGAACATGTACATTCAGTACATAAATGCATAACTTAAATGCAGTTCACTGGCAAGTGCGTAACAGTTATCGGCTTTGCATTAGCTTGTCAGTCTATGACTTGTGATTACCACATTAAGGATTTCAGTTAACTGTGGCATATGAAATACGTTTAAAACAGGTTATTTGCTTACATCTAGATGCATTTATTTCAGACAAAATACTTTCTGTAACATTTATGAGAACTTATGGTGTTCATTTGAGTTTAAATCAAAGGGACGCAACAAAACATTAAAATATTTCCTCCCAATGCGAAAATCCAAAAAATGTTATCGTCGCCTACTCGACATGTTATTATCTATAAAAACTATAGTCTTACCCCTTTTATCTATGACCAAACTACTGCTACAAACTAAAGAGCTTATCACTTGAACTAGATAGTAAAAACTAATAAGCCTTATAAATAAACAGTAAATTCAAAGACGTTAAATAAGATAAGGTAATTATAAACCAACCTAACTTACATTATGTTATATAAAATAAATCATGTTGACGTATGAAGGTGATAATAGAGTCAATAGCTGTGACATCGTCCCTCAAAATCACCTTTAAACTATAAAGATCTTAACGGTTATAAAATAACGGTTAACTCCTTACAGTGAAGCAGAATATGCTTGACTGTGATAGTTCTTCCACAAAACTAGAGATATAAGTCGGAATGGTGGTTCCACTAGTCGCATCAACAAGCGTTACGAAGATAAGTAACCACCACTTCCTCTCTACGATTCGATCGAACAGATGACCTCCATGGACGGTCGTGCTTCTTGATTTCCCTCAGTATATTTCCAGTCACAGATTTTTAAATGTTCATTCCAGGAAAAGAAAAATGAATTCTTCAAATTGCATACAAATTCCGATGCTGTGACACGTGTCGATGACAATATACTTGTAGCTCGGTTTACCTCTTTATCTACTTTTGTGATTCCGAATAAAGAGATAAAACACTGGACATTCCCACGTAAACACAGATTATGAAGCAGAAAAATAAACTGAGGATTATTATCGATACTTTAGAGAGTTCTTTTTTTTAATAGTATAAGAATTGTTTTAGCTACTAGGCATTGGGTAGATGCTCGATCAACGTTAGCAAATGAAATATAAACGAGTTTCTGTGGTGACTGTCGGAAGCTAAGATGACAACAAACTGTTTGACCGAACGGGCTTCTATATAAACTGTCGTTCGCCACTGTGATTAAACATATTCTTCAACAACAAGGTTCCTTTACATTACGAATGAATCGTAGTTGTTACGGACGCTTTAAATGATTCAATTAATTTCAATTGGTCTACGTTAATCAAGTGGGACACAGACGACAACCTTTATCTCTACATGAATTAGTTTTCTATTTGAATAAATTATAGACCCTTATCTGACCATAATTACTTGAAGCTAATTTTCATGTCGCTATAATTTTAAATTTACCATGTTTTAAACGTTTCCTATACCAAGCACTACGTATACCATATATATATATATATATATATATATATATATATATATATATATATATATATATATATATGTTTATATTTTGTGTTTTAAATATTTTCGAATTCAAACATGACACCTGATGTAGTTATAAAGAAAATGGTTACTTTAATAAACCGCAATCATCATTCGATGTTTATTGTAATAATCGATTTAGAAAATCAAACGAAAACAATCCATGGCTGACCTACAATTTACGTCTGATGTTTACATCCTTTCAATATGCATCTAGACCACTAATCGTGATACTAACGTAAGCAAGCGTTCATGGTAAACATTTTTACAAGTTTGTTATGAGTCCGTTATGTTTCAATCACGGAGTGACAAACTTGCAAAGTAAAAGAAAAGTGTTTTCGATTAAATATATTTTTAAGGGTTCCTCATTGGTCAAGAAACTTTACTAAATAATTATGAAATCAATCATATTCTGACAGTATGATTTATTTTCATCCTTTATTATTCTTCAATAACAGCTATTCAAATAAGCATATTTTGTCAGCAGTGGTTGTTTAATAAGACAACTGATCAATAAGTCTAGTTGTAACATCAGTAAAAAAACTGAGTAATTGTTATATTTACTTATTAACAAGAAATAAAGTTAAGATACAAAACATTTTTTTGCAAAATACTGTAACGAACCAAGTAAACTTGTTATTACACACATGTAATGGACGCATGTGGTGAATGCTGAATTTACATACACAAAGCTAGTTAGTCCTATTTCATTAAAATAAAAAACAATTAAAATGCTAAACATTGCGTCAGCCTCTGCTACCGTAAATTAAACTCCCTCCTACAAACCTTTTGCATATAAAAATGTGTCCAACTAAATAGCCTACACTTCAGTGCGTGAAAACTCATTATTTTATAATTAAAATAATTTGTAATTAAATGAAATATCATTACATTCACTGCAGACAGTTTTTGCTTTTTGTCACTATTTCAAGCAACTGTTATTATGTACAACTTTTTTTAAAGGGATGTTTTTTTTTAAGGGAACAAATACAATTTAACTCCTATAGAAACGGAGTAAAATTATGAATGTACTCAATTCATTCCCCTAGTAATTTAATGTCTATATCGCTATCATATCATAGAACATTGCCGGAAGTGTATTCAGGTCACGTAATCAACCGTCCACTGCAATATAAGCTTGTAGCGCCATTGTACAGACACGCCCCTGTACTTGATATCAAAGGAACTCGTCAATTAATACAATTTGCAGTTGTAGAATGCCGCCAGTGTTTCTATTGAACATTTTAATATCTTTTTGATAGACTAATGTTTCCCTTCTTATTAAAACATAAGCATTTCTTAAATTAAACTAAAAAATGTTCACTTTATTTACAGTTCACAAAATACCATGTCAAAGTATGATATGTTTTTAATTATAATTTTCAATAAGATAGGTAGATAGGAACCCAATTCATTAAGGTCTAAACTTTTGTGTGCCGCAATATATTGGGTAAAATATT
Organism: Prosapia bicincta; assembly: GCA_036971475.1. Taxonomy (NCBI): domain Eukaryota; kingdom Metazoa; phylum Arthropoda; class Insecta; order Hemiptera; family Cercopidae; genus Prosapia; species Prosapia bicincta. The sequence goes on along the minus strand of JBAIZL010000005.1, from coordinate 182,880,693 downwards.
TGAATGTTGAAATTTATCATATTTTGAAGGGTAATTTTCTTTATGAATGTAAAAGACAAATAATAGGCCCACTAAAAATTCGAAACTTTATGAAACTATAATTAATTTTTATATATATGAGTAAGATGGGATAGGATTAACGTTGGGTATACAGCGCACTATCGTTTTATAGCGTATTTGTAGCAAATTTGGTACTAATGTAACATCAACAGTCCCATCAGTATACCCGGGTGTCACTATAGTGGATTGTCTCTTCGCCAGTAGAGTGTGTTTCAATTCAGGTAAGATTCTGTTAATTGCCCTTGAATACTGTTACTTTTTTCAAAATAATTTAGTTATGTATTCCTATACGTGTTGTGTTATTTTACGACGTAATAGTGCATGTAAAAGTACATTTAAATTGAAGTAATTTCATTGCTATAAAGTATCATAAAGCTCAGTCTGAGAATCTCAAACTACTTTAGTTTTATAAATAGTGCAAGCGGGGTAAGATTGCGCACGTTAGTTTGGGTCAGGACTTCACATGAGTTGATATGCTCACTCTTACCCCTGTGCGTTTATTAAACATGTTTAAAGACTCCTACATATTATGACATTTGTCTTGGATATAAAGCCGCTTCAAGTTTTTCAACCGTAAACTTTTAGACTATAAAACTGTAAAAAAATAAGTGCTACAACCATTTGGTAATACCAAATGCACCATGCGGTTATTAGGGCATATCAGGTATGCTCTGATGACTGAGGTAGTTATTTCCTACCATCAAATGCACTATTGGTTCACTGGTAAATAACTTTTTTTTGGAACCTATATTAAGAAAAGAAGGGCTTGGCACTAACATAATACATTAATTTTATACCTGGATACGTTAGCGCCAAAACCTTTTTTATGAAATACCTGGTAAACCCAATTATCAAATGTTTGGTGCCGCTATTTTGAGTCTTAAGTAACATCTTTTTTTTCGTTACGGGCGTAACTGTTTCTTCAATACACCTGGAAAATTCAACTGTCTGTTTCTAACTTTTGCGTGTCGCTATAATTTAATCTCAAATTAAAAGTTGAAACGAGTTATTTCGAAACTTGAAGGCAGTTGAGAAAAGATAACATTGATACATTAGTTATTTTTCTTCTTTGGTTCTAGACCAGCTAGATTATTTGAGTTCAGTTACTCCTCCAAATTACGACTCCTTCATTAGTAATTTAAAATTTGTTTTTACTATTAAATTTTTTAATGGAATTAGTACTTTTTAAGTTCTAACATTTATGGATTTCGGATCAGCTTTGATTCGTAATCGTTTGAGAACTTCTGAGATGATTACTTGCATTGAAACAGTAATGTAAGAAAATAGACATGATATATGTCTTTTGGAGTTTTTAGTTTTGTAAGTTTAATTTACTCATTTGTATTTCTTAATACCCTTATTATTAATTTCCATTTTTCTTAGAATAGCTAAAATTAGTTTATAAGGAATTTTACAACTACATTGTGTAAATTAAATTTTTATTTAGTTTAACAAATATAGTTTAAACAATTCGACGTTTCGTAAATATTGTTATTCTTTCACAAGGTCGTATAAATATATAATTATATTCATTGATAAAAATATATTTTTTATTACATTTCTAATAGAAGTAAACAGTGACATAACATATGTGGATTCATTCCAAATATATATATATGGGTAAAAATATTCATTCTCTACGCGAATGCAGTGGGTAGTTTCTGAGTATCGCAAAAATGTAGATAAATAACCTTCCAATATCTCTCAACAGCTCTCTCCACTTAATTAATTAAACCCCCACAAATTGTACCAATCGTGCTGTCTGTGATTACGTCGGACGTAATTTGCATGATTTCAATTCGTTAGCCCTAATATTGTTACGTTGTGGTGAATCCAGTGAAAGTTTGCCTTCATTGGTTCATTGAATTTAAATATTTTATTCTTGATTTAATGAGATTGCTGAAAAAATCACAGGTTATATTTGTTGAGGTTTTTAAATAAGACTTGGCGTCAATATTTCTATTAATCTAGTGCCTTTTGCGATAGACTATATGACTTATCACAAGCAATTATAACAAGACTATTATTTGTTACGACCAACTCAGGCATAAAATTAATGTTTAAAAATCAACAAACATTATTCATACTTGATTACAAACTGATTTTGAAACATAATCGTAAATGAAGGGGATAACGTTACTTATTATAACTAGCATTTATCATTGCTTCATAACAAAGCTAGATTTGTGTATTTATAACTACGGTGATTTAATAAAAGATGTAGAAAACCAATACCGCTACAAAATCTTGCATTTATAGTACTCGTAGGCCGCGCTTCTTTCAATAATGACAGATGTACTTGAAGTTTGAATAAAACACACTTTTGTCAAACGGAAACATGATCGTACTGTTTTAGAGCTTATCAGAAAAGGTTTGCTATAGATGAGCAGAAAGTGTTCAGGATTGGTTCGAATGATTGTTGACCTATTTTGATAATAATTCCCTACTTCTTTCTACTGTAGATCTTCATTTCCACCACAAATTTCTTCAATCTTTTTTAACTTTACCAAATAATTATTTAAAAATTTTAAATAAAAATACTTACCGATCTTTTCTTTTCACATTTAGTTTATCTAGCAATTACTACAAGTCATCTTGATTATTACTTACTAAATAATTTATATAACCCTAGAACAGCTGCTAGTACCGAGAGGCCGATTCTCTCTTTTAAAATCACGTGCACTCTGTTTCACCCCCGAAATTTCAATAACTGCCTCTTCACCAAACTTTAGTGACCTCCCGAAACATTCGAAGTCTTACTACCAATGACAATAACCAATCACTGTGTTTCCATTAAACAATATGTTAAATTTGTACGTTAGAAACTGATAAACCAAATATTACTTGTAGCCTAACCTTCTCTCTTTAAATTCTGTTTTAAACAAAAAAAAGGGCACTTTCAACCCTTGTTAAAGATTTTATGCGTCTTATAAAATATTCACATTTAGACAGGCTTTATCGGCTACATTGAATTTCTGCATGTAAGCAAAATGTTAAGTAATACTTTATCTTGTTACATACAGCCACATAAATCATAAAAACGGTAAGTTACAGAAAAGTTACGTAAACTGTGGGTACACGAACGGAATTAGTAAAACGAAACACAAACAACCCTTTAATTAGTGAGGATTAAAGAACAAGAATTCAGAACAAGGGTGCTTCGTGGTATCGAGAGTCGAGGGAGGAAATATCACGACGTGCTCGCTCAAAGACAACCCGTTAATTCACTACAGTAAAAAAGTGGAAGGGCGCTAAGGAGTGTAACCAAGTTTTAGTTGTAATTATTCTTCACCACAAATATCCGTTGCTTTGGTCGCTTGCCTCCTCCTCTTGCCTCCATTTAATCAAGATTCCCTGTTCTCTGTCTTCTTTGGATACCCTATTTCTGCACGTCTCTGAAACCTAACCTAACCATTTCTCTTAGATTATTTCCTCCTGAGTAAATTTTCCATTCTATTCCTTCATTTTTTCTTTACGTGTTTAAATTAATGTAATTTTACCTACCTTTGTATCTTTCAATTAGAAAGAGAAATCTTCCTATAAGGTCTAATCTTTTCTATATGCCTAATCTCCTTCTGCTGATATTTCTTCATGTGCACTTTTTGTAACTTTTATAAACAAGATTTATTGAATTATTAAATAAAAAATAATACTATATTCTCCACGTTCATTCACTATAAAATTTCAGCTACCTTAACAAATTATAATCCTGTCCACTTTACGTAATGTACCTCTTATTTCGATTATAATAGTCCACCTAGGGTAGCGGCTTGACACCTATTTTTACTCATATCGAGAAAAGGTCTACTCCATGTAAGCGACCGTGACCACGTGATGGTCACTGTCTTCTCTGACAAGTACTAAGGCATCAATATCCCCTATCCTTACTCTTACCGTCTACTCTTCCTTAGCTTTCTTCCTACAAGGGAGTGAAGTGGTATTTACCTTTTTATGCCTTTGTAAAGATGTCTATTCTAAGGTTGTTAATACCACCTCTGTATCCTGTATCAGGAGTAAATGTTATGGCATACAATTCATTCAATCTATATCCCCAACTGTTTCCCATCCTTTGTACGAGTAACAGCTTTACTGACTAATCGTCCTAAAACTAAAGTGCAACTTATTCTATGGTTATTTTACTCCCTAAAACAAAAATGGCTACCAAATCATCATTTTTCCTAAAACATTTACTCACTCTTTGTAACTTTATTACGTTACACGTCTGCATACTCAACCCTTATCCATGTCTCTTTAAAATTTGTCATCCACAATTAGATTCCTCTTCACTCTACCTGTACGTTGCATATTATGTCTTCGTAAATGGCTTCCAAAACAAGGAAGTACATATTCTTACTCATGAAGTCTCTGGATTGAAACATTTAATTTATTTTCCCGGAAATGTTCATAGATTTTTGTTACACTTATATACTGTTACTACAAATATTCTTTCCTAAACCTATCAAAAACTGTTTGTAAATCTATAGGCTACATATGAAGTTCTATTTTTTCTAATATAGGTCCTATATACAAATTTCACAGAGAGGGAGCGTGTACCAAAGAGAGATAGAGAAAGAGAAAAGAAATAGGAGAAATGTAAAGGGAAATAACAAAAGCAATGAATAGTAATTTATTGTACAAAAAATAAGGCAAACATAGAATCATTACAGTAAATACAAATACTTTTTAATACTGTAAACTAGACAACCTTTTAATAAAACTCTATAATCAGATACTTACAACTGTTTCAAATGTCCAACAATGTTTTGAAAGTACAGCGTTAATATTTCGGTTCCTAGGTGATTTATATAGAGTAATCTGAGCTACGTTCTCTATGTTTTAAATATAATATACATGTAACTGTTAGTGTGGATCTCCAATGAAACATCTTTAAAAATAATTACAATATTATAAGGAAATACATTTTTCTTACTGAATTAAATATAATTGTGAAAAAACCGCAACAAAGGATATAACAATGTTTTCAGAATACCCTCAGGAACAACTACATTGTTATCTTTAGTAAGACATTTCAAAGAAGACAGATAATACGTGTCCCTGGGGATACTAAGTCAATCGTTGTACAAATACAACCCTTTTGGTTGGAGGGATGAAAAGGGAAGTTTATTCGAGCACAAGGTTTCGAGGTTCGCTAAGCCTATTGTAAGAAATTTAATCTCCTGGCATTTCGCGTTAAGACTCTTTGATCAATAAATTTCCATAACATTAAAACTAGGAATGTACTGATTTTGTTGTCTTTGAATCTTTGAAATTAAATAAATATGAACGAATATAGCAAAGTTAAATTTAAAGCACATTTTTCAAAAAGGATGCTAAGATATAATGTTTTCTTTGGGCTAACCAATAATGAGAACTAAGCACTTACCCACCAGGCAGCGTTGTAGTGTTGAGTGGCTTCTGTTTGGTAGTGTGAGTTCCCAAATGTTTAGTACTTCCAATTGTAAAGTAGGTTTTCAATGATGTGGTACACATTTGTTGTGAATTGTATTCACTGTCTTCATTGAAACTTCTCTTATGTAATTGAAATTCACATTTCTGTAATGAGCAACAACATTTTTGAAGATGTACAAACGTTCTGTTTACTGTGTTTTGGGGGTAACTAGCGATGATCTATGTGTTTTTTTTATAGAGGTAAGGGTAAGGCGTAGGACAAAACAGATTGAAACCAATCAATTTTATATACTTATAATCAAAACAGAACCATAAGAAGTTGCCAATAAAAGCGACAGATTTTAGATTAGACACAAATAGAACTAGGTTATTTGAAACACTAAAACAACCACACAAACCAATAAAAAAAAATACAATACAAACATACTAAAAAAATAACATACACATTCAACTTTAACACAAACGACAATAAATGTGAAATGAAGCAAGAATATATCGCAGTATATGTAATGACAAACAGGTAGAAAATTTAAAACTAGATACAATGAACACGCTAATTAATATAAATATAAAAACCTAACATCAAATCATAGCAACACATATAATAAAACCGAAATGGAAAACTAATAATTTATGAATATATATATATATATATATATATATATATATATATACGTGTGTGTGTATGTATGTATGTGTGTGTGTGTGTGTGTGTGTGTGTGTGTGTGTGTGTGTATGTGTGTGTGTATGTGTGTGTGTGAGTGTGTGTGTGTGTGTGTGTGCGTGTGTGTGTGTATGTGTGTTTGTGTGTGTTGTGTGTGTGTATGTTGTGTGTGTATGTGTGTGTGTGTGTGTGTGCGCGCGCGCGCGTGTGTGGTGTGTGTGTGTGTGTGTGTGTCCAACTAAATGGTATAATAATAGTAAATGACTAAATCCAAAATTAATCTACTTTTATATTCAATAATTCATGGTTATTGAAAAGATATTAAGTAGAAGCAAGGATGTGGAATGGCCAAAACAGGTCTGATAAGGCGATTTGACAGGTTGCCGTTAATTTGACTATCGATGGAAGACGGAAAGGCAAATTGGTTAATTGATATGAAAAATAGAGAACCTCCGAAATAATAATTTGGCAACGCGTAGCAAGGCGGACATTTTTCATACTCTATTTATATATGGAAGTGAAAATTGTAACTATTGTGTTATAATTATGAATTGTTCATAAATCATTATGCAGATCGTGCAGAAATATTATAATTAATACCTGATTAAGGTTGATTGAATTTCTATTTTATCTCTATTGTGGAAAATTTGTTTCTTATAAGTTTATTATGAAACCATACACTATGTTTAAAAATGTTAAACTTTTAAATATTTCCCAAGGAATAAAAGAAAGTTTGTTTAAATTAAGATAATCTTTAAAAGAACCAAGTAACAAGATTCACGACTCTAATTCGCCAATATCTACTAAGTGTTCGTGATGTCAGAAGGTTGGGCGGCTACTGTATTCGCGGGGTATATTTACTTGAAAGTGCAAATTGCGATTTGGTCACGTGATCAGGAAGAACATCCGGTAACTGATATATAGTTATCAGTCGCGTGACTTCGAGGGTGAAAGTTCAATTAAGAAAATTCCACTTTCGCCTTTCTTTTGGCTCTTAAATTAATGAAGGAAATATTCGTGCCAACGGATAGAAACTAATTGCTATGAACAAATAAGTTCGGGCGTATTGTATTCGTGTAAATTAACTTAAAATGTTTCATTTAATAGTTTATTTTTATTTTTACTTTCAATTATTTCTGTTTATATTATATTTTGTAAATTCATTTTAATAAACATAAACGACAGTAGTTTTGTTCTTAGATCTGCTTTATATTTCTATATGTATTTGTAAATTTTATTGAAATTAATGTTGTTCTAATGCATCTGAATTTAAAAAATCTTCAGAAAGTGAAAGTGGTTTCTTGTGTCCGCTTACCTATACAAATAAATGTTACAGCTTATATATATAAAGAAATATGTCAAAATAAAAATACAAGAATTACTATTGTATTTACAATTCAAAGCTTTTCGTTGGCAAACAGTACCAACCACATCCATGATGATGTTGGTACTGTTTGCCAAAGAAAAGCTTTGAATTGTAAATTATATAATAATTCTTGTATTTTTAATTTGACTTATTTCTTTATTAATACACAAGAATACATATTGCTATATTTTTACATTTATATATATATATATATATATATATATATATATATATATATATATATGCCATTTTTTAACATTTATATATATATATATATATATATATATATATATATAATACGTTTTCTTGTTTAATAATTTAAAACAACATAGGTTATTCAAATACAAGAATATTTATTAATTTATATCCAAAGCATTTCTTTGGCAAACAGTACCAACATCAACAGGAATGAAAATTACAATAATGTAAGCTATAGACTTAAAACATATGTTTAATTAGAAATAGAATTGTTGCTAAATTTATACAAATTGCCAAATTTATTTTGTTGCTGTAACATTATAGACATTGAATATAGTATCAAATTTAGAATGTATTTGTATTTGTTCTTTTATTAATTTGTTATTATTATTGTGTTTATATATTTCGAATGCTTCTTATATATTCATTCTTAATCCCTTAATAATTTCATTTATAAGTCTCATATTTTCTATATTTGGAAATTGGTGCTAATTATTAATACAATGATTTGCGAAATTTGATTTATATATTTCTGGATTAATATAGGCATGTAAATGTTTTTTATATTTTTGTTTTAATTTTTTCTTGGTTTGACCTATATAAGCTTTATTACAATTTTCGCATTCTAATTTATAAACACCACCTTGTTCATGCATATTTATTGTTTTATTATTGTTATTTATTATGTTTATTATTTTGTTATTAGTTTTGTATGCAATTTTGATATTTGTTTTTTTAAATAATTTGGTAATATTTTTTTATTTCATGGCCTATAAATAAAAATGAAGTCTATATTGTATTATTATTATTATTGCAAATTAAATTATTATTTTGTTTATTAAAAATATTATAATTAATTTTGTCAACAGTTTTCTTTTTATAACCGTTTTCTAATGCAATTTGATAAATTATGTTTTTTCTCTTATTTTATTTTCTTCATTCATGGGTGTTTTATGCATTCTATATAATAAGTTATATAAAGCAGCCATTTTTTTGATTATATGGATGATTAGAATTATTTGGTATAATTTGGTTTGTCAAAGTTGGTTTACGGTATATCATATATTCAAATTTTTAATTTTTTCTTATTATTGTTAAATCTAGAATATTTATTTTGTTATTTGTTTCAATTTCATAAGTAAATTTGATTTTATTAATAATTTTATTTATTTTATCCAAAATATTTGTTAAATTTATATTATTATTGTTTGATATATACATTCCATCATCTACATAGCGAACCCAATAACCATTTTTATCATATATTTTTATAATTTCATTTATTTTACTATCTAATTGTTGTAAAAATATTTCAGATAATATATTTGATAATGTTGAGCCCATAGCAAGACCATCTTCTTGTTTATAAATTTTGTCATTGTACGAAAAATAATTTTGATTTAACGGTATCGATTTGATATCGATTGAACTCGGTATCTATTTACTTGTTTAACAAAACCATATTCCTCCATCTCAATTTTTATAAATTTTCCATATATGAAATCCAAATTAAGTGGAACAAAACTTTCAATAAATTTAAAATAAATATGTACTTATACATATTTTATTAAAAACTATTCTGAAAAAATAAATAAATTTATTTTAATAAAATTACGTTTAGTTAATTTTTATTTCAATTTGTTGAAAAAATATTGTGGGGGTCATAAAAATTTATTTGTGCAATGTCCCCTCAAAGGTCATAGTTTAAAGTAATGGTTTAGACTTATACTAACGGGTTATGTTGAGATTTAAATCACTATTTTCTCAAGTAATAAATTTACTTAATAATTTGTCTAGGTATTATTTTAGAACTGTATGAAGCAACTGTGGCGTAATGTTTATTTTTAAATAAATAAAACCTCTAAACCACAAGTAACATTTATTTAAACCTTATATACATTTCGATTGCCCAGCAATCATCTTCAGAGGTATTTAAAAAATACAGAGTTGTATTTTTTAAATACCTCTGAAGATGATTGCTGGGCAATCGAAATGTACATAAGGTTTAAATAAATGTTACTTGTGGTTTAGAGGTTTTATTTATTTAAAAATAGTATTATTTTAGGTTAAATTTAAATAACAGTTCATAGTAATGTTGGCAATTCTGTGTTATCAGGCTCAACAGGGGTTTTTTCAGATAATTATAAATTATTGTGGGTCTCCAAAGAGAAATGATTGTAGGTCTCAATAATTTTAATGTAAGAGGATTTGACTGTGAAAACTTGATATTATTTGACTATATTTCATCTTAAAGTGATTTTATAATGCATTGTTAGTTATATCCAATTACTTAATAAATTCTACTTATTGTAATATAAAGTTAAATAGAGCATGTTTATAAATTTGATAAACATATCAAATTAACTTTCCATTTGGTTTAGATCTATAGTCAAACCCATCAAGCGTATTTCGAGTTCTGAAATTGTTTTTCAACTGAGACTTTTTTTACCTCTAATTTTTTTCAAGAAATATCTGTGTACCTATAAACTTTAGTATCACAATTCTATTTCACCTATTTAAAAACGTTTCAATAGATAACTTGGCTTCCTACAACAATGTTGGTGGATTTAAAATGACATCTGGCCTATGAAATGATGTTTCATATTCGGAGAAAGACAGAAACTGTCTATCAATAAAGAAAATATAAATATTATTTGTTACTATTGTAATACACAATTTCTGGAAAACGGTTACAAATAACATAGTTTTAATCCTAACAAATGTCTTTAAATTTGATTTAAAACCTGCAATAATTGTTGTTTAGAGCAGTTTTATTTAAACACATTAAATCTGAAAATAAAACTATTGTCATCCTTTTTGTTTAAATAAAAAATTATATTATGATCTCTTAAATATAGTTTTTAATAATTTCATATGTAGGACTGAAAATAGTTTTAAATAACAATACTTAAATGATATTATTTAATTTCTTTTTACAGGTTATGATTTTCTATATCATTTACATGTCTATTTACTTCTTTTAACAATTTTTAACAAGTATATCCATATTTCAAACTCACTCAAACATGAGATTGTGTTATATATACAATAAATGTTTTGGAAGAAACCCCAATACCAAAAAAAACAAACATAACTAATATTGCTAGTTACTTAATGTTAGGTAACTTGTGTATGTTATTTATTATTTTATTATTAATTTTTTTTGTATTGAGGTACCTGCCAATATTTTTATTATAATATATTGTACTATTAGGCTCTTGACATTGTACATTGTTATACTTAGTTTTATTATTATTCTAACCGGCAGGATAAAAAAAGGTTCAAAAGTAATTTAACAGGAGTAAACATATTCTACACATGGATTACGGCCTGTAGCTTTTACGTTATTATTAAATCAATATTATAAAATTATTTAAAACATTAGTTACACCTGGCAAAAATACAATATTTTGTCGTAGAAGTAAACATTATGATTTTGTTACTCCTGTTTACTGCTTGAAAAGGATATGTTTCCATTTAACAATTGGGAAAACCTCATTTTATTAAATTGAAAAAGTTTTTATTTTTTTTAAAGCCGGATTATATTTTCCTTGATCACTTTGTATAGATGTTTTTAACGAGTATTGACGGGGGAATATTTACGCGAAGAAGGCGAAATGTTTAAAGTTCTGATTAGTAGACAGAGTTTGGTTTTGATGAATAATAAATTTTACAGACAGATAGCGAATGACGGTAGCTTACTTTTATGATCAAGATGTTCTTTCATTTTATGATCACGTTTTTCATTTAAAATTTCTCTCATGAGTTGGTGTGTTAATTTCAATATGTTGTCTGGATTACGTTGTTTTTTACCCCGGTTTCGGGTAACTAAAACTTATACGTCCTCGAGTTGGCCAGATATTTGTGAATCAACCACGTTTTACGTGGTCACGCGTAGCTCAGTACTTCGCAAAAATATGTGAGATTACCTTAAACCCTACATTTAAGACATGATCCACTTTCAAACTCATGGCACCCGCACATGGTAGCTAGTATTCAATACCCATGGTACCAGTATGCAGGAACCTGAATCCCTTACTGTCCGACCCTTGGGAAGGGACGACTGCTCCAATCAAGCCATACTGTTACGAAAGCTTTCTCAGAACTACTCAGGAAGGACAGAGCCTTCCGAAGAAAGTTTTATCATACTATATGAATAAGCCGTTTGATTAGTAGGCCTACGTTTCAGGCAGTGCAGTCGAATAATTGTACAATATCGATCGTCCTTATTAAGGGGCCAGGCTCTCAGACTGCAAACATGGTCTTAGATAATATGGCTCCCCAATGGTCATTGAGAGAGCTTGAGCTTTCACAATGTAACGAAACAGAACTGTAAGGGCCACGAATATTGGTATGAAAACAACTAGAAAGAAACAAACCTAGTTAGGAAACTCTCCGCAAGAGGCGACGTAAAAAGCCTGGGCTATGGGTCCTAAACTAGTGAATGGACGCACATTCCCATAGCTTGTTAGTTATAGTTTGAAGTGAACAATACATTACGGCTTCTAGTGATAAAGAATTTGTCGAAGCTGGAATTGGACATGTAAAGGTGTGAGATTAGTAGCACTTTGGCTGTTGAATTATTTTACAGTTTTTTAAAAAACAAAACTATGAAGTTGGTTAATAAGTGTTATTTACATAAAATACTAATGTATACGTCACATTTTACATTTATAATGTGAACCATTGTATATGTATACACAGCGACGGTCTATGATTCTCTTGATTGTTGTGAAGAAGTGTATCGATGACGTATGTTCGAGGACCTTTATGTAGAAATGTATTTGTAATAGTTGAAGGTGTTCTATTAAATGTACTTTCAAGTAATTACGTAGAATTTTAAATAAAATTACCTAATATAATATTTAAGCTCTAATAGGTGGACATGGCGTCTTATTTTATTTACTATATCCGGTCAATCTAAACAAAGTCAAAGAACTTTTACGAGCCTTCTTCGTATATCCAGGAATGCGATTTTAGTAGAACAGTTTTCATTAAATCCCTTAGATGAATGATCCACCTTAAGCAGTTTATGTGTTACTTAATATATGATTCTGGAGCCAAATTGTTCTGGCTTTAGTGTCCCGTGGTTTTAAAGGGATTAATGATTATTTTTATCAGGTTTTTTTTAACTAGTTCATTGATCGTTAGAAACTGTTAGTTCCACATGATTCTGGTTTACCTAGTTCTTTTCAGGAATGAGGGAGACTAAAGTAATGTTTTTTCCAAGCGTGATCTTGCATGTTTTGTGATGTAACTGATAGCTTTCTCCGTAAGGTTTTCGAGCATTATGCTCTTTATATTTTCCTCTTCAGGAGCTAGTAAGATATCTTCTGGATACCTTTGCAGCTGGTTAGGATGATATTCTATATTGTAGGCCTACAACATAGAAATGAGAGAAACCGCGTTGTGGTAAGGCCTACTTGTGGTGAAGGCACCATGAATGAGGAATAAAAGTCCGTTCCAGGCTATAAGTAAATATGTTGGCCCTACACACTTGATCGATCATTTTCCCGTAAAGACAAACGAGGGACTGATAGCTGAACAATAACCACGTAGGAGTGCCTGTAAATTCAGCCGTCGAATTTGTATTTAAATAATCCCTGACCAAATTATGTTTTCAGATTTTGTTAACGTGGAACGTATCTCTTTATTCCCTACCATAGCGATTTATTTTGATTCATTGGGGTGATTGGGGCTATGCGGATTATTAGTATATGCGGATGATGCTTGTACCCACGTTTAAGAGCAACCATGACATCAATTGAAGTTTGAATGAAATGGCTCAAACGCACTTGTTTATTACGTATATTTTGTTGAGAGTGAGGGAGGCTGGTAGTGAACTGTAAAACTGGAACCGGAATAAATCCTGTCTATTGTATTAGTTCAAATCCTTTATAGGCTTACTGTGAGTGGGTGAAGGGACAAGGGGAAACTGACTTTACATCCCTATCAACGTGAATACGTTTATATAAAAGTTAACGTAAGGCATTTATATCAATAACTAAATAGGACCGATCATACAAGGTAGTTAGTGTACATAAAGTTTTAGACTGCTCAGAATTTTAATTACCTGCATCCAGCCCGGTTAACTTTCAGTAGAAATAACTCTTTAACAATCGCCTTCGTAGGCCTTTGTTCCACTGGTATCGGTAAAGCTTGTTACACAATTCTACTGACATTTCTCGCACAGATTATTTACTACTATAGGCCTACTCGTATTGATTCATTGATTCTACTGACACTATACAATATTGATGCTGCAGTAAACCTGTCTTGTGAGCAAGGGAATTGACGTTGTGGCCGATTATGTCAGCAATAGGACGGATTGGCATTCTATATTACCGCCATGCAGTGTTAATCAAAGATTAAACCCACAAATCACAGATTAGCTTGCTAATAACCGTATCTCGTCAGTTAAACCATTGCACTGCATTGCAGCTATGCCTTTACGCGTGTTCAGTGAATATTTTAATTTATAAAACTCTGCTGGTTAGTAGTGTTGTTGTTCAGCACTTTAAACATATATTAAATACAAAGAAATCGAAAAATATTTTGGAATGTTGTTTACAACATTCTGCAGGTTATACTCGTACTACTGTCATTCTCATGAACAACTCATAAAACATTAGTGATTGAACAGTTGCGACTGTTGAATATAAAAATGGTAATGTGTTAAAACCGTTATTAATACTCAAAAATGTATTTCAAGGATATTATAAAACAATTAATAATCCTATTTAAAGTCTTTCATGTATGTTTTAAAAATGAATTTTAAATTCTTAACAGGTATAAGACAATAAATGTAGGTTAGATTTAATTTTATAATATCTTGTAACACGTTGTACCAAACACAACAGTCAGTTGGCGTTGTGAGATGTAAATTACGGACATTTTATGTCAGCTTTGTAATTACTTTTCAGTGTATATAAAGCCGATGCTAGCCTGAAACCACGCGATAAGCTCTGCCTGTTTGGCTTTTATAATAAGTCCTGTGAAGTCTAACGTGGCAGAAGAGATAACTAGAATACAGAGTGTCTCGTTAGTCATTAGCATTGCGAATTGTAAAGCAAAGGATGTTGCAAATTTGCTTTACCACAGCCTTTTTACGTTTTAGTTGCAATTAATTTTGTTTTTATTTAAATTTTTGTATTAGATATAAATTTCCAAAATAAACGAAGCAAACCAAAGGGAGTCAATTGATGAGCGAAAAATTGTTGAATGCCCAGAAAAAGTTAGACTAAGGAAACATAAATACAGCCCAAATTGAGCATTATTATATATTATATAATAATTATATATAATTATATAATATAATATATTATCGCTAATATAAGTCTTAAATAAAGTAAAAATGGAAATATTAATCATCTTTACAGTCCAGAGATTATTGTTAAATAAAAGCGGTTGACTTGAGAGTCAGGTGCACTATTTTTAAATGTAAGGCCTCATTCCTAAAGACGATAAAGTATCTGTTTATGAAACGATGTCTGTATATAAATAAAAAATTGTAGCTGAAGTCAACCGCTTTTATTTAACAAAAATGGAAATAATTGAAAGAAGGTATAGTTGGATGAATGAAAAGTATTTCATTACCGATTGAAAGTTTGAAGAAGATTAATATAATATATAGTGATTGTATTATACATTCCTGATGATGTTGGTACTGCTTGCCAACGAAAAGCTTTGAATATAAATTAATAAATAATTCTTGTATTTGAATAAGCTTAGTTGTTTTTTTATTATTAAACTACATATATATATATTGTATATATTGTTTGGTTCATGATTCTACCAGATTCTGTTTACTTTTTTGATTTGATGCTTGCTCTTAACTCGTTAAGTTGTTAGCTATATCAAATTCGAGTAATGCATTTATTAATTATGCTCAGCTACTAGGTTTTTCAATTCCTTCTATTATTTCACACTCCCCTTATTTATATATATATATATATATATATATATATATATATATATATATATATATATACGAAAGTGTGAATTAATACAAGGAAATGAAAAAGAAAAGTTAGAAAAGTTTCGATAAACGTAATTATTATTACAACCGTTTAGCCATATAAATCGAATTAGGTATATCCATATCCTCTAGCAGTATCGATTAAGGTATAATTTCCACAAAATGTCATGAAGACGAAGAGATCACGTGCTTTATTATAAACGTGAGAACAGTGTACTTTTAGAAAACACTGAAAATATTCCAACAAAAGTGTTTGTGTGTAATTTTCAATTTGGTTTTTTAATAAAGAGTTAGGAAATTACACAAATGAGACCAAATACAAAAACAAATAAGTGTGAACAAATTTAAATAATAATATTTGAACCATTAGGTCATTTATAATAATTTTATAAACAGTCAACGTTTTACAAATAAAATGGTTTTTGTATCTGTATAAATTTTTAAAATAGGATATATATGTAGAATTAACTAGCGAATAATTTTAAAATTATACAACGAACTAACCTATTTTTTCATTAGTATTATGAAGAAGTAGACTTACTACTGTTTGGTTCATGATTCTAGCAGATTCTGTTTACGTTTTTGATTTGATGCTTGCTCTTAACTCGTTCCGTTATTAGCTATATTAAATTCGAGTAATGCATTTATTAATTATGCTCAGCTACTAGGTTTTTCAATTCCTTCTATTAATTCACACTCTCCCTATATATATATATATATATATATATATATATATATATATATATATATATATATATATATATATGTGTGTGTGTGTGTGTGTGTGTGTGTGTATGTATATATAGAACTAAGTCAAAATACAAATACAAGAATTATAATTGAATTTACATTCAAAAATTAAAATAAAAGTTTAACAACATTGTAATTGATTTAGCATAGCTATTTATTTAATCTATGTTGCACATATATTAATTTTAATTGTTTAATAATCCTGGTTGGTACTGTTAGCCAACGAAAAGCTTTAAAGAATTGTAAATTCAATTATAATTCTTGTATTTGTATTTTGATTTAGTTCTTTATTAATACACAAGAATACACATTGCTATATATATATATATATATATATATATATATATATATATATATATACAGTTCAAATCTAGTTCAAATATTCTATCGGTAACAACATTTTTATGTATCCAGTCAAGTTCAAATACATTTTTAACCTTGTAATGAAGGACACTTGATGTTAATACAGTCCTTTCAAGTACTAATTCGTTAATAGAGTTTAATTAATTAATTATAGCTTTAGATGGGAGAAACACTTTTCACAAAAGCAGCAAGGTATGCAATATAAGTAGTTCGTCGCATTTTATTTAAATAAGTTATAACATACGATATCACAAAACCGCTGATTTTGCGTTATTGCTTTTGTGGTAGAACAGATGCTTTAACTGATAGGTTACGTAATAATTACAGTTAATATAAATAAAGTATGTTATTTGTACTTATACTAAACTGATTGTATTTATAATAATTGCAATTATTTAATAAAAACTAACTAGAGTTATTTTGTTTCTTACCCGAAAAAGGATCTTACTTTAAAACTTTTATATTTGTATTACTTGTTTTGTTCAAAATGAGAAAAACAGTTTTAGATATTTTTCAGATACTTTCACAAATACGTAAGATATTTTGCAACTAATTCTAACAAGAATTTTTTATTTACATTTATTAATTTCTTTACAGATCTTTTGATCTTAGGTACAAAATATGTTTTACATGCAGCCTTTATTTCTCAAATTTAGTTCTACTACTAGGATTTATTTCAATGTGAATGCTACCAAGCCTACTCTCTACAATGTATTAATACAAAACAAAATCTTACTTCATATTAAATATTCTGTGATTATTAGATATAAATATATATTTCAATATCAACTCAATTAATAAAAATTTATAATGTTACATTACCATACTTTTAAACAGTTTAAAAGAAATAATAATAAATCCAATTATTTTAAAATTAAATATTACAAGTTTTAAAAACCATAAAACTAAATTTTTAAAAAATACAACACAAAAGTATAACTAATTATTTGCGTAAAAAATCGTAAGAAAATTAATTTTGAATTCTACACAAAACGAGAATGTTCATACGACGTTAAAGCTAAATCCGTTTAAAGCTTGCGGCTGCAGTTCAAGGAAATTCATGTTTCTATAAATCCTAGTGTCCAAGATTCAAGCTTGCTTGAGACATTGTGGGGATTAGAAGGGTCAAGCCAAGGATCAAAGGATATGATTTAGCTTCTAATGGAAGTCTTTAAAGTTAAATAGACCTGATCTAGGATATAATCATGTAGGGTTTATCATTATAGGCGCCATTTCAAATGTACATCAATCATCTTCAGACGAAAGTAATAATAATGTAACGGTTATTTTTGTAAATATTTCTTCTGAAGATGATTCCTTTGCAATTGAAAGGTACATAAGGATTTAAATAGAAAGTGTTTGTGGTTTATTAGGAGAAACGGTGATATTCAAAAGTCTTGAAAAGAAATTACAGCAATTTCTCTCCACCAAGGAGAAAAGCAAATTATTTTAAACCTAAAAAATATTCATCTGATTTTATCTAACTACAATCTTTACAACACTATTGGCGAGTTTTTCGAAATCTGCTGCCCTCGGCAATGGTGATTTAAGTTTAAGGTACGAATGTAGAAGAGAGAAAGAGGTTGAAACGATTCAATGAAGGAAGGTAGTAATGCGAGTTAAAACTTAGGGGAATACTTCTAAGACTGTTGGTTATCCCCCGTAAATTGATATTTAAAAATATTTATATGTGGACGATGAGAGATAACACGTACACAATGCTGTAGTCATGTTTGGACCTTAATTTACCTACATGTTGGTCCTACATATGTTTACACAAGTCATTCTGATATAGTAACGTAAACAGACGACCTAGGACATCCATTTAGCTCTGGCACTCATGAAACCAACAAGTATTCTATTGCCCCATTATTTTTCAATTATGGTAAATTATTTCATTACAAAAATTTAATCCTCTTTATATTCCACTGCATCATTTTAATAGAAAGGTAAACATTATTTATTAGTTATAAGTATATCTTTAATATCCGATTTTAACATTCCCCTTCAAGTATAAAGTTCGTTTTGAGTTCCTCAATAAATATATGTTATGTTTCTATTTATAAAAGCATTTTCATATGAACAGCATCTCATATGAAGTTTTCATATCAGGAATTAAATATAAGGTTAGTGGATTTGGATTTGACGCTCTAGAGAACATCTGAGTGACAAATTTCTACATTTTGCACTTTTTCAATACTTTTTATAACAATTCACTCACTTGCCATAACTGTAGAGCTACTCCCTTGGAACCCCTTTAGTTTTCAATGACGGAATTGAACTCATCACCCACATAATCACCAAGCGATCATATCCTAGTATTTTTTTTATTTTAGCATTTTTTACCTTAACTCACCCTTTACCACTCCCGTAGAGCTACACCCTCGCACCCCGAGGTTTCTATGCCGCTATTGGCTAAGTATCCTTAAACCCCACCGAGTAACCACTTTCCGGCGTTTTATGACGCAAGAATTTTCCAAACCATAATCTAACCTGTAGAATTCTACTTCAGAAATTGATTCACGTAAACGTTTTTCCGTACAACCTCATTAAAGTTCCATATTGATTTGGGGCTCATCACTACAGAAAACTTATAAGTGACCATTTTCTTTGTATCTGGAATTTTTACACCGACTCACCAGTTTTCTATTTCCACAGAACCACATCCGTTCACCCGGTAAACTTTTGGCTATGGCATTTGACACAAAACCTTCAAAAATCTCCGATTTCTCATTTCAAAGCAAAATTTTGGCTTTTAACGATTTTTATTTAAATCATCCCTTTTCTTAGTCCTGTCAAGCTACAAACCTCTCGATATCGGTTTAGTACTCAGCACCGTAAAAAACCCGAGTGATCATTTCCTAGCGATTTCATGACTTCTTTAACTTTTACCCCGACTTTACATCCACAACCATGCATCCCCTCTTACTTTCAATACGGCCTTATACTCAGCACACTAAATAACCCCGAAACGATCATTTCTGGCGATTTCTTTATACTTTCTTTTTTATTATAATACACCGTTTTGGAACTCCTGTAGAGCCACACTTGTGCTTCTACGTTCACTCCTGTCAACTCTCACAAGCCTCTGATTGATAATGTTTTGGTATTTGACATTCTTATTCCAAATCAGCCCTTTGGTACTCCCGTAGAACCTCACCCGTTCATTCACGTTGACTTATGATGTGACGGCATTGAACACCTCAAAACCGCCCTAGTGATCATTTTGTAACTTTTGTTATACTGTTTACCCCTGTTTATTACTTTGATTCTCCCTTGGAGCCACACCTGTTCATCCCGGTTGAATTTTGATCATATTATTTTACTCAGATTTCTCGAAAACCCCACGAGTGATCATTTCCAAAGGTTTGTTTTTATTTCTACATTTTTTACCCCGATTCACTCCTTTGATCTTCCCGTTGAGCTACACCCGTCCATCCTGGTTAACTTTCGATTACGAAATTCGACTCAGATCCCTCGAAAAGCCTCCGAGTGATAATTTTCTAGCAATATTTTTGGCTTCTGAGATTTTTACTCCAAATAAACCTCTGTGTTACTCTCTTATAGTCACACGCTTGCATCCCTGCTGGACATCGCTAACGGTATTGGATTCAGCACTCTCAAAAACCTCCGAGTAGTTATTTTCCAGCGTTATTTTGGCATCTGACTTTTTTACTAAAATTCATCCTTTTGTTGCTATTTCCGTAGAGTGACATTTCTGCACACCAGCACCTATGTGAAATTATTATAGAATTGGTCAGATTTAGAAGGCAGAAAAGGACTATCTAATGTTTATGTTTGCTCCGAGACTACTCAGCATCTTCCAAATTAAACATTTGATTAGCAGAACTTTCTGCTATAGTCACCACACTGTTGGTTCTTATATTTCTAGTGGTGTCGTAATAATATACACTCCGGCTGCCATAATGTTATTGGAGTGAAAAAATATACAATGGCTGCCATATTGATGCAATAAATGAAATGTCGCCGTATTGATAGTGTTTTGGTCAATTTTGTATTTTACGAAAGTGAAGTTCATGAAGTACTATCATATTAAAAAGAAATTATACACTTTGAAAAATCATACTCCTCTCTATTAAGTGGCTGGCATGTGGTTTTAAAATGCTAAATCGGATGCATAGTAACCTTACAATGGGTACGTCGAACACCTGGCAACGAAAGAACAAACAAGGAAGGACCTGAGTTTCCTCATCCAGATGTTCCGCTCTCTCTTAGTAGAGGCAAAAAATCATTAATACTAGTCTCCAATGACCCTAAATGAAATCTAAAGATTCTAATCTTCATCAAAATAAGCCTTGCTTCTGTGGGATCAATCCCAAGAGGTCTAGAAAGGAATTAGGCTCTGACCAGTTTCCGCTCACCCAAAGGACATGTCCTCACAGCATTGTTCCGCAGCTGATAAATTGCCATTTTAGCAGACTTGCAATAATGGAGGTGAAAACCTACGTCAAGTTCTGACGCATCTGAACGACAATATCATCAATCGCGCTAGAAGCAGGTTCGATGTCTCATGGTTGAGTGTCCTGTAAGGGCGTGGATAAGTAAAAAAAAATAATTTAACACATCGAATCAACTTTTATACTGTCATTAATTAAAGCATTACATTAACAAATACAAACCTAATTTTCTATCCTACACTTGAAATATTTTCACTAAACACATTTTAAACATTTCCTCTTTTATTATTCCTTATTTTTAAAACTTTATATTATATCTTTGAAAATTCAAATCAGAGATAATAAATATGCTCTGGGTGGTGGAATGTACAGTTTTCATACATTATCAGTCAATAACAAGTGCATTCAAAATGGTATGTCTGGATGTCTTTGTAAAGTAAAGTACATTGCTAAAAATATTGCTCTGAATTTTATTTAGTTTGAAAGAAAGTAAATCTTCCAATTCTAATCCAATAACCGGGATCGCTTTACAGGCACCTTATATCTTCATATGAATGGTTTTATCCCAAATCGTTTCTTTTACGGCACAATAAAGTTCCCTTGGTTACAACAATACTTCGTTTAAGACTAATGGCAATAGATCTCTATCTTTATTTGCTTCACAAATATCTTGATTCATTCTGTAACATTCTATACTGTTTCAAAGTATACCTCTGAAAACAACAATCAAATAATTATAATAACACATTGCAACGAATAAATGCAAATCGTAAGATTCTCATTAAAATAAAGATACAATAATACGTAGGGTATGTTCTTCTGAGGGAGAAGTTCTCATATCAATAATAATAAGTTCAGATATAATAATGAAAATAATCTCAGAACGATGAAATGTATTGTTTTTGAAAATAACTTTCAAATCCTTTCTTTTGCATCAAAGATTCTATTTTGTAATAAAGAGCTTCCAGTAAAACATTTCTTTACCTATAAAAGCCACATTGATCACTTATCAACGAAATCGAAGAGATCACCCTTTCATTATCGATTCCTAACGGTATTATTTCGAGTTTATTTTACACAAATAAACTATTGTTAGTCTATGACAAAGAAGAACAACGAGCTTTAGCGAAGAACTCCCAAACCCGCTCCTACCATCATTCCTCCTTGCAGAGTGCCGTTAGATGGAAACTCACAAGGAAAACACTGTTATAAATAACATGAAGACGAAGAGTGTGAAACTGTAACCATAATATGGTGGATAAAATATCTAACACTTTAGATATTTTGTCAAAAATCAGTCCTACAAAAAACATAAATACCTTTACTATGTATATACAAATTACCTTAAATTAATTAATTATGTTTACACTCGCAGAGATTATTGTTTAAATAAATGAGGTTAGATTTTCAAGTGAAGTACAGTTGTCATGGGCTGATGAAGAGAACGTAGCTGTAATTGAAACGGTGCCTTTTTAAATTATTAGTTGTAACTGACTATTATTTATTTAAACTATAGGCTATTTTAATTTTTTAAAGTATTTTTTGAGATCTTTCATTATATTTGTTTTTATTTTGTAGGTAAATTATTATTAGTAGAAAAACGTAAAAGTAAAATACTGTATGTTTCCAAGATTGCTATTTTATATTAGCAAATATTTGTTTAGAAAACACTTGGATTGCTAGTCTTTTAAAATAACAGGATTATATTCAAAGCATTGGCTTGTGTGAACATAGTTAGTAACTAATATACGAATGTTAGGTCAAATCCAGCGTGTTAGATGTATGCGATATAATATTTCAATTAGAAAAAGAGGGTAAAAGTATTTAAGGTAAAATTTATTAGGAGAAAATATATGTTTATTACTTTTTAAAAATTAATATTAGACAACATTTATACAACTTTTAAGTACAAACTTCATAGAAAACTTTGTAAAGTCAACACTATTCATTCAATTACATACAATAATGAAGTGATTTTTACAACTACATTTAAAGTAAAAGGGTAATATCATTGTGGATTCCCTTACAACATATTAACGTTTAGCCTTTAAATTGGCTAAATTGTGACCACCAAATTTACTGCACAAAGGTCTTCCCGCCAGTTATTGTTCCCAAAGCTATAAAGGGCAAATAGCTTTGTGCCTTGTAAATCCCATAAAGGCAAATTAACCCCATCTCCTACCGTTTTTGCTGCTCCTAACGCTTCAGAGCCTATCGGAATGGTTCTGCGAATTATTTAGCCTGACTAACATCTGAGTGTACTGGTCAAAAGCTACTAACTTAATAGTTTACTTATAATTCAAATTAAATCAAAGTGGTTCTGGAGCAAATGTGTAAATAAAATAATAAACTAAGGTAAACCATTTAATAAACAGTTTATAAGTAAACTATGCAAAAACACTACACACTTTCTTAATTAAAAACCGTTTATGTTACTTTACTACGACGTTGTAAATTCTATATAGGTTTCTACATAATATAGACCATAAATGATTATAAATATCGAATCACAATTTACAGATCCTTTTGACTAATCTAAATATATTTCGGTATTTGTATTTTATTAGTTTGTAATAATATTGTGATTCAACATAATGTTTTTTTACTTCTTTCTTACTTAATAACGGACGAAGATAAACATAAATCTGTATTTAGTACTTTTATACTTGTTGTCACAGAAAGAACCAAGTATATTTTCTAGGTTTGTTCCTCAGGTCAAACTACTGTAAAACGTTCAAATAAACATTACCGAGAAGGTCTGGAAACCCGTCGTTAAAGAGTTCCAGCTGGCGAAATATTTCGCCTGGATTTCAGTTTTCCCGTTATAATGAAGTCATACTGAAATATGTACGGAGTTAATTGAACTGTAAAGTTTACTGAACTTTAAATCCTACTAAAGTCCTCTGATTTCAAATCATGTCGATTTTAGATTAAAAGTACATTAAAATGTTGAGAGATTTTAAAGAGAATGGGGTAAAATGGTCCAATAGTATGCCTAAAAAAACTGTAGACAATTTTTTTATTCAATAACAACAATGGGCACTAACAGGTGATCAACAAATAGAATTATCTAGGATACATTGAATATTTTATACTGAACTGTAATACATATAAAGGAGGTGTAAATTGATATTTGATATGAAATTCTGAATCAATCTTCGAATGAAGAATGTCCCTGAATATATAATTTTCTGTTACGGATATACTAATGGAAATGAGGAAACTGCTAATAGTAAATATCAGAAAGGCGAATTTTGAACGCGAAAACATTTGTTTATCAGTGTGTACGTGGTCCGTACGTGCAAAACGCGCCATTTCCAACACGTTTGTTTTCTGTTAAACACCAACTTTATCAATGTGTCGATTAGGAACACGTAGTGAAACATTTTATTCAACGTAGCCCAGGCACACGTAAGCTGGCACCCGACCTCGAGCATATGCGAGGGTGGGAGAGTTGAGGGAAGACCGTTCCACAAACATTATAATATGAGGTATATTATTTATATTACAATAATATCGATCTGACAAGGCCAAAAGGTTGCTACAAATATTATTTCATTTGATTTGTCACACTAACCAGATCATTTACATAAAGTTTAGAACAAATTTACTTATATCAGTGTTCTAAACTAACGCAACGCCAGCAGTTTCTTTGATGGCCTTAGATGTAACACGCACCACAAAAAAGAATGTTTTTGAATAGGACTAGCTTTTTGTTTTCTATCGATCGATCGCGCGCCATCTTACGAGTAAACAGATAGCTATACGAGGTAAGTTATGTACCTCAATGGTTCGTCCAGAAACAAAGTGTGACACCTTTTACGCAAATAGTTTATTTGTGTTTTATTTTATTTAATTTTTTCTGTTAAAACCGATCTAATCAGACCACACATTAAGTTTCCTAGCATTATCTTAACCTAAATACTGATATAACTAAAGTGCCCATTGACTCATTAGTTCTTGTCTCAACATAGTCAATACATAATATATTAGAACTAGCACAGAACAACACAACACTACACTAACTCAAATGGTTTGGTTCTCTTCAATCATCTAACCATGGACTGATTATCGAGAAGTTGAAGAGCCACTGCACTTGGATGAAGGTGAAGTTTATTTTCATGTTTTTTGGCCATCTTCTTTATTTCTTCAGGTATCGTCGGAATATTTAGGTCTCGGCGAATATCTTTGTTTATTACATATCAAGGGGCATTAACCATATTCCTCAGTACACTTCTTTAGAACATTTTGAGAATTTCTACATTAGATTCCTCGGCACACTCCCCACAGTCGACCTGGTGTTAAAATCTGATTGTAGATTTTTATTTTATTTTCTAATGAGAGGTTTGAATCTTTACCCAAGAGGCAATAGTGCTTACAGTATTTGATAATAATTCCTCCTTTTTCTTGATATGGTGTTTCCATCTTAGTTTAGCATCTAGGTTCATACCTAGATATTTAGCTTTATTTTCATGAGGGATGATGAACCCGTTAACATCCATTAACGGTGGATCTTTTAGTACCTTATTTGTGAAGTTAATGTGGACTGTCTTCTCTTCATTCAGTTTGATTTTCATTTATCACTCCATTCTAGGTATTTGTTTGTTGTTCTCTGGACTTTGTCTGTAGATGTATATATGTCTTTGTCAGTTGCTAATAATGCTGTGTCATCTGCAAACATTGCTATGGTTACTTCTGGCGTGGTTGTTGGAATATCATAGGTATAAGTAGGTAGAGTACTGGACCCAGTACTCGACCTTGGGGTACTCCTGCTTTGATTTCCTTAATTTCCGATTATTCTCCTTCCTGTTTGATTCTGAATGTTCTAGCTGTTATATATGATGTTAACAATGAAATATGTTCCTTTCAGAGCATCTTATAAAATTTATGGATCAGGCCGTCAATTGAAATTGATTTACTTAAAGATTGAATGGGTCTCTTATCGGATTATTCCAGCAATTCAATTTTCAGAATTGAATTCAAAGATAGTTTTGTTAAAAAATTGCACCAAGTTGTTTATCATTTAACACAGCTAATACACTTCTAACGTGAACCTAACATATTTTTCGAGACAGAGTTTTGAGAATTTCGTCAGATATCCCAGAAACTAATGACGTTAATGGTTGATGATCTATTTAATTTTATTATACGTTCCATTTTACATACAATTATACAAATATTACTCTTAAATTAATTCCCTACAACTCTCCAAATAAATATAAAGCCCTAAACATTCACTCGTATCTTCTTGGTAAACACTAAGTGTATTTTCCATGAAGGAACAAATTTTATAGATATGATATGTTTTCTTTGCCCGTCGATGCAATCGAAGACTTAATATTGGTTGAAAATGATTCTAGGTTTTAAATTAATAAAAAAATATTATTTAAATGTGTGTAGTTGCATTGTTGTGACAACACACACACATACCACACACACACACACACACACACACACACACACACACACACACACACACACACACACACACACACACACACACACACACACACACACACACACACACACACACACACACACACACACACACACACATACACACACACACACACACACACACACACACACACACACACACACACACACACACATACACACACACACACACACATACACACACACACACACTGGTTTGTACGAGGACCTTGGCGTGCCGGGGTTAAACACTATCCGGCCAACCGACTGCACCGTAATTTTCCGAAACCGACCAACGAGGTCTCGCCTAATTATACCTAAATAATTCAAATAGTACAAACACAAGTTATGGCGATGTATTATATTTTAAATTTTGAATCGAATGGTATAATTGTTTTATGTCGGAAATGAGTTTTAAAAATTTGATTTTTTTTGCACGCTAGCTAGGTCTTGTCGTTTTAGAACCTACTACCTATAACCGGGGAATTATATGGTGAAACTTTATTTACGGCAACCACTTTAGGTCAGATTTATTGCATAAAAGTTGATAGTAGTTTTATAAAAAGAGGGGTATTTACATTTTGTTTGTTATTTTGTTTTTGTTCTATAAAAGTCCTTGAAAGTTTTTACCAAATACTTTTTTTAAAAATACATCAAAGATTTTTATAAATAAAAGACAAAAATGAAATTAACTACCAGAGCCTATAAATACTATCCAACGCTTATTTTGTTACAGAACTATGAATAGGCTTAAATCGTTTTAGGAATAGAATGATCCTTACCATTTTTAAATACAGTACTCACCAGCGTAATTGCTCCTGATGAACAATTACCGTCCTTATAATGTGAGCCAGGTGGGTGTAACCGTCTGGCAACTTCAACTCTTTCTTGTGGAAGTGAATGGAGGGCTACAATTATTATAAATCTTATTAGGAACCAAACTTTAATATAAAAACCAATTTTAAAACTCAACACTTGAAATGTCAAATAAAACAATTATATTTTGAACGATAATTAATTTACAAAACTTTATATTAATTACATCTTCTCCAAATCACGAGGATAGCATGATAAATTCAAAAAAGTAATAAAATATTGAGGATTTTTATGTCTCAACTCCTAATTTATAATAGGACTCTAATAAAATGGGGCAATATTTTCTGAACTTTGAGGTTTCAACAGCACTAGCCATTATTGGGGTCATTCTCAAGTCCAAAAATAACAATTAAATATTGTTATTATAATCAAGCAATATTAA
The DNA here is from genome assembly GCA_036971475.1 of Prosapia bicincta. Lineage (NCBI taxonomy): Eukaryota > Metazoa > Arthropoda > Insecta > Hemiptera > Cercopidae > Prosapia > Prosapia bicincta. The sequence continues at coordinate 182,852,793 of JBAIZL010000005.1, read as the reverse complement.
TAATATTATTATTATATATATATAAACTTAATTTAAGTATTTTAATAAAAACAACTTTTTGTTGCTATATTTAATAATTCATTGAGAAGTCAATATGAGTGAGATATAAAATTACTTGTTAGAGTGGTGCAATATAATTAGCATACCCAAAAATAGCTATTACTGAAAAGATCACCAATAACAATCTAAGAATACATAAACCTACCTAAATAGAAAGTTCCATAAACATAATTACAAAACCAACACTAATAGTAAACTATTAACATCACAGTTTTAACAAAACCTGCAGTTACATGAAAGATACATACAGACTGTATTAAAGGTTTAATAATCAGAAAATATAAGGTTTCTTTGTGTACAGAAAGCAATTGCTTTGTATCTCGATTGCGGTTCATGAGATAACAATTATTGTGGGTGAAACACATCTAGTAAAACAACTTTTCTTCTTTAATTATCTATTACCATTATCCATTACTTTAGAAGCAACCCAATTTTCACTATGTAATCCTTTGCATGCCACACCACTTCGGTTATAAATAAACTTATTTAATAATTTTGTCCTTATCCTAACTTTTGATTTCCGTTTAGTTTGCCCTACAGTATATACAAACTGTCACAGTCAAAACACCAATTTCCATATACAATATTCTGCTTGTTCATCCTATTCACAATATCTAATTTTATAAAGCTACACTTATTATTAAGAAATTATCAATGAGAATTTTACAGTTCTTTAATAAACGGAAGGACAACCGAGAACTTATTATTAATGTTTTCATTAAAAATAGCACTATTATTATTTTCAAACATTACTTTGGTTAAAAAATATATTTGTTAACGAAATCACGAGGGCAATCATTTTTTTCTAGCCGTAAATGTTTTGCAATATAATAGGATACTTAAATTCTCTCAATATATTTTAATTTTAAAACGAGTAACATTTTAGATTGCATAAGAATTGAGTCCTTTTCTCAAGTTTAAGTAACTCAATTTAGTCTGTACTAAACATTATTTTAAACCAACGAAACTAAGGACAATTTCTGTTTTATACATATGAAAGATCAAGTATAATAATTAAAAATACCTATGAAAAATATTACAGTTTTGTTATACGTTATTAATTATTACAATATAATATGGTTTATTTTAAAAAAATATATATAATCATTCGGCCACTGAACGAAGAGTGGAGCGAGTTTACAGTGATAGTTTAAAACTAATATACATCGTTGTGTAAGACAAAGTTCCTCTGCAGAAGAAGTAAGCACGTCTGTAAGGCATTAATATCCCGCTACACTCGCCAAGCTCTCCAGATTTATATAAATATAATATGAGCAGAGCTGAGCCGGATTTACGAGGTAGTTAAGCCGCCACGTTACGTAAGGATGCGCAAACACTGTAATGGCTTTCTTACATACAGAATTAAAGTGTAACATGAATTAGTTAAATAGGTAAACCATTCTCTGCCAAGGAACAATGTAACGTGGAAAACATCAACTGTGATGAATTATTAGAACAGATGAAATTAATTTTTAAAAGAAATCTCAATTTACAAACATGTACCCACTCCTTTTTAAATTCTACGAATTTTATGCTGTATAATATTTCGTTGTTTTCAGCTTAAAATAAACTACATAGTATATTTTAGCAGTTGTTGTACCTAATAGTTAAAAAAAAGAAACAAAATTAAAATTCTTATTCCAATAATATTTTGTTCACCTTTAAAACGAATCAAGCACCGAAATATTTCTATTTCGATTCACTCACAAGATTATAAAAGAATATTGTTCTTTCTTTTATTTCAACAATTAGAGGAGAGTAGCTACTAGGAATGACGTAATTGAGGACAAACAACTTTCAATGGATATGTTATTGTATTTTAAACTATTTTATTCATAGTAACAAATAACGATAAGGTTAATTAATAGTTTAATACAACAAACGAAACAAATTTTAACCAAGGTTATGAACATTTCTAGTTGTGTTAGATAAATTATCCTTAATTAATTTACGTCGTATAATTTTCCAAATTTAAAGAAACATACAACATAATGGTAATGAAAACTGTTATTTCCATTATGACATGTTGTCAGAGAAACTTTAACGCTGAAACTGTTAAGCTTGAAGTAAAGAGTTATTGCTTTTATCGACAAAGCGAGTGCATTATATTCTCTCTTTTTACAGGTAAAGATTTATTTTCTGTCAAGTAAGCGAGATGGGTGAATCAGGTTTTAATCTTTTAAAAACATACAACCCTTGCCATAAATCAAAAACTGTTCAGTATTTTATGGCTTTTGTAGCGGCAAACTTTAGGTTTCTACGAAAATATTATTTAAATCTGCTCTTACATAAAAAATAAATTTATGACAGCCCTCTTGTGAAACAGTGAATTTTTGGAACATTGTATTGAGAAGTGTTTTTGAAATATTTTCTATATGCGTCAATACCTTGATTTATAACAATGTATCATCTGATAGTCCTTATTTATGCATTTAATTCGGCTATAATTATTATTTTTCGTTCATTCAAAGTTTTATAAACCTAACTTACTCTTATTATTTTTTTAAATACGAAAATAACCTATTTGTTTGAATGAATTTCATATTATGCAATGAGATATGTAGGCCTATAGATGGAAAACGTATTATTTATTTCAAAAGAAATCTTCTGGTGTGCAGGACATAAAGCAGTGTCTCAATAAAAATAATCGAAAAAACCCATTACCACAAAAATAATCAAAAATAACTAATATTACAGGATACCTAAAATTAAAGCCTTATGTACATTTTGATGACCATGTCATCATCATCAGAGGGTCTTATTTCAAAATTACAATCTAGAACAGAATCTTAGGTAACTTGTAATATTATTTGTTTTTGATTATACGAGTATGTGGTATTGGGTGTTTTCCAATTATTTTATTGTAATAAATTGTACTACTGTGCTCTTGACATTGTATATAAAGCATTGTTTGATAGGATTAAAATAATAAAGCCCAATACAATTAGCCTACTTAACATTCTTTGAATAGGCGAAAAAATAATAATATTATATAGCCTGCCCGACAAATTATTTATTAATAATGAAATTTAAATCTTGGTAACTAGCCACAGTAAGTTCTACAAACGTGACTTCTACATAGCAATTGCAACATATCCAGGTGTAAAAGAGCAGAAGTTGTAAGCTTTACACATTTCCTACAAATATTACAGGCTTTTTGTGAGAAAGCAATTCTTGTCTTCCTACAAATGTAACAAAAGCATTTATGCAAAACCGCCCATTAGGTTACACAGCGAGAATACAGAAATTACTTCCTAAGAAAAATGTCTCCTGGTTCAGCTCCTTAAGTGGGAGGAAATAAAGGAGAATGTGGAAAATGTACGACTCTTATAGAGGCAATTAGCTTCTTGCTAGTGAGTGAGTGAGAGAGAGAGAATGAGATTCATAACATAGCAAAAAGAAACTTCTACGGAGATAATTAACAATGTAGACCTAGTCTTTCGTTACAATTGTATTCTTTCATGGGTTCAAACCATTAAATGTTTTCGAAAATATTTATCACTTTTGCTCTCATGTGGTACCTATAAAGTTTGTCAGGTATATTTTCCCATCCTTACGAATAGTTTCGAAACTATGTTTTATAAGTATTTATAACATTCTGCGTTACTGTTGGAATCTCAAGCTTATTGAGTTCAGCAATCCTCTGCCTTTCCTACCCCAGCGTTGCTACCTTTCCTACCCCAGCGATGCTACGTTCTCTACCACAGCAATGCTGCCTTTCCTACCCCAGCGATGCTACCTCCCCTCCTCCTGCGTTGCTACCTTTCCTACCCCAGCGTTGCTACCTTTCCTACCCCAGCGATGCTACGTTCTCTACCACAGCAATGCTGCCTTTCCCACCCCAGCGATGCTACCTCCCCTCCTCCTGCGTTGCTACCTTTCCTACCCCAGCGATGTTACCTTTCCTACCCCAGCGATGCTACGTTCTCTACCACAGCAATGCTGCCTTTCCTACCCCAGCGATGCTACCTCCCCTCCTCCTGCGTTGCTACCTTTCCTACCCCAGCGTTGCTACCTTTCCTACCCCAGCGATGCTACGTTCTCTACCACAGCAATGCTGCCTTTCCTACCCCAGCGATGCTACCTCCCCTCCTCCTGCGTTGCTACCTTTCCTACCCCAGCGTTGCTACCTTTCCTACCCCAGCGATGCTACGTTCTCTACCACAGCAATGCTGCCTTTCCTACCCCAGCGATGCTACCTCCCCTCCTCCTGCGTTGCTACCTTTCCTACCCCAGTGTTGCTACCTTTCCTACCCCAGCGATGCTACGTTCTCTACCACAGCAATGCTGCCTTTCCTACCCCAGCGATGCTACCTCCCCTCCTCCTGCGTTGCTACCTTTCCTACCCCAGCGATGCTACCTTTACTACCCCAGCGATGCTACCTTTCATACCCCAGCGATGCTACGTTCTCTACCGCAGCTATGCTACCTTTACCACTGCAGCGATGCTACATTTCCTACCAAAGCGATGCTACCTTCCCTCCCCCTGCGTTGCTACCTTTCCTACCCCAGCGATGCTACGTTCTCTACCACAGCAATGCTGCCTTTCCTACCCCAGCGATGCTACCTCCCCTCCTCCTGCGTTGCTACCTTTCCTACCCCAGTGATGCTACGTTCTTTACCACAACAATGGTACATTTCCTACCCCAGCGATGCTACCTTCCCTCCCACTGCGTTGCTACCTTTTCTTCCCCAGCGATGCTATCTTTGCATATAACGCACTATGGCTGACCTCTATCTATAGCATAGTGTTAGACAGGTGCAATACCAGGTTGCTTGAGAGCGTTCACTAATAGCAAATGATATGACATTGCTAGGCAAAATTTAGGATTATTGTACTTAACTTAATAATGAGTACATTAGCTACATTTAGTGATAAACAATAGAATATAACTTGTATCTCTATTACCCAGTTCTATCTCTTCTTCGTAATGTGTCCATGGATCGTCTAGCAATAACATAATAATGTGTGAGACATTCTTTATCTCTAACAATATTCAAATCCATTGAATACTTTTGCCTGACCATTTTAATAGTTTATTAGATTTGTTCTTTCATTATATTTTTATTGCAGTGACTTCATTATACTGTATCACATTGGTGGCATTCATTAAAAGTTTTATACTTTTTTTTCTTCTGGGGAAAGGAAGTTTTATTTTTGTAAAAATGTTGCTTTGAAACTTTATTTAGTCTTGTGTTTGTTGGGGGATGGAAAGAGAAGTGTCAAAGTTAGAAGAGTTCAAAGTTAACCAACGCCTCAACGCAAAGGAAAAGGTTTATTTCAGGAGTAATGAGGTTGGATTGCAGATATGAAATAGAATTGGCTCTTGTATTTTTTAAACTTCTTAAAACATTTTTTCTGGCCTGTATTTTAATTATTCCGTCATAATCAAACGACACAGTCTAATAACTATGTCTTATTGACGATGTAGGGCAAATAAAATAGCTCGATTAGAGTTGCTAATTTATCAAAATACTTAAAATTTTTAAAATCACCCAGTTTAGTATTAGATATTGACAACGGCTATAGAAAGTAATTAAAGACAAATTCAAAATAACAACAGCTCTAGTCAGGTGAAAATTAAAAAAAATGTTTGCTTTGTTAAATGACTACTCCACTTCAAACATTCTACCCTGGTTTAACTTTTCTTATTAAAATTATTCAGTTCTAATATTTGTTTGTTATGAATTGAGGGACGGTTTACGGCCTCGAATTTTTTGACTGAACATATCTTTATTATGATTAACTCCTATGGTTGTTAACAACGTATCTATATTATGCTATGAGTAAAGAAATCCTTTAGATCAAAACTGCAGAACATCTAACTTTAAAATCTATATTAAAAAGGGTTAAAATTATTTAAATTCTATGAAAGTGTTTTCCTTGAATACATAACAAAACTTTATAAATACATTTAAAATAAAACCAAAAATTACTCAAGACGATGCTGTATTTTTATGTAAACATAATACAAGTTGAACCGGGTTCTTATGGTTATTAACAATCTTTTAGATCAAAACTGTAGAACATCTTTCTTTAAAACCTATATAAAAAAGGAGTTAAAATGATTTAAATTTAAAAAAATTGTTTTCCCTGAACGCTATAAAGAAATTTAAAATAAAACAAAGAATCAATTTTCTGGTCTTGAGATCAAGACCAGGTTAGGTGTTTATGTAAACCTAATCCAAGTTCAACCAGGAATTGGTTGCTATAAACTTGTACAGGTGATGGATGGTTGGGGCTGTTTGTTACTACGCACAAAAGCCCAACTGCCAGCTCCCCTCATGACCTCACATTTCATGAGCATATGGTATTTCTGTAAAGTGTATGTTCGGAGTCTCTGAATTCCTTCCAAATCCTCTCCTACCTATTACTGGTCCTCTTTCTTGTCTCGTCAATATTTTCGTAATGAGTAGCTTTATACTACGGCTATATTGGTCTTTGTTTCTGAATATTAAACAATTCATGGGATTTTCAAAACTCTTCATTTATTTCTGCAATATTTATAAGTAAGAATGTATTTACCATATTTTTATAAGGTTAGTATTTCTGACAATGCGGATTTCAGCATTTCAATAAAACACGTATACATACTTTTATGTGTAAGGGAAAAAGTTTATTTCAAGTACCTGTAAGCATTATTCATTTACTGGAATTATGTTGTCATTTATTATGACAAATTTAATAAATCTGCCAGGATTTCTTTGAACGTTTTAAAACTTGATCAGAATCACAACCTCATTACACTGTTCTGTGCTCAGGTACTATGCGGCCCTATATCCCCTCTAGCAGCGCCTTATCCCATCTCTACACGCAACACAGGGAAAGCTTTAAGAAATTATTTGTAGGTGGTTTATTGTTAATATTTCTTAAGGGCATGTCAAATTAATAAAAGTACAATCTATTCAAAAATCAACTGTTTTGTGTTTGTTATAGTTTTGATATATTATATTTATATACTTTACCGAAACCATTTTCAATAGCAGAATGTTTTGTGTGATTAAAGTATAACATATAGTTCCAAATATTGTTATTGGTAGATGTGTTAAGTCATTTAGAACATTAAATATAGTATGGAAATACTAAAGAGACGTACAATTCACTAGGATAATGAACTTTAGAAGGTCAAACCGTGGGTTCGAAATACATGATTTTATCTTCAATGTGCTTAGAGCAATATCACTTACAACATACTTTTAAATATTAAAACATATTCAATGCAGTATTGAATTATTTTTTTTTACTATTAAGGAAAACAAAAACAATGGCAATAATCTCCGAGTAGTTTGTTCATAAAGATGAAAGTATTTTGAACACATCTTCAATTAAGAATTTAACTATTCTAGGTACTTTAATGTTTATATAGCTAGATAAAACTTTATCACTTTCAATGTATTTGTATCAAAATTACAATTCAAGCAAATTAATTTTATTAAATTAAAGTTAGACTTGTGTTGACAAAGACTTGGAAACGCTGCGTTTGAATTTGTGAACTAAAGGATTACAGCAACCAGAACATCAGCAATTCAAATTAACACGCTCATGACTGCCTAATGACGTCACTGGACGGTACAACTAGAACAGAATTTATCCCTGCTTGGTTAAGCAATGTATTAGAAGCTTAGTCCCGGGAAGGTGGTTATGTGACCTACTTGGATGTCCTGACTTCATGCTCGATTTAAAAAGAAACTGGAAATAAAACGGATTTAAGTTATCATAAAACAAATATAGATTTATAAATTAAGTACAGCACTAACTCAACATAAATTGTAGATAGTTATTTGTTTTAATATATCAAGTCCCAACATGATTTCTAAGTTGCATGAGAAAAATACTATTTTATGGGACATCTCTCAAACACATACAAAATCCTCAACGTAAATAGTTGTTATTAAATACTACTATAAATTTGTAAAACATTTAAATTGGTGGCTAGACGAGAACTATTGGCTTGGAGGAGAAAATCAATTACGCCAACTAGAAAGGAGAAAAAAACAAGTGTATTATTTAATACTTGAACTTGAACCAATTTATGAAGCTAGGAATTGCATTACATGAAATGATTTTTTAATCGGTTATTAGTGAAAAGAATTTGAACAATGAAATGGATATCACTGGAACCAAGCAGAGGAACCTAATTAGTATATATATATATATATATATATATATATATATATATATATATATATATATATATATATATATAGAGAGAGAGAGAGAGAGAGAGAGAGAGAGAGAGGTTTAAGGGCTTGAACATTTACGACAATCCTGAAACCACAGAAACCTTCTTTTACTTTTATTTCCGCGTATTTTGCACTTTAATCGCATAGATGGTTACTAGAATATGTATTTCTCTGTAGCCTATTACACACACACACACACACACACATATATATATATATATATATAAATATAAATTTAAAAAAAAAATATATATATATATATATATATATATATATATATATATATATATATATATATTATGAAGAAGTCTACTCTCATCTGTAAAATTCGTTTTCTGATCCGTTGTCGAAACAACAACGTCCTTCCTATTTTCACTAAGTTGTCGCATCACACCAAGACTAGAAGAACAGAAAATATTCTTCAGAATGCCAGTAAAGCTCTGATTAGAGAACAAATCTATCGCACTAGGAAGAACCTTGCTACCACTGAATGGGTACTTTTCAATTTGAGCTAGCAATATTGTTCATCGTATTTTGTGGGATCGTATCGATACTCTAGTGGCTTGGAGATCAGAAACCACTGTAAGTCTGAAATTTAAGAAACTGGTGAAGAAGTTTGATAAACTTAGTCCTAAAACGTCTGAAATCTATTGTCAGACCCTGGATCCTGACTTGGTTTTGTGAAGTACATCTCTAGCTACAGCATCAGTGATGCAGAAATCTCTGTCCTATGTAAAGGGTTTAACTTTGCCCTTGCTCCTACCAGGCTTCCTATAGAAGAAATAATATCTGAGGTTGAAACATCTATAGTCTACATATATAAAACTGAAGCTGAACAAATTCGTCAAGAGGTTGCCAGTATTTTACGAACTATCAGAATTTCTAAACCTAATCTCAGCCCTGGAGAAAAGAGAGCCCTTTTTAAACTGAAAAATAATGGACACATTACCATACTGCTAGCTGATAAGGGTAACGCAACTGTTGATTTAAATACTTTAGATTATATGTACAAGATGAAGGAGATCTTAAATGATGGAAATTAAAAAGTTGTTAAGAACGATCCTACCACCTACTTGGAAAAGACTACCAGGCGGATTATTAAACAAACTCCTATCGATGAGGAAACTCAATCCAGGATAATTCCTCTAGAAAAATCCAGTAGATGTCCTAAGTTATACGGTTTACCTAAAATCCATAAACCGGGTACTCCTATGTGACCTATAGTGAGTGCTATCAATTCACCACTTCAGAAACTGGAGAAATATTTGGCTAGACTTATGCAGCCATTGGTTCAGAAGGCCGATTCTTATATCAAGAACTCTGAACTTTTTGTCCAAGTGCTGCAATGAATTCAAGTTAAAGAGAGTGACATAACGACTAGCTTGGATGTAAGGTCATTATTTCCCAGCGTGCCCATTGATGAAGTGATTCAGAGGATGTTCATTTTGGAAGAGCGTCCTCCACATGTCTTAGATCTGCCTAGGCACTGTCTCTTAAACACTTACTTTTTGTTTAATGAAACGTTTTACAGGCAAATTGATGGTGCTATGGGTTCTTCGGTTTCTCCAGCTGTAGCCAATATGTTTATGACGTTCTTTGAGCAAGACGCCCTGAATGATGCTTTTCGCACGCCTAAAGCTCGGTTTCGTTATGTGGATGACGTCTTTATGATTTGGCAACATGGTGGGACAAAACTTGATAAGTTCCTAACGTACCTCAACTCTCGCCACTCCAGGATATTTTTCTCTTTGGAACTAGAGAGTGATGACTGCTTGCCGTTTCTGGACGTCTTGGTTAGGAGGGGTCAGAATGGTTGAGTTCACCATTCGATCTACAGAAAACCGACTCGCACCAATAGATATCTTAACGGTGAGTCACACCACCACCCATCTCAGATCTAGGCTGTCGCTGACACTCTCTTCCCTCGGACTCACAAGTTAACGGACATCTATTCCAAGGACCATGAACTTATTACTATCCGAGAGGGGCTTAGAAGCAATGGATATTAGGAATATGCTATTGATAAAGCGTTACAGCACCAAAGTGTCCTTCTGGTTGACGTAGACGAGAAAGAGACTGAGAAAACTGGTACTGTTTTCTTGCCTTTTATTAGAGGGACCACTGATAGGATTGGCAGACTCTTTAGGATGCATGGTATACGTTCTGTTTACAATCCTAACATCACCATCGACAAATTTCTTGGTAACGCCAAAGATAAGATCTTCTTGGAAAACCAAGGCGTTTACAGCGTTTCTTGTGGAGTTTGCAAGAAATCATATATTGACCAAACGAACAGTCGTATCTCAGCTAGACTTGAGGAGTACAAGCTTGGCCTTAAAAAGAAGCAGACAACGTCAGCACTGTGCAAGCACCACTGCGATACCATTGATTTGCTCAAGTGGAAAACTACAGGGCTAGAATTATTCGCGAGACTGTCGAAAACCACGGGAATCTTAATAAACGCGATGACACTTTGAAATTGCCCGCAGTGTGGATATGTGTCATCGATAGATTTTATCGGGTGTGTGTGGATTGACGTCAATGGCCTTGGCTTCATTCCTCTCTATATAGGAGCAGAGTTATCTGCGCTCCTCACTCGCTCTTCAACTGTTGTTGGGTTCACCTCGTCAATGCTAGACGAGATTCAAGCGAAACTTCCGAACTGCGATTTGTGCACTTCAGAATGAACGAATGTACTCCAGATAATATCTCTTCATCATATATATATATATATATATATATATATTATATATAAATTATATATATATATATAAATTATATATATATATATATGTATGTATATATATATATAATATATAAATTTTATATATATATATATATACATATATATATATTTGCAAATAAATGAAAATCTTTATAATTACAATTATTTAGGCACAACCTGAAATTATTTTTCATACTATTTTCAGCGGTGTTTAGTTGTCATAATTTTTGATGACATTAAAAAGACTTTTTTCTTTGATTATTTTAAATTTTGTATTGTTTAGTCTCAAAGATGGCTAGTATGATTTTATAAACTAAACACAGTAAATTATTTTCCCTAAGTATGATTAAAACAAGTATTTATTGTCATTTATTCTTGTAACCAACTTCAGTGTTGTAACGCTAATATATTGAATTGGCTGAACCTTTCCGATGCTGACATTATAATGTAGGATGTACATAGTATAAATTCAATTACTTAAAAAAAATAGACTGTTTAAAGTTAAAGCGTGCACTCCAGCGTTTTGAATCAACCCCTCCTTCCGGTCTACTTTAGTCTGCAGTTTCCACTTTGTGCTAATTTCCGTTCTACAACAGCCTGATAGATTGAGCTCTCATTAGAAAGTTGGTGTTCTAACTCAAACTTGCTTATTATATTATTTCGGCTTTGAGAACAACAGATGTTGTGAAACTTGTAGAGTCCAGGGGAGTTCCGGAAGTTACGGTTATATATATTGCAAATAGTAAAGCCATGTTGGAGCTATCAGTGAACTGTAGTACTTACAAAAACGAAATTTACACTACTTAACTAAGTGAATACGTAATTGCTTACTTGCTGACGCGTTTGAAATCGTTCGTTCCTTTTACGAAGCTAACCCTGTACTCAGTAGAGCTATATAAGGGACACATATCTTATTCCTGTTTGACTCATTTACGCTTGTTAAACAAAACATTGTTTAAACCAACTTATGAAGCGGTTTAGCATAAGCAATAGGCCCATTGTAAACCTATAGGGTCGAGGATTGCTGTGCCCGTTATTTTAAAACATAAAACGTATACAAATTAATAGAAGTTTTTAAACTGGGAACTAGAACAATGAACTGAAAGTCAGGTAGATTTATGAGCGGTTAACCAATAAGCCCTTAGTTATTAAAGTAGACTATTTGTAGGTCAAAGCCATTTTTCCAAAATAAGTAGCGTGCAATGAGGAACAAAGATATTCAGAAAACTGAGAGGAAAAGTGGGCTACCAGCCACTATTGGCTAAATTAAACAGTAATAAGATGATAGGTTTAGAGGATAGGAAAAAGGGAAGCGAAGGAAGGGAGTTGGGGATGAAAGATCTGTTAAGTTATGGTAGTAGAGGAAAGAGTCTCGGGAATCACGAGAAGGCAGGGAACTGGAGGTGATCAATCAAGTTTTAAAAGCCGGAAGAATAAGAAGTCAAGGGTGTAGAAGAAGGAACCATTTTGAGGACCTGGAGTAGTGGGGGAAAACCTGGAAGTTGAGGACGAAAGGTTAATAACTGAACCTTATCCGTCATATTTGGACTCAAAGGGGATAGCGACTCAAACGCCAGGAACGGAAAGGATTAACCAAACTACTTCAATTGAACTTTTTTACTTATAATTATAAGTATATACTTAATAAAGTATATAATAATTCTTATAAAAAAGTACTCTTTTTATTAAAAATATAAATAGAATATACTACAAATTGAATACATTTTTGACCAATAAATGTAAATACTAAAGAACTGTTAAATCATCTTGTTACTATAGAGGTCAGTTTCCTTCTAATGGAGGGTTGCTGGTTTCGGAATTTAGATTAGAGAACGGAGGCCTTACTGAAGAGGAACTTTTGAAAGGATTTAGATTTAATACCATTACAAAAATTTAAATAATTTACTTACGAATGTTTGACCCTCGAAAGTAAAATTGAGAGCTCTTAATACCTTTGAAACACTTGTCGAGATGAACCGAAACTGAGCAAACGTTTGACTAACCTATTTTGTCGATTGTTTGCTTTAAGCTTTAAAGGCCTGAAATAGCATTTAAATAGCACTCTCATAAAATTGTGCTTTCGGAACGTGCTTGTAGAACACAATCTCTACCTCCGTTTGGTGCCAACTCAGTCTAGAAGAAATGTCTGGTTGTTCTACTGTGTCGCTACCATTACCACTTTGAGCTATATAAGGGGCACATATCTTAATCCTGTTTGACTCATTTACTATCTTTTCGGAGGGTATAGTTATCCATGTCCATTTCAAATTACTACCAATCTAAAGGAAATTACTACATTTCTATTTTGTATTGATAGAATGGAAACTGTTACTAAATATAACGTATAATTACTGCTTTTTTTAAAAGACTAACTGAAGTGTATGAAAAAAAAATATGTTTGTAATTTTAAAAAGTATTTATCATTTTGAAAGATAATAAAATAGTTTTTTTTTCTAAGAAGCTATTTAATTTCTTAGAGGGTGAATGTACTTTTAATAGATTAAAAACAGTACATTTTATAAGGGGAAATATTATTAATTATAATATGAACGAAAACTTAACGTTTATATTCAAGGTAATAGTTTCCCATTTGTTAAGTTTCTTCGATTTTGCAATCACTCTACGGGCAGTAAAGTGAGTTTATCAGGTTCCTTTAAATATAGAACTATTGGAAAGATTCTAATTGCCTACAATCTACCTTATAAAAAAATCTCTGATCTTTATCCAGCTTAGTAACACTGCAGCAGCTACTAGCTATTATGTTATGTTTTGTTACTTACACTTACCTGAGGATGGTTCGAAAGGGCGAAACGCTTACGATAGCCTTTAATAGTAAAAGAAAATTTTAGATCTCTAAAGATCGATTGTATTTCATGAGAGTAGATGATAAATTTGCAAAGTGGGCATTATTTATAAAAGTATTTGTTTAACTTTGTACATTCAAAATCCAAGTCCTTATATATTGAAGTTGTAATTACATAATTATATACAAACAACAAAATTAGGTATCAAATTTTATAAAACAATTAAGCATCGCTTAATTTGTAATGCGTATAATAATAATACGCAAAAAGTAGACAGATTTAATTATATAATTTAAATATAGATTATACAGATAATAGTAAAAAAATAGTTCACAGTCTGAAGAGCGAATTCATTCGCGTACTGAAAAGTAAAGTGAGTTTATAGTGATAGTTTTAAACTAAAATACATAGTTCTGTAAAACAAAGTACCACAGTTAGGGAAGTGAGCACGTCTGCAAGGCATTAATAAATATCCTGCTACACTCGCCAAGCTCTCCAGATTTATATAAATATAATATGAGCAAAGCTGAGCCGGATTTACGAGGTAGTTAAGCCGCCACGTTACGTAAGGATGTGCAAACACTGTAATGGGTTTCTTACATACAGAATTGACGTGTAACGTGGATCAGTTAAATAGGTAAACTATTTCCTGCCAAGGAATATAATAACGTGGGAAAAAACAACTAACAATTAATAAATTGTTCAATTACAAATTCGTATTAAAAAACGTTTTTTTAAATATTGAGTTTTAAAATTTAACTGCCTAAATCTTTATTGCTGTGATTTTTTTATTTTCAAAAAGGGGCTAAGGCTAATAATTATTAACATGGAATAATGTAAAGCCACATGTTATTTCAAATATAAATGTTAGTTTTTAAAGTTAATAATTACTAATCTGTAGCAAAAATAATCGATATTAAAGTTATAAATGAAATATTAACAAATATAAAGATAATATAAAAATATTCTCTTTTTCATATAGAATAATAAACCAGAAGTGGTGAAGCGTGTGATCTAAATAAACATGCAACGATGACTCATCATTTTTATATTCAAGAATATATAATTTTAGAGAATATGAAAAAAATAAAACTCCTAAGATACGCAAACTAGTTGTAAAATGATTGAAAGGGAAACGAGAACTATCCATGAGTAAGTAGAGGATTTTCTATTGTTTATTCATCATCTATTCAGTGCTTCTGCTGCCTTATGGAATCCCGATCGCCCTCCCACCACCGAATATTTCGTAATTGTTAGCTATGGTAAATCATCTCTCCGAAGTAGATGTTCGGCTCTTTCCGGTTTTCCTCGGCAGTAAGTATCGGTCCATCTAGAACTACTTAGTAATACACTATTACGAAATTATTGACAAAATTTTAAATGAGGCGTAATATATGGAACTGCAACTTTTTAAGACAAAAATATTCGGAAGAGTTCTCACACGAAGCGCATTTAGAACATGTTTTTATTTATGAAAGATTCCGTTTAGTGAAGAATATTTGAACGTCACCGGCAACTAATGCATAGGTAGAGAGAGGTTTCGCAGCACTTGTAAGAATGCACTTGCAAAGGATCTACACGAGGAGAAGAGTGGATGAGCAATTTGTCATTACAATCTACTAAAGAGCAACTCTTGGAAAATTCAAACCTGATGAAGACTTTCATAATTCTGTGATCTAGAAATTCGGTTTGGAAAGACAAGTTAGAAATTCGACACAAGAGAATCGAATTCATGTGCAAATAAATTATATATATGCTTCAATTAAGTTTAATATTTTATTTAAAATTTAATTTGAAAAAAATAAAACGTCTATTATAATTAAATATTGTTTTCACTGAGGTGTAAAAATAAACATTAAAACACTAATCGAGAGCATTAATTATTATTGAATGGCAAGTTATGTTACTATCGGTATATTATGATTAAGCGAATTTATCGAAATTCGGTGCTGACAACTCTCAAAACAGCTATGTAACAACAAATTTAATTTTACAGTAATGGTACCAATAATGTTATGTTTTAACAAATTAAACAGTGAATACAAAAATATGAGGATTCCGAAATTGTTATAGGGAGTTAAAAGTATACAGCAGACCATATATCCGTGCAATTGGCCTTGAGAGATCGTAGGAGATTTCTCGTGCACTACCACTTCTTAAAACATGTTGCATATTCAGAATGTTCTGCACATCAACAGCTTCTGCATCCGATATGACTACACATATTTCAAGAATTTTTGTTTATTCATAGCAAAGCTAATGTATCATCGAATTCATGTAATATCGACCGTCTCATCTAAGTCAGTGTTTTGACAGTCTTTACTACCTTTTTAGGTGAGTATTTAAACCGACCACCTACTTTCCGTCTAGCCTACTGCGATCTCTCAAGGCTATCTGCCCGGTTACGTGGTTCGCTCTATACTGTGGACTCGTTACTCTACGTAAAATAAAATCATTGACCTATGTTGCGTGAATAGTGATGGGGAGGAAAAGGGAAATGAATGTCTAGTCTCTCACTCAGCAACAACGTACTTGTAATTACGTTCAGTACTCTTCAAACGTTGCACAACCGAAAGTACCTTTTTCAATAAATGCCTTGTTTTAAATTTGTGCTTCGAAATTACCTTGATTATATGAACTCCACCCCCATATTGGTTACCAAGTTTTAAAAATCTTTCGTATTATTTTAATAAAAAATTTTTTTGTCACGTTTGTTTTTATTTGCCACTTTCTCTGCAAACATATTACTACAAACATTTTACTACACCGATTATATTCTTTTGTAATGAGTTCATAATTTTAGCTGTTAGCGTTTTTGTAATATAAGGAACGTATAAAGGACAATTCTTTTGGCCAGTAACTTGTCGGAGTGGTGAGGATAGTACTCATTTTATAGGCCAAAGAAAAGTAACTTTAATATCAGATAGTATACAATTTTTATATTGTGCCTCTGATATTGGCTCTTATATTGTACGAAATTCTTAGTCTCTGATCCACTTCATATATAGTTTCAGTGCTTCGGTTTAATAGTGAAAGAGTCGTTTATAGAGAGGTATAGGACAGAAAAAAATATAATGTATATTTATATTAAGAAGGTGAAATTATAGTTAATATTTTCATTCATAAAAGAATGAAAATATAAGAAAGGAAGTCCTTCTTCGTAAACATACATTTTTCTATCTTCCTATAGTTTAGTGTACGGGCTCTCTATTTAAATTAATAATGTATTTACTCATCAATAAGAATAACCAAACCTATTTCTGTATCTCAAAGGTTTTCAAAAGTATTTTAATGTATTCTTCCTTCCATTTTATTTTTCTTATTGGAGTCCATTTAACTAGTATGTATCGAATTGGTATTTAATAAAATTTGAATTAGGCCTACATATTTTTTCCTGGGGTGAAAGGAAATTATATTTTCGTGAAAAAACTTTGTTGTAATACTTTGTGACGAAGGTGACGAAGTTAAGAAGCTTTAGACTTTTCTCTCGCCTCAAAGCAAAGGAAATGGTTTCCTTCAAGTACGCTGCGACGGAATTTGGAAGCAGAAATGGGTTTTTATTCTTGTCTTTGTCTTGGTTTTAAACAAAACTTTTTTATTATTATTAACATATATGACATGGCCTAACCCCTAAAACGTGATATATTGAACAAAGCACTGGTTATTTATTAAATAACGTAAAATATCCGAAATTATTTCGGATAAATATTTTAAAATTAAATAATTAAATACAAATTAAACTAGGTTTTTTTTCAAAACGTAGCAGAAAGCTTTTTCTGAGACGTTTCTTTTTCTAAGAACATTTGGGAAGAAGACATTTGTACAAATAATGTTTTTTTTTTACTCAAAGTAAACCCAAGAATAAATGTTTTCAATGCACATAACGAAAGCTTTGGGCCCATGTAGCTTGAACAGCCGAGGACATTTCATTTTACGTTTACTACAAATGCGATTCTGATTATGATATAGACTAAATATTAAAAAAAAAAATCAAAACATCTCTAAGTAGCTCTGGCCTTTGCTACATACCTGGTGAAAGATGAATCCTTAATTATGTTTATTTTGTTCCTCTACCTTATCGTAACAACATTGTTTTAGTATCATGGAGGAATCCACTTTCTACTATTAAAATATTATACACATTTCTTCAATAATCGTGCTCAAGTCAACTGATTAAAGTGGCCTTTAATTAGTTAACTATTTACTTTATCATGTTGAAAACATGTATTTACAAAATCAATGTTCTTTAATTACTTAAGGATTTCAGCTTTCTAACACAACACAAAGACATTAATTGGTAAAACTAGTATTCTTGTTAGAACTGTATAAAGTTATTTTTTTTAATTGCACAAATTACCTTTGTAAATCATTATGTGTTAAATGTAAAGTTTCATTTTCAACTTTTAATAAATAATTCCCCAAAGTTTATGGAAGTATTTATTTTTCAGAATCGCACTTGCTTACACCTTTTCTTGGGGCAATATGTCAGCCCTGGAAGTGCTGTGCCATTGAGTCTTATCGCCCTTTGCAGGCAACAATGTAAGCACTTTAGGCTTGCTGAATATATTTAAAGTTTTTTGAAAGGCCATATTGAAATAAAGTGAAAATGTAATTTATGGCTACTGTTGGTTAGAGTCTTAACATTTATCAGAGCATCCAATCGCTTTTATTATGATTTATAATCATAACTACTGAGTTCGCTAATAGTGTATCTAAATTTAACACACACTAGTACTAGTTATCATTCTCTCACTAGAACTATTATTCACTTCACTACATTATAAAATGATTTCACCCTAACGCCTAACCTACCCTTTGTATCGAAGTGTCAATTCTTGAAATTTCTGTATTAGAATGTTCTAGAACTATGAGGCATTTGTGTTAGTTCAAGCGTGACTTACCGCTTCCAGTCATTTGTATCTGATACGTCTAGAAGGCTCAGGTTTATAACGCTCTTGCATTACCAGATGGCGTAAGGTTATGTGTCCGTCTAAGTCCTTGAAATGGGTTCTTAAGCCTTGTGGCATAAATCCATGTTGAGACCTTGACCTTTACTGTATTTTATAATTTTGTACTTTTTAATGTAGATATTTTATTGAAATAATTGAAAATTGGTCGATTAATTAACATATAGAACAGTATTAGGTTATAGGTTGAGGTGTGGATCGGTCAAGATAAATATTGCAGATACAGAAGTGTTGTAGATACAGAAGTATTGTACATACGTGGACTTTACTTGATAAAATGATTAGGCAAAGTCATGTTTTATCTTCCACGTAATTATAAATACTTTAGTAATGACGTAAGCCTACTCTTAACTAATATGCGGTAACGAAATATCAAACTGTGTCTAACCAAATAAACACTAAAATAAACGTCATTTCAAACTGAAACTTGTATGTAGCATATAGAATATAGGTAACTAAAATTTATTGAAAATATTTTATAGAAGTGTCACACTTTAGGTCAAGAAATATGATTAAAATATATAGTTTGTTTAAATTTCGGGAATGTATATAACTATTTATTTTGTTACCTATAAACAATTTTTTTTAAAATGTATTACACTACTTTTACTAATTAATATGCAATAATCATATTTCAATAATATAAATGACTTATAATAGAATTGTGAATGAATTCGGAAACACAAAAAATGAGTTAAATAGTGAAATCCTTTCGTATTTCATTTAACGTTAAAAGAAAAACAATAAAACTTAAAACTAAACATTTATTTTTCGTTACCTCTCCAGCTACTCTTGAGTCTTCATATTTATGCACCGACCGCTTTCACCTCTCCCTTATCACTTCAGTATCTTGTCTATTAGCTATCATTTGTTTGCCGGATTGTATTGAGTATTTTTTTTCTATTTCAGACACTGACTTGCTGTACGGCCTTAACCATACTTCTTAATTTCATTCTGTCCATTTTTATTAAATTCTCTGTATTTTGTTTATCCAGAAGGATTTTATTATTCTAATGCACACTAGGGTTTTTATGACACTTTTTTGATTCTATACAAATGTCAATGGTTGTTATAGGTTGCATAATTCACAACTTATTATTTTAAGCTGTATTTCTTTAACCACTTTCAATTTTCTCAATCGCTTTGTCAAATTTACTAATTATTTACAGTTATACTTATTTGATATGATCTATTTTCTCCACTTCATACATTTATCATTTTATTTCGATTTTATATCTTATTTCAAATCTAAGAGTTATTTAATAAGATTAAAAAAATTTTCTTTTTAATTATTGTCTCGGCTCTGCACTGGCAAAATTGCCCGTAACACTATGTGTGTTTGTGCAAGTACGTATTACTATATAATATATATTAGTAATATATGGTGTATTAGTGGGTTATATTGGTGAAATATTATATAGTGTAAAGAAAACAATTGCAATTATCATGAATGAAAAGAATATTTTTGGCATATGAGAATGTGTCTCATGTGTTGTATAAATGCAATATCGTGTCTATTGTGTGTGTGTGTGTGTGCAGGTTTGTTAGTGCGTGAATAGAAAAGCTAATACAAATAGTTTAACCATATATTTTAAAGAAAACAAACCATTTCCCTTTTCGTCACAATTGGCCTCAGTAATATTTAAATTTGATGACTGAAAGTTTTGACAAATATAACTCTCAGTTTTGACAAATATAACTCTCAGGTAGTTTATTTTAACGATGTTTAACTTAAATATACAACAATTTAATAATATCTAATTAGTAACATTCCAATAGTAAAATTGTTTAGAAGCTTTTAAATATCAGGTAAATAGTTTTAACCAACGTAGTAAAATGAAATTTCCCACAGGCAAATATGTGATCAATATTCCGTTACACTTATAAGAAACTGTTGCAATTAATTTAATTAAATATTTTCGAAACCGTGTTTGTACATTACAAAATATATTTTCGATATAATTCATTTTCGGATTACTATTAAACTTAATATTAATCTATCAAGAGACATTTGTATTATCTTTCGTGTTATTTTTACCTAAGGAGCAAATTTTACTTTAAACAATTAAGTTTTAATAATAACACTACAGAGCATTCGCCCCTAACAGGAGGCCATTTTGTCTCTCTCGGCATTGTTTAAATAAATAAAATGTCCTTAAAGCAACCCTGATCGTTTCTCTGTTTTATTTGATGCTACTCTTATTTGTCTTTTCCTAAATTCACTTAACTTCAAAGCCGCAAAAATTTCATCAGATATATGTAATTCTATAATTTAAAAAAATATTAGTACTAACATATTTTCGAAATTTTTGTCTTAATATTTCTTATTTATGAATGTAATTTAGAATACAACCAATATATTCCCTACTTTAGCTGCTTAATAATTCCTGTAGATATTTTCTTTACAGAACTAAACTTATAACTTATGACACTTGTAATAACAAATTAATATTAGCGATGAGTATAAACTATTATTGAATATTTTAAAAGTAATTTTTCTGAGCGATTTTACAAACGCCTGTAAATGATTGTAACTCAATCCTGTCGGAACAGGCGACTGTTTTGTTTTCGTCGTCGTACAAACGAGACATTCCCTTGAAATATAAAGAGAGATATTGTACTAGAGAGATATTCCCTTGAAATATACAGTAGTTGAATGCTAACAATAAATGCATGAATGTAATTAATTCTAATATATTTAACTTCGATAGTCTATCGTATAAACATACATTCATGGGATGCTTTGAGATATACTCATGCCTGAACAAACCTTGACAAATAATAGTCACACAAATAACTAAACCTAACACCCGTTATCTTAAGGTGGAACAGCCACCCATGTTAGTAATTTATTTCAGTGTTGTCAGTATGCATTGTGAAATTATAAAACCCTAATATTTTCTAATACATGAATAGAATTTTCTGTCATACTCTAATATTTAGGAAAATACGCCTATGCATACTGTTTAAAACTACTCTATTCGTCAGTCATGCTCTCTACTCCAACAATAAGGGTTTATGTCTACCTAAGGCCAAGTCCCGAGTCTGTGGGTCCTGCTCTTAGGTAAGGCCAACCAAGAGAGGATAACGGTCTGATTGCACTACCTGGCAAAGTTACTCAATACCTGGCATTTTGAAAGTTGCAATTGGTCTCGAGCAGTTCTGGTAAAGCGGTCGAAACCGTAGAGTCGGGATGGAGCTCGTCTCGCCCCAGGAGCAGGCAGCTCACCAATCTAGGTCTTATAGTGACATAGGAAAGCCCTTTAAACTCTCAGACTGGTACCACGGATTGTGGCAACAAGCCTTCGACTTGACCCTGATGCTAGTCACCCACTTGGAATTAAAAACCAAGGGACTATGTGCTCCAACTCATACATTTTCTTATTTTTACTACCAGAACCACTCTTCAGTTCCGTGAGCATTCTAAATTGTCCGTAGTATGTAGAAGCAATTCTACGCTATATCCAAAAACACAATCAGCTATCATATAGAAATGATAAGTATTGTTCTTTCTATAATGGCAGTAATATATTTCCGAAAGTCAGTAATGCTCATATAAACTTTTTCCTCTTATTTAATCACATAAAAGAGATTATGTGCCTTTAAATATTACGGAAACTGTTAAATGTTATTTAACATTAAGTTACTCGCGTATTCAAGAAACCTGTCACTGTTTAAACGTGCTTCATATGCCACAGTCAAATGAAATCCTTGTTATCGCAGATTGTGATCACTAATCACAGATTAACAAGCTATTTCAAAGCCAATAACTGTAGCTCACGTGTTAGTGGAATCAATGCACTCTACTGTAGCTATACGTTTATGTAGTGAATTTTAATACTCATTGAAATACTGAATAAATATAATCCTATTGTTAAATAAATTGGTGGTATTGGGGAAGGCAATACATAAGTGGTATTGGGGAAGGCAATACATAAGTGGTATTGTGGAAAGCAATACATAAGTGGTATTGGGGAAGACAATACATAAGGGGTATTGGGGAAGACAATACATAAGTGGTATTGGGGAAGGTAATACTTAAGTGGTATTGGGAAAGGCAATACATAAGTGGTATTGGGGAAGGCAATACATAAGTGGTATTGGGGAAGACAATACGTAAGTGGTATTGGGGAAGGTAATACTTAAGTGGTATTGGGAAAGGCAATACATAAGTAGTATTGGGGAAGGGAATACATAAGTGGTATTGGGGAAGACAATACGTAAGTGGTATTGGGGAAGGCAATACATAAGTGGTATTGGGGAAGACAATACATAAGTGGTATTGAGGAAGACAATACATAAGTGGTATTGGGGAAGACAATACATAAGTTTTCAATTCACAAAATATTTAGATAGGACAATATTCTTGTAAACATAGGACCTATTAAACAAAGATACTTTTTTTGACACCTCGGGCCTCTAATTAATATTTTTGAACATAAAAAAGTTATTTTAAAAGTGGTACCTAAAAATAGGCCATATCGTTATTTTCGGTAATTTTTTATTTTAAGAAAATTTGAAACTTGTGTGATTTAGAGTGAGTGACACTTTCGACAGCTTTAGCGTGAAATTACTGACTGCTTGTATAAGTCTGGAGTCACGTGATAAGCTAGTTTGTTTGGCTGTTACACGACCTTTGACTTTTGTCGCGACGGAAGAGTGAGCTAATTTTATACATAGTGTTTTGGAAGACTCATTAGAAAAAATATATTTTCATTTAATCATAATAATCAATCACATGCCTTTTCATATAGATACATATATTATCATAATAACTTATACAGTTAATTATATTTCATTGATATTATAATTATAAATAAATATATAATAATTTTATTTATATTAAATTTATATTTTCCTATTACTACATATATTTTTAAAACACTTTATGCAAACTTCTGAAACACAGTTAACATATTCAACAATAAACAACTCTAAGTCCATCTGCAAGACATTACAAGAACATTTGTAACGTAATATTACGTACTATGTTAGAGGAAGTACTGCATACAACTACTATATTAGTTTATTTTGTATAAAATCAGAATATTAATAGTTTAATCTTTTTAATGCTACATAAACGCTACAATAAATATTTTTGTTATATAGTTGAAAAAAAATGATAACTAATATGGTTTGTGTTAATTTTATTATTTACAAAGGTTATATAAACTGCATTCCCTCGAGTGAATGAAATGATACGATTTGCTTCAAGAGTAGAGATAGTTTGGCCATAGTTTAGTGGAGCTAGCTAAGTTAGCTGCTATAAAAGAAGGGTTCACTTGGATAACAGTGTATAAACATTATAGTCACATAACTGTTACGCTACTACTTTACAAACAACTTTCTGAAAAAGAATACTAGAACATTAAACAAGGATATAGTAGAAATCGATATACAAACTAGCAAAATGCAGAAAAAAATTGTAACTGAAGCATAGACATCACTAGTCAATAATAAAGTATTTCAACCCCCACTAATAAAAGCAATAAATAACCACCTATCTCGAAATAGTTTGTTTTCTACAGAAAAATGTAAGACGCTGACAAAAGCAAAATATGAAAAATACAAAAATATACACGGGTAGACAACGTCTCGCGATAAAATTATTATTTAAAACCTGTTTCCGGCAACCCTGAAATCGTTATCAGTAAAATAATCCCTGTGTTGTTTTAAATTTTAATGTCTCTTAAATAGTAAACTTTCGAATAGCCTACAGAGAATATTTGTATAAATTATATTATCATGTAGTCACTAGGTAAATATTTCAAAGTGTATTACAAACATTTTAAATAAATTGTGTATTATTGTGGATAAAATTTCGCCCTTATTGCAAACTTTAACATTTACATCTAATAATTTTTAAAATATTCATCAAGAATCAGACTCGCTATTCTCCAAAATGAAGTAATTGTAACAGAGACAATTTTGGGGAAGGTTTAGAAGTTTATCTTTTCTCTAATCCGGTCACTGACGTCCCCAGACACGCATCCTGTCTCTCCATAAAGACAGTTTCATCCCGTAACGTTTCCTTTTACGACACAATATAACCAGTCCTCATTACAACAATACGCTGTTTAACACTAATGACGTCACCTCGATATCCTTATCGTTCTTGCTGTATATAACCTTACCATTACAAGAACCTAAAACAGATCATGAATTACCACAATTGAATTATGAAACAAAAACGAGTTATATAGTATATTGGCATAAGAATGTTGTTTGTTTTTTTGCATATTTTTATGAAAATGTAGAATAAAAAAAACTGTCAGTACCTAAAGTTATTGCAATTATTTTAGAATTGGCTAGTATTTAAAATTAATGTAGTATTTCAAAATATTGTATTTTGAGCATAATTATAAATAAACATATATTTTACATAATTTTGTCTTGTTTCAAAAGTGTATTGTTTTTTCGTTACAAATAATATAAATTTAGATTGAATCTAGATTAAGTAAGTTATGATTATTATTACCTGATTTATTACAGTACTTACCCAAAAAACCATACAATTATTATTGAAAACATGTTTCCGGCAACCCTGATACCGTTATCAGTAAATGAATCCCTGTGTAATTTCTGGTACTTTTAGTCACACAAGCTAATTTGACTTAATCTGATAAAAGACTAAAGCAATGCAAACAATTAGTACTGTATTACACAATTATTGATGTTGTAGTTAATACAACCCTTCCTTTTTCAACGGAAAATTGTTTCTCTTTTTCATTCTTTAAACCTTCTATTTTCATTTATTAATGTTGAAAATTAGAACATGAAGAAAGGATTATTAGTAGTAATTGACATAAATAATGAAGATTTATTAACCAATTATAATTTTTATACTTTCCCAAAATGTGTATATGTTATTTTAAATTTTAATTAAAATCATTCCTAAACGTTAAACTTTCGAATACCCTACAAAGAATATTTGTATAAATTATAATATAATGTAGTCGCTTTTCAAAGTGTATTATATATCTTTTAAATAAATTGTGTATTATTAAGGATATAATTTCGACTTTATTCCAACCTTTAACATTTACATCTATTTGTTTCTAAATATTCGTCATGAATCAGACGGTATTCTCCAGAATAAAGTCATTGTAATAGATTCAATTTGGGAGAGGGTTTAGGAGTTTATCTTTTCTCTAATCCCTAGACACGCACCCTGTCTCTCCATAAAGACAGCTTCATCCCGTAACGTTAATATTTTAAAGATTTGTCCAAGTAATCTAAATCTTTTAGTTTGGCTGATATTTCCATTAGTAAATTCTTGCAGTTATCACGGCCAGTGAGGCGAGGACCAGGTAATTTTTGACATCATGTCCAATAGTTTTCCCACCGTCTTGAGACCTCAAGCTATGAAATTAATCCATTTAACCTATATTATCTTGTTTCTTGCTCGAGACATTTCATGGGGACCGATTCACTTTCAGCTTTAAATATATAGATTATGTATTCTTTTTTTTCAATGTTGTAATTCCAACTTCAACGATAGGCCTGCAAATTCATTTTAAAATATAATTTTTGATGCATTATTATCGTTCTCGTTGGTAGAACAATTTATTTTAACATTACTTTTCCATATAGGTTCATTATTATTCTTGTTATTATTACTATTATTATTATTTTTACTATTAATTATTATTATCGTTAAATATTTTAATTCTAATAATAAAACTAAAAGAAGTAAAAATTTTCTGCTCTCTAGTGACAATTTTATAGAACCAAACACCTTTTGCATGACACAGAAATCAATGTCGCGACTGATACTTGTGCCTTGTCGCTCAAAGAATTATATTGGTGAAATAAAAAGACCTTTTCATTACTTTTTATACATAAAACGGGACAGTTTATACGTAACTGACTTTATTGCGGTAGTTCATAGCCTTTCTTTAACCCGCAAACAAAGCATAAACCATATCGATAAAAACAGTTACATTTGACGCTGTATTAGAACGTTTTCTTGGATGTTTAGAATTGTTGTTTTCCCTCTTCGAAGAATTTAGCATCATAATATTACGAGTTTAATTATTATTATCTGTAAGTGAAAAAGAAATTAGTAAATCATATGTGTACAAAAAATTAAATGAAAATACTGTAATTACAAACCGGTTTTTGCTCTAAGTCTTAGCAATTTTTTTTGTTAAACAGACTTTTATAAATATCCTAATTTTTATGCAGTGCTTTTGATCCCCTTTAAAAGCCATCATAGTAATAAGATATTTTATAATAAATAACCGCCTTTAATATTAGTTTATTTAAATATGTTTTTTTAAACCTATTTAGGATATAGTGCTTTGCATCGTACTAGGGGATAAAAATGTAATTTTTTGGTTCCCGCCAGAGCGCGAGCCAAACCAAATGGCTTACATCCACACGTGACCCAAGCGTTGACTGCAAACGTGACTGCACTCGTAATTCTACATACTTGCTCGAGTTGTGTACCTTGGACATTACTGTATTTTATATATAATTGTTTACTCCTAAATAATATAGTGTTAACATGTTCATAGCTCGGAATCTGTGTACATCTTCCTTTCTTCTTGTAATAATTTCCGGATGGTTTATTCTGTAAAAACATACATGTAAATTTATAATTAGGCATGCAAAAAAAACTTTTACTATATGAATGCTAATATGAACAAAGAAAACGATGTTTTCGATTAATGTCAACAACAGATATTTATAGATTGATAACAATGGTAACGAATAAACGAGACATTTATAAGCGAACAGATCCCCTAACCGTAAAGGTAGGACTTCTAGGTAGGACAACCGGTTGCAACGTCGCTTGTTTTACGTAGACTTATAACTCACGTGCTCAAATTAACATAGTCATGTTACAGACATGATATGTAACTTTAATGTAAATACCTCTTACTAACACTAATTGTTCCCATAAGTCCGTCATTATTATACCAAATCTCTTACAACGATTTTGCAAAGACGTAGATCCTACATAACGTTTATTCTTTTGTTTCTTATTAACTCATTCTTCTTGATTGGTCTATGACTGCGTAAACTACAATTAAAATAATTTTAAAAATTTATGAAAAATAAATAAATACCCAGAAAATTAGTTTATATAATGTCTGGTCGAAGGTTGATTACAGGCTCAAAACTCCAGAGTAAAATCCTACTAAGTTCAACTTTTTAAGTACTTTCTAGTATGTGACATAAAACACAGGATGCGGCACCAACTGAATGGTTGTTGTAAGGGAGAGTTGACGGTTTATATCCACCACTAGAACACCCATAGTTCTGCTATCAACGAGCAGTTTCATCCCTAAAACACGGATATGTATTGGATTATATACGGTCATAAATAAGGGGAACAATTATTATAACACAATGGGAAATTGTTTTCATTAAAATACATAATAAATAATATAATAATCATAAATGTTTTTCAATATTTTTAAAAGTTTGTAAATATGAGTAGTTTTTTAGTGTACATTTTAAGCTGGGTTCCTCTTTTTCTTTACTTCTCGCCCATTTATATATGATTCCCAATGTTTATTCTTCAACGAATCCTTAAGTAAGTATTGATTTTTTTTAAGTTTTATATTTTCACTGAATCTTTTTTTTCTTTTATGGTAATATTTACCAATTTTAAAAATCAAGGAATTTTGTGTTTCATGTTAGGATTTGGTCATAATTTGCATAATTAATTCTTATAACAAATAGTAAACCAAGATTTTTCAAACACATTAAATGTGTTTGACAAATATTGTCAACAACTTTCTAATTAAAATATATCAAATAAGCAAACCATTTTAAGTTACATTAAAAAATTATTGCTTTTCATATGTTGTTCAGAAATAATGCAACCCTGTACCTACATTATATTTTATTAAGATTACATTACTTTGCTTTCTCGTCTGTCAGTTTAGTACAACTAGTAATTATTTTAATTTCATTCATAGGTAGAACTTTGTTCATTTCGCAGTTATTTATTACAATTCAATACTTTTGAGCTAATATGTTAATGGATGTCAAATATTATCAGTTATATTGAATTATCATCTTAAAACTACTTCATACTCCCTTAACATTTCAACTTTTACCAGATATCAACATTTTTCATAAATATAAAGTAATTAGAATCGGATTAAAATGGCATACATGTATAAAGTATATTTAAAATTTAAACATATAGCTTATATTATTTTATAGCAAACTTTTAATTTTTGGTAAAAATCTAAATCTCTTTTAAATTCAATATTTATTTGCTAAAATCATAAATATATAAACACAATTCATTAGTGCAGACTAGTCGTCTAGTTTATTGCTAGACTCTTCTTCACTTATTTCTATTGCTTCATTTTCAATCTGTTTTCTTGAAAGCGAACCCATAGTGAACCACAACGTTGGTGTTATTTGAAATTTACCTTAATAAATGACTCGTAAATTACATGAAGTCTATAACACAACGCTTCATATAGGTAAATCAAGAGTTACGCACAAACAAATAAATATTTTATATCTAAAATCTACATTTAAGTAAATGGAAATAATTATCAGTGCTTAATACCAAGTTTGAAAAATCTTAGATTGTGTTCTTGAATCTATTTTAGTAATTTGTTGCCTCTTAATTAGAGATTAAAGTTTAACAAATCTCTTTTAATGGAGTGTTTTTGTTAGTGCTTATAACATAAAAGGAATAAAAATTTGCCATATCAAAATGCTGAGAAGTTTTTCATACGCTCCGGAATAGGTTATCTAGAGGACACATTAGGATTCAGACGGGCTACTGGCTTAGTTGCCATGTTTGGACAATCTAAAGACAACCACTATATCGTTTAACCTACCTAATATACAACATACCTTTAAACTATTTAAACATACGAAACCTATCAAACTTTTTAAATTAAACATATAACATTAAGTAACACAATATAAAGGTGATAGTTCGGTGTTTTAGGTCAGATACATTGAAATATACAACGAAAATATTTGTAAGAAACAAAATATGTGTTCATTAAATTTTCTTGAAACTTGTTTTGAACTATTTGAAAGGATATATAAGTTATGACATTTACTAAACCTTAGATTAGATAGATAATTTTTTTATTATTGATTTGTTTTTTTTTTTTTTATTTTTCCATTTATTGTTAGGCAAATGTATAATACAACGTAGTTAATAACTAAGTAATTTTCCTTTTCTATATTGTTACTTACCGTCACTTCTACAGATGATTCTACAGCACAAAAACTGTTTGAGCGATATAGGCCTAGAACCGTTCTTAATTCCAATTTAATTAATACAAATATTTCATCTTTAAATAAAACATTCTACTCATTGACTTTGTATGAGGCTACGTAACCAAATGTTGAGATCGTGAGAAGAAATTAAGTAATTCATTAGAAGAAAGATAGTTTTTTGGAATAAGTATTGCAATAGATCACACAGTAAATATTATAGCATGTTCCCTCTCTTACGTATTTTATCTATATCTAATTTAAATTTATATTATTTGTAATGAAGAAACAAAACAAAATTGAAAAAAACATATGTTTATTTCTAGTTAATATCGAAATACAATAATTTTAAATACTACATTTATTATAAATGTTAGAGAAATCAAAAATAATTAAGTTATTTTTGTTATTGACAATTCTTTTTTAATTTCTGAATATTCATAAAAATATGCAAAAAAACAAATAAATTTCTTATGCCAATACCGTATGTAACTCAATTTTTGATTGATAAATTGTGATAATTCATGAGCTGGTTTAAGTTTTTGTAATAGTAAGGTTACAGCAAGAGAGATAAGGACCACGAGGAGGCTGTGATTAGCGTTAAACAGCGTACTTTTGTAATCAGGACTGGCTATATTGTGTCGTAAAAAGAAACGTTTTGGGACGAAGCGGTCTTTATGGAGAGACAGGCTGCGTGTCTGGGGACGTCAGTGACCGGATTAGAAAAAAGATAAACCCCTAAACCCTCTCCCAAATTGAATCTGTTACAATGACTTTATTCTAGAGAATAACTATGTAAGGGTATTTAGAAATTAATAGATATTGTAAATTTTAAAGGTTGGAATAAGGACGAAATGTTATCCACAATAATACTAATAATGTATTGTAAAGCAATGTAACACCCTCCTAACGATTTACCTAGTGACTACATGATAACAAAAATTATATAAATATTCTTTGTTTGATAGTCCAAAATTTACCATTTAGGAAAAATTTCATTTAAAATTAAAAAAAAAGTTATAAACACTTAATACATTTTGTGTACCCAAGTGTGAAAGTGTAAACATTAATCATTGGTAAACAAACCTCATTCATTATTTCCACTACTACCTATAAATTATTTTTCATAATTATAATTTACATCAATACTAATTGTAAATAAATGCTTTAAATAATGAAAAAGGGAAGCAATTTGTCGATGAATAAAGGTAGATTTGCTGTAACTAGAACTTCAATAATTCTGTACATCAATAACAGCGTTTGAGACTAAATATACCAGAAAGGTACACAGTGATGAATTTACAGATGAGGGCAACATGGCTGCCGGAAACATGTTTTGAATAATAATTGTATCGTGAAAAGTTGCCTACCAACTTTTGTATATATCTCGGATATTTCCTATTTTGTTTTTGTAGTAGTATTTTTGTTTATTTTTTTTTATTTATTGCATTTGTTAGAGGGTTGAAATATTTTGTTAACGCTAGTGATGTTCATACTTCAGTTGCAATATTTTCTGTAGTTGGTTATTTTATATGTCTGTTCTAAATACTTTGCGTTTACGCTGAATGTTCTAGTATTCTTTTTCAGATTGTTGTTTGTAAAAATGTATTAGCGTAACAGTTATGTTACGCAGAATACGACGTTATAATTTACGCCTATTTAAATATATCATAGTGTTTCATAATAATGGTAAATGTGGAAGAATGGATTTAACAAACTATAAATTACGAAACTCTTCTACGGTAGTGTTGGACGGATTGAGTTGCTCAACAACTGTTATCCGTGTGAATCTTGGCCTTTCTTCTGTTGCAGTAAACTTTGCGAGAAGCAAAATTTCCTTTAATTAAGGTAACGCAGTTTATGTACCCTTTGTATATACGAATATTAAAATTAACACAAGCATATAAATAATCTATTCTCTTTTTTTATGTAATAAAATAATCATTACTGTAACGTTTATGTAGCCTTAAAATAATAAACAATTATAATTTTTTTTTAACCACATTAATTATTATAATACTTGCATTCAACTTTCTGTAACACAGTACGTATTATTACGTTACAAATATTTATAAATTATAACAAATAATATAATAAATTTATATAAATATAAATACAAACACAAGATTATATTTACATGCTTAAAGATTTTTTATTTCCTACATCGATATTCCCTAAAAAAAAGTTTAATAAAGGCCGTCATTCCCTAAGAACTGTTTTAGTAAATATCGACATTCCCTAAGAACTGCTTTAGTAAATATCAACATTCCCTAAGAACTGTTTTAGTAAATATCGAAATTCCCTAAGAACTGCTTTAGTAAATATCAACATTCCCTAAGAACTGTTTTAGTAAATATCGACATTCCCTAAGAACTGCTTTAGTAAATATCAACATTCCCTAAGAACTGTTTTAGTAAATATCGAAATTCCCTAAGAAGTGTTTTAGTAAATATTGACATTCCCTAAGAACTGTTTTAGTAAATATCGATATTCCCTAAGAAGTGTTTTAGTAAATATCGACATTCCCTAAGAACTGTTTTAGTAAATATCGATATTCCCTAAGAACTGCTTTAGTAAATATCAACATTCCCTAAGAACTGTTTTAGTAAATATCGAAATTCCCTAAGAAGTGTTTTAGTAAATATCGACATTCCCTAAGAAGTGTTTTAGTAAATATCGACATACCCTAAGAACTGTTTTAGTAAATATCGAAATTCCCTAAGAAGTGTTTTAGTAAATATCGACATTCCCTAAGAAGTGTTTTAGTAAATATCGACATACCCTAAGAAGTGTTTTAGTAAATATCGATATTCCCTAAGAACTGTTTTAGTAAATATCGATATTCCCTAAGAACTGCTTTAGTAAATATCGAAATTCCCTAAGAACTGTTTTAGTAAATATCGAAATTCCCTAAGAAGTGTTTTAGTAAATATCGACATTCCCTAAGAAGTGTTTTAGTAAATATCGACATACCCTAAGAACTGTTTTAGTAAATATCGAAATTCCCTAAGAAGTGTTTTAGTAAATATCGACATTCCCTAAGAAGTGTTTTAGTAAATATCGACATACCCTAAGAAGTGTTTTAGTAAATGTAAGCAATCCTTAAGAAGCTTTATATAATTCCGGCTTTCTTTATAAGAAATTTTAGTAAATGTCGACATTCATTAAAAAGCCTCCCATTCCAAACATATTTCTGTAAAGAAATGAATACTTTTTAATAAAACTGCACCATGTTACACTACATTGATATGTAACTGTATTAAAATATATATACAAAATAACCATTTAGCATAGATCTAGTTGTAGAAAACATTAAACCGTAAAACTCTCTGAAGATGAATAACTTTTATAAAGTAAAGCAAAATCTTTAGAAAAAAAAATAATTCCGACATTGACTGCTCTCGTTTAGCAAATATTGGGGTCTCCTGACATTACTAGTGAGTGTCAACATTTATTCGCTAAAAAGAGTTTTACTGATTGTCCTCGGTTTTCTGGCATTTCCTGTGTTATATATGAACTGTTTTATATATCCTGTGTTATATAAAGCTTAAAATCTTAAAATAATGAAAAAGTAAAGTTTTAAATTACTCTAGACAGGATGTATTCAACTACAAATTAAACTTGTTTAAATTCTTTCTAGGAATAAATAGCCCGTGAGATTAGAAAACTACGGGCATTTTATGTCAGCTATATAATTACTTTTCAGTGTATATAAAGCCGTGCTAGCCTGAAACCACGCGATAAGCTCTGCCTGTTTGGCTTTTATAATAAGTCCTGTGAAGTCTAATGTGGCAGAAGAGATAACTAGAATAGAGAGTGCCTCGTAAGTCATTAGCATTGCGAATTGTAAAGCAAAGGATGATGCAAATTTATTTACCTAGAGATCTTTTTATTTACAGTAAAAGCAACTCCTGTTGCTTTTGTGCAGTAATGAAATAAATATTTATAAAAAAAATCCGAAGCTTAGCCTCAGAGGTGAAACCTACACGATATATTAATGGGCGAACATGTAAATATAGAAAAGACATACAAACCGCATTGGTTATTTTCAATACAAATTAAGTTATAAAATATAATCGAAAGAAATAAAAGTTTTTGATTCCCAGAAGGCCTGTATAAGGTCAGCTCACTCTTCCGTAGCTACAAATGTTAAAAGTCATTTAACAGCCAAACGAAGAAGCTTATCGTGTGACTCTATGGTTACAAAAGCAGCTAGTAATTTCAGGCTAAAGCTGTTGAAAGTGTCACTTACTCTAAATCACACCAGATTTTCCTAATATACAAAATGACTTAAAATAACACAATCACCTATTTTCAGGTACAATGAATTACATCACATGTGGTACGTTCGGAAATATTTATTAGAAGTCCAAGTTGTCAAAAAAGAAGCTTAATGTAATCAGCCTTATGCCTATAAGAATATTCCCATTACAAAAATGACTCCCTTTAATATTTTGTAAATTGAATACGTATTGCAACGTCCCACCCTACTTTTATTTGATATCCCTTCTCGCAGAATACCAAAATTTTGTTGTTTAAAAACATATTTATAAACAAACCAAACATCTGCCAATCACCCCGCTTGTTAAACCGTGCTAAACTCCCTGAGTTACGTGTATATTTCCCGCTCATAGGGCCATGCCCACAACAAGCCTATTCCCGCTGACTACTATTTAAAATAAGTATAAACTCTCCAAAATTGGTTTATCAATTATGTATGGTGTAGATATAGTCACACATGTCATTTCAATAGTCAGCTGGAAAGAAACACATTTAAAATAATACACAAAATATTCACAGAGTCTTACCACCTGATGATGATCGGCAGAGACAGCAAGGGAACGTGCAAAATATGATCGTGTTTAAATTACCTATTTTAAAAGGCTCCTGTGTCCTTTTAAACACAATCTGCTAGTAGATAAACCTCTGGACTTTTATACAAAAAACCAACTAATCTTTAGGCTAGCTCATGAAGTTAGTTGAGAGAAACTCTTTAAAAACATTAGGCTTTAACTATTATCATTTAATGAAATTTAATTAAATTCGTTTACCGATTTAATAATCATTTTCATATTAGTTGGAAAAAGCTAAACAGTTTTTATTGATTATTCGATACAGGATGAAATGCAAATACTGTTGATTTTTATAACATATTTAATTCTGTTTATTTAAATAAAAAAGAAAATTTATCCTTTCAAATACAACACAATTATATTAACAAAACAGTTCACTAAATAATTTGTTGTTTCTCATGCTTTAAAAACTTATAATTTTCATATATGTCAATTACATTTACTTAAACATAAAACTATTTTCCAAATTATACATAATAAAAATTTATCTTCTATATTGAATTGGTAAATTCGTGTTTATGACACTTAATTTTTAAATTTATAATATTCTATGAATTCTTATTTCCTTGAAAATAAATGGCTTATGGCCAAAAACCCTTTGTAAGTTTAATATTTATCATTTGAAATATTCTGATCACATAAATTCATTTTATTTAGCATACAATTTATTAAAATTTTATAAAGAGTGAAGTCATTGTTTAAGCTTGAATATTTGTTTGAATTTAATAAAATTAACTAACTAAATTTGACGTAATTGGTATCGAATAGAGAAAATGACTTGCCAAAGATGTTCCTGCCGGTCCTGGAGTCCCTCGTCTGGATTCCCTGGTCCTTGGATATCGGAAGTCGCCATCCCTGGTTCGTCGGGGGTGGTTTTTCTCCATTCCTGCGTCCTGGAGGCTGAGTCTAGAGCCTTCATCCCTTGGTAGTCCTGGACGTCGAAAGCGTTGAGGTTTGGTCCATCTGGCCTGATGACGGTCCTACTCGCGGTCCAGCATAGCGTTCCGCGGCACCTCGTATTAAAATTTATTTCAGACTGTCTCTAAAGTCTTAGAGACCTAGTATATATAGCGGAGAATTTAACCTACCTCACCCCGCCTGCAATACTTGCTATCTTTGGATTTATTCCTTGTACAGGCAAGTCGGGCAAAGAATCTGTTTTAGCTTGCAGAGTTTGATTATCATTTTTGGAACACTGAAAAATGTCTATTTTATTAAAACTGCTGTAACTTTTTTGTTTTTTAAGTTTTTCAAATTTTGTTTTCCCTAATGTTTATTCTGGCTTATTCTGGTTCTTTTAAAATGTCGATGAAAGTTCTACATGGTTTGGTTCTTAAGATAGCTTTTTTAAGCACTCAGAAAATTTTCGCCTCACTCCCGATGGTCAAATTTAGCTAGTTATTACAAATTTATTCTTTAATATTTTTTAATTTAGCTTAATTATTCTTTTTAAGGTTTTATTTAATTTTCCACTCTTTATTATTTGTATAACTCCCAACTTGATTAATTTAAAAATCAACTTTATTACTTAAAAACAGGAAATTATTTATTTCCTATTTGTCACGGTATATGAGACCGTTACAGTATGTATTGTTTATCATCATACCATCAATTTATTTGAATATAATTACATTTATTTACACTTCCAATGAGTATTATAATACAGTACTTAAACGAATAACTGCAGTGCAGTGAATTGGTTCCACTGCCACGTGCACTACAGTTAATGGCTTTGTACTAGTTTGTTAATCTGTGATTTGTAATCACAATCTTCGATTACAACAACAAGGATTTGAATTGACTGTGGCACATGAAGGCTTCTTGCTTACGCGAGTACCTTAACACTAAATAACATTTACACTTTCTGTAATATTTAAAGGAACATAATCTCTTGAATGTGAATAAATAAGAAGGAAAAGGATATTAGCATTATAGGCTTTAGGAAATATAATTCTACAAATACAGAAAGATCAGCTGATTATTATTGGTTTTGGCTATAGCGTAACACTGATTCAGCATAATACGGACAATCTACAATGCTCTCGTGACTGAAAAATTGTCTGATA
This sequence comes from Prosapia bicincta, assembly GCA_036971475.1. NCBI lineage: Eukaryota > Metazoa > Arthropoda > Insecta > Hemiptera > Cercopidae > Prosapia > Prosapia bicincta. The sequence goes on along the minus strand of JBAIZL010000005.1, from coordinate 182,815,926 downwards.
GTGAAAAAGAGAGCTACGACATACATGGTCTAATATCTCGGCTTTTATCTCTAAGTCAAAGAAACACAATGCAGATGCTAATCACGGGGAGAATTTAGGGTTCAATAAATGCAGCCACGCCTCCACGAATCCAACCTCAAACTCGTGACTCCCACGACTAGGTGACTTGTCCCACTCGGAGCCTTGGTGTCTCAACTCGTTGTACCAGGCTGGAAGTCTGGAAGAGTTTCTCGATCTCACTGTATGACCTGGACGTATGATCCTGGGTTGTAGACGAGCTCCAACCATACTCTACGGTTTCGACAACTTCTCCAGAACTACTTGAGACCGATAGAACCTTTCAAATGGCCAGGTATTCTGTGATTTCAATACCCCGTCAGATTACCTTCGGTTAAGGTATTGCAAACGGACTTATTGGTTGGCCTTATTGAAGTGATGGATCCACAGACTTGAGACTTGCCCTTAGGTGGCCATAAACCCATACAGTTGGATATGAGAGCAAGGCTCATGCACATAGTAGTTTTAAACAATTTAAAATATCATTGATTTATTTTCAAAACAATATTTTTTAAATATCAGGGTATTATATATACGGGTATAAATTGAGAAAAGGCACGGCCACCGTCACTTAACAGATTAAAGATTAGAAAGGCAGACAGATGGTTATATTTCTACACTTAAAAATTCTTAATTCCAAATGTCAACGTTCCCTAAAAAAAGATTGAGTAAAGGCCATCATTCTCTAAGAAGTGTTTTAGTAAATGTAAGCATTACTTAAGAAGCTTTTTATTAAATTCCGGCTTTCTTTATAAGAAATTTTAGTAAATGTCGACATTCATTAAAAAGCCTCCCTTCCCAAACATATATCTGTAAAGAAAGGAATGCTTTTTAATATAACTGCACCATGTTACACTAAATTACTATGTAACTGTATTAAAATATATAGAAAAAAAATTGAAGTAAAGTGAAGCAAGAATAAAAAAAAAAAATATTTCTGACAATTACTGCTCTCTTTTAGCAAATATCGGGGACTGCTGACGTTACTGAATGTCGACATTTATTAGCTAAAACGCGTTTTACTGATTGTTTTCTGGCATAACCTGTGTTATATATGGTTCAAAAGATCTTTTTCTTTTGAAAAAAGCTTAAAATAATGAAAAAAGGTTCTCAATTACTCTTCTGAAAGGATGTATTTAACTACAAGTGAAACGTGTTTAAAGTCTTTCTAGGAATAGAAATATGATGGCCCGTGGGATGAGAAAACCATTGATTATTATTATACTGGATATATGTTACGGCCAGGTGAACATTAGTATTGTTCGTGTGTGAGAGAACTTCCATATAGTTGCCATAAACCCTCAGATGATAAAATCGTTTAAACACATTTAAAAAAATAATAAGATGTTTGGTCACTAAGAAGGAGGAGAGTTTTTTTTTTAATGACATTTTCCAAATAAATGTAACGTGTCACAGATGAAATGTTTTGAAGTAATCTTAATTATCAAAGTAAATAGAGACACCATTTGAAGAGTTAAAATTTCAAACTAATTGAATGGATTTTTTCGTTTAAAAATAAATAGGCAAATAATAAACAGTTTACTTATTTTGGAATGCAAGTCTCGAAAAATATAAATATAATAACTACTTATATATATATATATATATATATATATATATATATATATATAAATCTTTGATATGTTTAGAGGTAAAATAATGGTATGTATGTAGCTACCCTATTCCATTTGCCTTACAACCTCCCCTATCGTTGTTAAATATACGATTTAAACGTGCCCTTTAGAACTGACTACAAAAGAATTTAGACTCTCTCATAGATTTTAAGTGTCTTACCTTGTGACAAGTCCTACCCTTTACCTAATTCCCATAATATGTGTTTAGCAATCCTCCAGACATCCACTTTAGACTTACACCCACTATTTTAAGTGAGAGTTTTATCTCGTTAATGCCTTTGGATCTAAGTAGAACAAAAACCGTGGTCACTAGGAAGCATGAGAGTTTGTTTGAAATGACAGTTTCCAAATGAATGTAAAGTGACATAAATGATATATATTCAGCATAATCTTAATTATTAAAGTAAATAAGATAATTTGGAGCTCAAAATTTCAAATTTTAAAAATAAATAGGTAATAATAAACAGTTGAATTATTTCAGTATGCATTTCTCTTGAAAGCAAAATATGAATATAAAAATTGTTTATATCTGAATCTTTGAAACGTTTAGAGATAATATGGAGGATTGCACATAGCTATCCTATTCTGCCGTGTCAAAAACGATATATTTTCAGCAATTTCTTAGTTATCAAAGTAAACAACACCATTTGCAATCCAAAATTTCAAATTTACTTGAGTGGATTATGGTGTTTAAAAATAAATAGGCAAATAATAAACCGTTGACTTATTTTGGATTGCAAGTCTCTTGAAACCAAAATATGAATATAAAAAAACTACGTATAGGCCTATCTAAATCTTTGATATGTTTAGAGGTAAAATGGAGATTTGCCAAAGCTACCCTATTCCATCCGCCTTACAACTCCCCTATCGTTGTTAATATAGGCTTCAAACATGCTCTTTAGAACTGACTACAAAAGAATTTTTACTCTCATATCAGGCAATACTTGACAAACGTCAAAGGACTCCCATCGCACTGAACACTTCCTATTCGCTTAGCCTTAACGAGGGTTTGTATAGAGGATGCCTGGATATCCTGCGGGACTCGTAGTATGTTTCGTTAAAACAGCTTCTTTGGGATATAAAGCTCTATAAATACTCTGTAGTTCCTGATTTACTTAAATCTTCTTCAACAATACTTATTCCCATTTCTCAAGTGCGAGAGTGCATCGAGTTAAGAAATCATTGAATATAAGAGATTCTATAAAATAAGAGTTAGTTACTTACAACTTGAAGGTTATCAGTGGTGAATAAGTTACACAATATTTTTACTATAGGTAAATAAAATAACCATTTTAAATTCCAATAATTTTATTCGAATGACAATAAATTATTGCTGTAGTAATATTTGGACATGTGCATGATATCAGTTATACAACAAACGAATTTTCTGTTGACGATTGCTCCGTTTGTGCACCCTGATATAGAGGTTATTATTGATCTAATCAAATTTTACTAATCAGTATCACATATCAAACCTTTCGAATAATGATATTTATAGCGAACAGCCATTGTGATTTGTCTACAATGAACACTTAGGCCTACTTGATTTAACGAATAACTATTATCACAGACATTAAGCTGTACTCTCACAAATATATAAAATGTACAATACTTTTATTAATCTGTAACATATTTCGATGAACATGTTGTGCTTTTACTAATCCGTGTGTTACACGTTAAACCGTTCGAATAATGAAATTTATATATCTGTTACTTTACATAGACTATTAAAATATCGGTTTTACGTAGAAAAATGATAAAGTATAGATTAAACGGGGATTTTACATTCAAACTGGGATAAAATCATACAATTATTTCCTTAAAACGTTTTAAACTAGTTATTCTGGAAAACCAGCTTTTTATATTTAAATGGTTAAAATAATAATTATTAAAACTTTTCATTTCGTATATTTGATACCTTTCGTATGGGGCTGTAAATTACTAAACTATTAACAATACTTACGCCCGTGTTTCAACCGGTAATATCAAATCACAATACTAAAATTACCTATTACCATACTTAACTATTATTACATATTACAATACCTCATTATTTTATCAGAAGTTTTTGCCGTCATTTAAAATGCAATGCACAGTTTTATTATATAAGCTCTTATGAAAGTTATGCTCCTTTATGTTTGTGTAAGAAGCCTTCAGAGGATTCTTATCCACACCCTAATATCTCTGGGAATTATCTAAAATTCACTTAATCTTGTCTAAATTTCCAACCCACTTGGAGTAAAGCTGGCCACATTAGAGCACGTCTACGTTATGAAGTCCAAACTCCACAGGCTAACTATTATTCTCCTACTAACCTGGGTTTGAAACAAAGGCTACCTTCGGCAGTCATCTTTCTTCCATATTTCATCCTTTTCGCATCTCTATCCCTCTGCATTACTATCGGGTAACCGCCTTTCTATGGTTGCAACAAAGTGTATGCTTATCCCTGCCGTGCGACTTTAAATTTGCACCAAAATATTATAATATAATGATCAACTAGAATACCACCAGACTTAATTAAAATGCTTCGAATAAGACAGAAACATGAATGAACTACCTGTGTTCAAGCGATTAAACCTTCATTTGATTTCAGTTCGCTGACCCTATTATGAAACAGCTTATCTCAGCGAATGTTTGCCGCTATTCATTTATTAAATTATTACTGTAAAAACTACTGTTCAGATATAGCGTTTATTGATGTATATCTATTGACGATCTTAATGCGTGTCAGATTAAAAATAGTCTTGAATAAATAGCCTACATTTATATTTAGTTCAACCAATTCAATTAAGATTATTCTCTATGGTTACATCGTACCAAAATTTCACAGTTACAGTCCTATAGTGTTATTACCATTGCTGTTTCATTGAACTTCTTTCCTCATCAGTATAATAAATTAGCCGAGCTTAACTTTTACTGTTTACTGTAAACGTTACTGAAAAACGATATTTATATTTGTTAATACTATTTAACGAGTACCATCTTTAAAGTTGTCCAGTTTTGTTATTAAAGCAGTTTTTAATGAAAAACAACATTATTAATTAATTATTTCTTTTCCACGAAACTTAAATTGGAAAAACAATATACACACCTGGTAATGCAGAATGTCCCTAGCTTATGGAAAAAAGATAAATCTAGAGATGATGAATAATTCCTAAGAAATTTAAAATTTTGAAGAAGAAACTACAATCGAAATACAATAAATTTTAAAATACAGTTTTTTATAAGACAGAATACTATTTGGTAATAATACAATACAACAATAAACTGTTCAGCTAGAATAGATGTTCTTTTCTTTTATCTTCTTTTCATAAATAATGACATTAAAAGTAAGATATAATGAATTGAAAGCAATAAACACTCCCTTCTTGTTTTGTGTAGTGACGCAGAAGACTTTATCAAAATGGAGTAGCCCCCACACTGATTAGTTAACATATTGCCCTCTCTTGTTTTTCTTATATTTACACTAATTGCAAATCTATCATTTTCGGATATATTTCAGTGTAATAGGATAATCCGTTTAGTTCTTAAATGCTTATAGTGTGAGAATATTTTATTTTATTAACTGTAGTAAAGTTAGAGCAGACCTTATGTTCATTGCATTTTTTTAAATAATTACCTAATTATTACAATGTTAAATTTAACTTGAGAAATATATATATTTATATATATATATATATATATATATATATATATAAAGAACTAAATCAAAATACAAATACAAGAATTATAATTGAATTTACAATTCAAAGCTTTTCGTTGGCTAACAGTACCAACATTATCAAGAACATTAAACAATTAAATTTTAATTGTTTAATATTCCTGATGATATTGGTACTGTTTGAGAACGAAAAACTTTGAATTGTAAATTCAATTATAATTCTTGTATTTGTATTTTGACTTAGTTCTTTATTAATACACAAGAATACATATTGCGATATATATATATATATATATATATATATATATATATATATATATATATATATATGTATGTATATATATATTTATTTATTTATTCATTTATTTATTATAATACGAATTCAGAGGGAAAGTTGAGGACAGCGGCGCTTCAAATCCTAAAGTTGACGTTAGAATTGAGCATTATTGAGATTTAACCTGATTTTACATCCCTTTATCGGCTTAATATTTATGTTTGGGGGATCAGATAGTTATGCATGAAGCATGATTTGGGTTGGGTGCAGAGTTTATAAACTTTAATAAAACCATATTTAATATACACTAAATACGTAAAAGGAAAATCCCTATTATATAACTGGGTAGTTATAAACTTTAATATATTAAAAATGTTTTCACCCATAAAAAGATGTGTTAACCCTTATGAAAGTGGGTTAGAACATAAGACTTATACAATCCGTTACTTAATGCAGAAATGTTTCAAGATTGAGTTTAATCATACATTTCAATTAAAAACCAATGTTAATGTTACTAAAAACGTATTTCCACTTTTGTTTGCTCAACCTATTCCAATCGTTGGAGAAGGTAATAATCCCTGTAAGAAAAGTTTGCACTCTGAATTTCAGTTAGAAAAAATTATATACTTCATATTGATTTTGTGTACCGTTTAACAATGACCCTGATAAAGATATTGACGGTCCATTTATAGGTAAATTAGTCAATGTAATGTAGACAATATAAATGTACAATACAAATAATAAATTTTATGTGGGATTCTGTGGGTTATCTGGGCATAACGTGAAAGGAAAATTATATTAATAACCCGTTCATACAAAAAAACGTCAGGAAACCAAAACCATGAGAGAAAATTGAAAACAAGAAATGAATTCTATATAACTTTCCCTTAGACATTTTTTTTATAGTAGTTTTTAATTATTTATTTTATTAGTAACGAGAAACATGATTGTACTAATGTACGAAAGGTTTTAATTTTAATGTATATTCTTGGGAATGTAACGGTTTCATAAAGGTTTCAAAATGTAATTTTATAAATAATAAAAAAATTATTATTATATAATCAACAAGAAGGTCTATAGCATATTGAATATACAACAGGTTCCATTTTAGAATATCTCGTAGCACCTAAGCCAAAGTAATATACTGTCAGCTGGCGTTGTGGCGAGATGTAAATTACGGGCATTTTATGTCAGCTATATAATTACTTTTCAGTGTATATAAAGCCGATGCTAGCCTGAAACCACGCGAATGTAGGTTAGAGCATAAGATTTTAGTTAATCCGTTAGTTACTGGAGAAAAGTTTCCAGATTGAGTTTAAACATACATTTCAATTAAAAACCAATATCAATGTTATTAAAGCTAATAATCCCTGTAGGAAAAGACACTCCTCTGAAGTTTAGTCATAAAAGATAATTATTCTTAATAATGACTTTTATTGTACAGCTTCACAATAACCCTGATGAAGATAATGACTGTCCATGTAAAAGTAAATTAGTCAAAAAAATGTAGTCAATTTAAAAGTAAAATAAATATATTCATTTTTAAATGTAAAAAATAACATAATTTTTATAGCTTTTGTAGTACTTTTGAGTTATCTACGCATAATTAAAAAGGAAAATTTTTATTAATTAAGAACCTGTTCACACAAAGCATCAGAAAGCCGAAACCACGAGAGAAACTTGATAAAAAGAAATGAATTCTAATCGATTTCCCTAAGATATTATTTCTTTTTAGTAGTTTCTAATTATTTATTATATTAGCATAAAGAAATTTAAATGTACGTTAATTGAATAGGTTCAACTTCAACGGATATTACTTGTGAATGTAATGGTTTCTATAAGGTTTCGAAACGTAATTTTATAAATATTAAAAATAATATAATCAACAAGAAGGACTATAGCATATTGAATTTACATCGGTTTGCAGTTTAAATTATCTCGTAGCAGCCAAGCCAAAGCAAATTCACTGTCAGCTTGCGATGTGGCGAGATGTAAATTACGGACATGTTATGTCAGCTTTATAATTACTTTTCAGTGGATATAAAGCCGATGCTAGCCTGAAACCACACGATAAGTTCTGCCTGTTTGGCTTTTATAATAAGTCCTGTGAAGTCTGACGTGGCAGAAGAGATAACTAGAATACAGTGTGCCTCGTAAGTCATTAGCATGGCGAATTGTAAAGCAAAGGATGTTGCAAATTTATTTACCTAGAGATCTTTTTATTTACAGTAAAAGCAACTGCTGTTGTTTTTGTGCAGTAATCAACTAAAGATTTAAGAAAAGAAAGCAAGAAAGCCGAAACTTAGCCACAGAGGTGAAATCTATAAAATATATTATTGGGCGAACATGTAAATATAGAAAATATATAGAAGCCCCATTGTTTATTTTAAATACAAATTAAGTCATGATAAATATTGGAGAAACTTTAAAATATTTTATTCTTGTTAATAACCTCAGTTACCGTTATCTATATGAAACCCAATTCTTATTTTGAAGAATTAAAGACCTAAATAAGGTTCCCCGTAAACCAATTACTTTTGAAATAATTGATACAGTTGAAATAATAAATTCATTAGGGATTTGCAGTGTTAAATATGAGATATGTAATGAAAGTTATTTTAAATGTTTACAATATGAGTCTTTTTGGAATCTTTTTATGCAATAATGCGTATGATGGTTCACTATTGAATGTTTAAGGTATGCAAAATGTTTGCTACATTTTTTCGAAAAGGAAAGGACCAGTTACAAAATGGTATTGAAGTGGATTTTATTTTCTTCTAAAGTTAAGGAAAGAGTAAATCTTCCAGCCCTGATCCTGACACTGACTTCCCCTGACACGTTTCTCCATAAAGATCATTTCATCCCAAAACGTTTCCTTTTATGACACAGTAAAGTCAGCACTGATTACCACAGTACTGCCCTTAACGCTAATGACATCCGATATCTATCTTTCTTGCTTAGAAGTAAGAAAAACTTTATTTTACTAACATAGTTTTATATTCTAAAGTAGGTGACCTCGTCCAAATATTCGTAAATACATTTTTCTCTCAAGAAAATAGAAATTCCGAATCATTTATTTAAAAAACACTTACCATTTAGTAAAGACTTTTTTCAAGCATAACACTCGATTAAATATAAAATGGCTCGAATAAATTCTAAATTCTAAAATATTATAATCAAATACTTGAATTTATATATATATATATATATATATATATAAATGTGTGTGTGTGTGTGTGTGTGTGTGTTTGTGTGTTAATAACATATCATCACTTAAAGCTGTTCTACAGGATCTTTGATTCTCAGAAAATCAAATTAATACAGAGTGCCTCCTAAGTCATTAGCATCGCGGATTGTAAAGAAAAGGATGATGCAAATTTATTTACCTAGAGATCTTTTATTTACAGTAAAAGCAACTCCTGTTCTTTTTGTGCAGTAATCAAATAAATATTTATTAAAAAAAAGCCGAAGCTTAGCCTCAGAAGTAAAACCTACACAATATATTAATGGGCGAACATGTAAATATAGAAAAGACATACAAACCGCATTGGTTATTTTAAATACAAATTAAGTTATAAAAAAAATCAAAAGAAATAAAGATTTTTTATTCTTAGTTATAGCCACAGTTACCGCTATCTATATAAAACACAATTCATAGTACTTATCTTGAATAATTAAAATCTTAAATAAGGCTCTCCATAGCTACGTAAACGAATTGGTTAAGCAATAATAAATATATTATGAATTCGCAGGGTTAAATTTGAATATTTAATGAAACTTATTTTAAATTTCAACGATATGAGTCTGTTTATAATCTTTCTATGTAATAATACCTATAATTGTTCACTTTTAAGTGTTTAGTGAATGCAAATTTTTTTCCTACATTTTTTCGAAAAGAAAAGGCCAGTGACGAAATGGTATTGAAGTGGATTTTATTTTCTTCTAAAGTTAAGGAAAGAGTAAATCTTCCAGCCCTAATCCGGTCAGTGGCCTCCCCTGATACGCACCCCGTTTCTCCATAAAGATGGTTTCATCCCAAAAACGTTTTCTTTTACGACACAGTAAAGTCAGCACTGATAACACAAGTACTGCGTTTAACGCTAATGACAGCCGATCTCTATCCTTATTGCTTGGAAGTAAGAAAAACTTTATTTTACTAACACAGATTTATGTTCTAAAGTAGACGACGTCAAGAAAATATTCGTAAATACATTTTTCTCTCAAGAAAATATAAATTCCAAATTATTCATTAAAGAAAATTTTATTATTTTGTTAACATAATATCCTGGCATAGTACTAGTTTAAAACTCATTACCTGCCAAATTTTAAAAATTAATATTTTCAGCTAAACACTTACTAATACCTTTAAGAGTTACCAAAAAAAGATTGTTTAAATTATTTTTTCATTTAGCTATTTTAGGCTTGTTTAAAAAAAGGTGCCAAATGGAGATCATGCCATATACAGTTAAAAAATACTTGAAGATGCATTCAGGTCAAATATTTATTGTTTTATAAGGAAAACACTATATTTAACCCATAAATGTATATTTAACAAACAAAAGAATATATTTATAGTCTCTTACTCAAAACCTGAAAACATTCAAGATGGAGACCAGCATTACACTTGGAGCATAGCCTCCTACACTTGTCTTGCATATTTCAAATTTTCTTTCATTTTCCTTGATTGTTCTTCCATTGTAATTTCCTGCAGGATCGAATCCTACATTTTCCAACACTTTTTTGTTACAAGGATTCGGTAAAACAGATCTGCCAATGTCCATTAGGTTGGATAAAGAGGTTAGTGCTAGATAGGTTCTCTCAAAGTCTCCAATTGACATATTTTGCCTTATATGCAAGAAAGAATGTGAGAATGGATTCTCGCCATGGGAATAACATCAGTGAGTATAGGAAATCACCATCTTATAGCTTTGAATTTAATCCTGTACCTATTTATAAATAGTCCATTTTATTAACTCCACCCATGGACTTGTAAGAAAGAAATCATTATTAACCATAAACATACTCACCTTACTGTATTTAAAATATGTTTACCCCTCCCTTATTTATTTATAATTACCTCTTTGTCATCGCATTTTACAGCTCAATGTATTATTATTATTTTCTTCCCCAATGTATATTTTGAAAAAGGTTTCGAAAACATTTTTACATTTTTCTGATTTTTTACAAATTTGTTTTTTTTATGAGGCTAGGGCGTCTTTTACCTACTGTTATTTCTTGTGTAATAGGGTTGAAGGCAATGATGCTTCATTTGTTGCAATCTAACATGGTACAAGGATATACTTAGCCAACTATTTTCTACTACGTCCATGCAGTACAACATTGAAACATTTCTGACAATTGTATGGAAAACATGAATAAATATTGGTTTAAACATCTCAAAGTAGTGCTTTTAAATCGAGTATTACACCATTATTTTCGTCATGTTTATCTGTAGCTGTCATGCATGCATTGTACTGTACAATAGCAGTGATTATGTTTAACACCAGACTAAGCCCATAGCTTTAATTATTGTGTTGAACACATAACCCATAAGCCTTGGCACTGTTTAGAAGTATAAACTTCCAGAAACCGTACGAAAAATCTTATGGCTTCAAGAGCTCATACTCTAAATAAAGATAAGTTTGTCGACATGAACCCTTGAGTTCAGGGGATCCGAGGGATTCACCAAAACCCCAATAGGGAAACTGTGATGCAAACTTATTAAACTTTGATCAACTTCTAGCGAACGTGTTAAACTTGATTTGAAATTATTTATCTAACCCTAACAGAGACCACATCACGACTTAAGACATAGCAATACGTTTACACAGACGCAGAGATTGTTTATTTATGTAAATATTTGTATTTGTTTTAAAAAGGTTTTTACATGCCTTTATTGTTAAAGATTGAATATTTATGATTTACAAACAGAATTAGTTCCAGAATATTGTATTAAGTTAAAATAATAACAAGATTGGTACAAGTATAGATTGTGATTTGTATCAACATTATTATTAAGTAAAGGAGTCTACCAAAAATTAAACGACTATTCTGTACTAATGAATGGTGTTTATATATTTATGATTTTACCAAATATATACTGAAATTAAAATTGATTTATATTTGAACGAAATTTAAAAATTGTATATAAAGGTTTATAGCCTATATGTTTAATACTTTTTAATATGTATGACATTTTAAACCTTTATTATTTTTATTCGTGCAAAATTCCTATATTTGATTTTATTTTTTCAAGCAACTAGGATTTATTACCTTGAAACATATCTCTGACATAATAAGAGTATGAAATAGTTTGAAAAGATAATTAAATATAAATTAGAATGTACATCCTTTAACGTAATAGCTCAAAGGGTTGAATTGTGATCCAAAACTAAGTCACTGCCAAAGTTTTAAGTTTGATTAAGTTGAAATAATTACTACTAAATTAGTACCGAACTGACAGATAAGAGTCCGAGTTAATTAAAGATAAACTTAAGAGATAAAATTAAAAACATACTTGAGGATTCGAAAAAAAATTAACAATGCGAATCAGATATAAATGGGCGAGGTAAAGAAAATAAAGAAGCCAACGTAAAAAGCGTACTCTAAAACACTCACACACACACACACACACACACACACACACACACATATATATATATATATATATAAATACAAACTTTTAAAGATATTGTAAAAGAATATATAATGATTATATTGATCAATTTGTATTTAAATAAAAACAATTCCCAGAGATTTATATCAATTTTGCCCGTATTTATGATCCGCAGATATATTCCAATTTATATCCGTAATTAAAAAAAAGAAATGGCGTATTGAACTGCAGAATTAAGGGTGTTATAGTGGTGGATATAAAATACGAGTATAATACGAGTACCAAGGCTCTCTCTTACAACAGAAATCCAGTTGGCGCCGTATCCTGTATTTACAATTAGTGCTGTGTTTTATATCACAAACTAAAAAAATACTTAACTAATTAATCTCATTAAATTTTACTCTGTGGATTCTAGCAATTAATCAAAGTTCGACCAAACATTTTATAAACTTATAACCTACATATTTATTTATATTTGATGATTTTTTCCTAAATAAATTTAATTGTAATTTCTGTGATGATGTGGAGACGGCCATGAGTGTAATCAAACATTTGTGGCAATCATAGATCAATCAATAGGAATGTATTTACAAGAAGCAAACGAGTGACAAGTTATGTAGGATCTACGTTTTTGCAAAATCGTTGTAAGAGATTTATAAAATTAGTGATCGACGTATGGGAACAATTTGTGTTACCAAACGGTATTTACATCAAAGTAACATATCATGTCTGTAATAATAAATATTATTTCGAGCACGTGACTTATAAGTCCACAAGTAACAAGCAACATTGCAACTGGTTGTGCCTTCTCACTTAGAAAGCCTACACTTACGGTTACGATATTTGTTCACTTATAAATGTCTCGTTTATTCGTTACCATGGTTACAATCTATAAATATCTATTGTTGATATTTTCGAAAACATCGTTTTCTTTCTTAAAATTAGCTTCAATAAACTAAAACTTTTTTGCATGCCCAATTATAATTTCATGTGTTTGTTTATACAGTAAAAATGACGTTATTAACACGAAAGTATTACAAGAAAAAACAGATTCATCAAGGATACAGAGCTATGGATTTGTTAACACTATATTTATTAAGTGTAATCAATTATATTTAAAATATATTTAAGTCCAAAGTACACACTTCTAGCAAGAATGTAGAATTTCTAGTATCAAAAGATACTGTCTATTTAGGGAATAAATATAACTATCAGACGGTTTATTTTAATGTGTTTTGTGTAAAGACGCAACATACAAAATTATTTCATGTACATTTCCAATAGTAAATTTGTTTAGAAGCTTTTAATAAAACAAGTAACAAAAAAAAATAGCGAAATACGATGGTTGTAAGAAAGCATTGCAAATGAATGTTCACGTAAATAATTTTAACCAACGTAGCAAAATGAAATTTCCTACACGCAAATATGTGACCAACATTCCGCTACATTTATAAAAAAACTGCAGCATTTAATTTAATTAAATATTTTCAAAACCGATTTTGTACATTACAAAATAAATTTCCGATATAATTCATTGCCTGATTATTAATTAATTAATTAATTAATACATTTAAGATTATACTATCAAAATACATTTGTATTTTCTGTCGTGTTATTTTTCCTCAGCTCCAAATTTTTCTCCAAAACAATGGAGTTTAAATAATAAAACTTCAGAGCGTTTGCCCCTAACAGGAGGCCATTTGTTTCTCTCGGCATTGTTTAAATAAATAAAATACTTCTTAAAGCAACCCTTCCCGTCTCTTCCATTTATTTGGTGCTTCTAGTATTTCTCCTTTCCTAGCTTGACTTAACTTTAAAACTCCACAAACCTCACCAGATAAATATAATCCTATACATAGAAAAAATATTACAAATAACATATATTTTCGAAATACTTACCTTAAAATTGCTTGGTAATGGGTAACATTTATAATACAGTCAATAATTCCCTACTTTGGCTGTTTAAATAAACCTATAGATATTTTGTAATCAGCGGTTTACATAGCTAAACTTATAATTTATGACACGTGTAATACCAAGTTCGTATTAGCTATGAGTTATAAACCATTATTGTCTATTCTAAACGTAATAGTTTGATCGTTTTTACTAAGTTTATAAATGATTGCAACTCAATCGTATCGGAACAGGTGGCGATCAATATAGCGATACATTCCCTCGAAATATAGAGTATAAACATAAATAAACTTAAATTCATGGTGCAGTTTTAGGTTTACTGATGCCTAAAAACACCGTAATAAATAATAGTCACGGAAATAATGAAAACTAGCGGCTGTGATTTTAGGGTGGAACATGTCAGTACCCATGTCAGTAAATAATTTCAGCGATGTCAGTAGGCATTATTCAATTATAAAAATGAACAGTTTTACCCTTGCTTAATGAAACCACGTTTTTTAATTATTAAAAATAATATTTGTCATAGTGAAAAAGCTATTTAGGTGAAATTTATAACTGTATGAAGCAACTGTGGCGTAATGTTTATTTTTAAATAAATAAAACCTCTAAACCACAAATAACTTTTATTTAAACCTTATGTACATTTCGATTGCCCAGCAATCATCTTCAGAGGTATTTAAAAAATACAACTAACTTTAAACAACATAATACAACAAATATATAGGCATAAACCTGTAACTACTTCGCCACGCCCCTTAAATTTAAAAAACTAGTACGACCAATCACGTTGCAGTAAATTACCCCTCTACAACTTGGTCCGGTCTTCCAACTCTCGTGGTGAAGAGTTACAGTTACAACCATTTCAATTTTACTTTAAAAAAAAATATTATTTATGAACAAAGTTATAACTATCTCCTAATTAATGAATATAGCTGTGATTTAGGGATAGGCCCTTTATCACAATTTAATAAATTATTTTCGTCATATTTGTGAATGTACAAACTTTCAAAACTATTCGAAAGACCTTTTGAATTAACAGTTTTCAATAATTTTAGATCATTTAATTCTAAAGTGTGTTTAGTGTTTAGAATATGTTCTGCAACACTAGATTTTTCAGGTCTTTGAAATTTTATATGGCTAATATGTTCATTAAATCTGGTTAATATTTTCCTTTTTGTTTGGCCAATATAAATTTTACTACATGAATTACAATTTATTTTATAAATCCCAGATTTATCCATCATCTTTATTTTATCTTTAGGGCTACCTAAAGAAATTTATGTTTCTAAATTTATTCGAAATATTTAAATCATTTTTTTTAAAGGCGTACTGAACATAAAATTCAGTAAAAAACCTAAATTATCTAAAATTATTAATGCGTTTATGCAGTGAAATAATCTATACAAGACGGCAAGGTTCATGTATTGTAAAATCAATAATTAGAAATTATTTTACACAATTTTTCATAGGCCTATAGGAAACTGGTAAATATTTACTTCAAATAATGGAAAACAATAAAAAAATAACAACCAAAATTTCAAGAACAAAGTTGATGACCTTTCTATTATTATGGACCGGTGGAGGAAGCTATCTATATAGATATTATAACTCAAAAGTTATTATAGGCTATCAAACTGCCTTTTTTTGTATATTCATGTAGAACATATCATATAAGGAATAAAGATAGTTAAATTACAGGTTTTTGGAATAATCTTGATTATATATCTTAGTTTTTACAGGTTTCTAATTTATTAAAGTTGTGCCTAAAATTAATCCACATTCATGCAACATAATATTTCTAAATTTTAATTTAATGAAAACTATTTTTATTTTATGAAAAGTTATTTTTTACTTCATCACACTTTTTACTTTGCAGTTAGTAATACACAGATTAGATAAATGGATTTAAATTCTCTAAATGCATTCAACCTAAGTTTTAATACTCTCACGGACAGTATTATGATACAAGTCAATGTTCGACTGATCCATTCAGTATAAGAACGTTTCGCATAATGGATTACCTTACGTTGGAACATTCTACGAAGATATTTGTCTCCATAGGTGCACAAAACTCTTTAATTTTTCCTTGTTCAGTTATATCAAAAACACTACTCCTGATGTGGTTTACCACCAGAAGATTTAGCAATATTCACATCCCACCAACACAGTGAAATTATTTTCAATGATGAGTCTAAACTAGACAATGTCGTTGGCTGTGCATTTTATGCGTCGGGACGGACATACACGTACGTATTGCCCCCAGGTTGTAGTGTTTTTAAAGCGAAACTATTTGCCATTATTTAGTTAACTATAAAGATGTTATTATAAGAATTAACTGTAAAATCTAGTTATTCACACTACCTTTTTGTGTTCCAGTAATATTTTGCTTTATTACTGGTCACTGTGGAATACCAGAAAACACAAAAGCGGATGAAGCTACAAAGATCGATACAAGATTAGTGCCACGCACTGTGAGCGTGTGTGTGTGTGTGTACAAAAACTAAAAAACACAAGATGTGCTGAGCTGTGTAAAAAAAACCATTACGAGGTTAAAAAACGTTGATTCCAATTTTATTTAGAATGCATTAGAAATTGTATATTCCATGTGATCAAAATAAATGACAAATCACCCCAATAATGATTTTAAAAAATGTGTAAATAGAATCTGTTCTTGAACACAAAACATGTATTACTTTTCTACTATCATAACTTAATTTTCAGCTTTATTTTCATATATGAAATATTATTTGCATTGTTCATATTAGCATTCCTATTTTTTATTAATATGCTGTTATTTAAGATACGAAAAGAGAAAATTAATTTTAAAAATAACCAATCTAGAAATGTAGCCTCTATAGGTATCATTTGGCAAAAAAAAAACACTACTTACTGATATTTTTCAACTGACGTGTTTCACACTAGATCAGTGATTTGTTCAATGCTATGATTCACAGACAATAGTGTTACTCAGGTGTGTTGTACTAGTGTTAGTCTGTGGTATATTGACGAGTTATTTATTGTTCATAGATTAGTTATAAATTATGTGTTCAAATACGTATTTGATTGTGAGTATATATTGTCGTATTGAATGTACTGTGGATGTTTTTTGTGTTGTTTGTATATCTCATTGTTTCCTGTTGTGATTAGTTTATTATTGTTTTTGAAAGTAATAGAGAACTTTTCAATTGGTATATATATATATATATATATATATATATATATATATATATATTGGTGTATGTGTGTAACGTGTGCTGTAGGCCTATGAGAATTATGAAGTTTGATTTCAGTCATGTGTTTTATTATGTTTCTTGTATCGTTTGGTAAAGTTTCTCCCTGTTTGCCTATGTAGAAGCTGGAGCGGTCACATAATGTGATCTTACATACACCAGCCCTGTCGCGTTTGTCCTGGGGTGTTTTTGTACTGTGTTTGTGTCTTTTTAGTTGTGTTAGATGTTTTAAAAGCTACTTTGTATTTCATTTTGCGGAATGAGGAATCTATTTTTTGTAATGTGTTTTGATATGTTATTGTTATGTATTTTAATTTTTGTGTGTTATTGTTGTCTTTTGATGTGTTACGTGTGTGTTTTGTTTTTTGCACATTATGTTGTATATCAGGGTGTGTTTGTATAGATTTCTATAGAATATTTATTTCATTGTGTTCAACTCGGTTTTTGTCTTCGTTGTTCATGGGTATGTTGATCAGTCTATGTATCTTAGACTGTAAGGTGGCCTGTTTGTGTTGTATGTGGAGATTGGAAGTATTGTGTGTATTTATGACAGTGGTGGTAAGACATTCTGTATATTTTTAAATTTTGTTTGTTGTTTTGTTTTGTAACTGTAAGATCTAGAATGTTGAATCTGATCTGTCGTTCTGTTTCCAGTATTAAGTTTATATTATTGCGTAATTTGTTTAAGTATTTGTGGAAAGTGTTTATCTGTCTTTTGTTGTCTATGTCTAGGATTAATATGTCATTTACGTATCTGTACCAATATACTATGTTGTGCTCATATTTGTTATTAATTTTTTTTGTGATTACGTATAAATATTTCTGATAATGTGTTCAAAATTGGGAATCCCATTGGCAGCCCTTTGTTTTGAGTATGAAAAATGTAAGCTTGGTTGTTAAAAAAGTAAGTTCTAAACATTAAAAATGATTTCATGATATAGCTGATAATTCTGTTGGTGACTCTTGATTCGTGATGTGGTAAAAACGTCACAAAAACTGTTAAAGATCTTGTCAACACTCTGTTTCTTTTGCTACAATAAAACATAGTTTTTCCACATTGAGGCAGTTTTTCCACATTGATCGATTGATGCAGTCTCTTATGATCACTTTGATAATAAGTGAAAATTTAAGATACCAACTATTGTTTTTTTTTAACCCATGGTTTCAATAAAAACACGTTTTTTAAAACAAATCAAGTAAAATAAATACTATTATCCTGTTATCGGGAAAATTTTCGTCTTTTGCCTCTCCAAAGAAATTTTAGATCCACTATAAAAGATTCCTACACTTGGAAAAGCAATGATTATCTCTATTTCCTTATTTTCACATACAAGAAAACTGGTTGAAATCCCAGTAAAATTGTATGCTAATTATCTGAAAAAGCTTCCTTAAGATGTGAAAAGTGTTTAAAATAGAATTGGAACTCCAATTCATGTTATAAATTATTATCGTAGTTATCATGAAACCACTCTAAAACTCATGAACAACAAATAGCCGAAGTCGATTCCGATTAACAGACCTTTGTAAACTTGTCAATTAGTACTACCAGTACTTTGCAAACAAATTTCCTTTAAACCTATCGGTTTAAACTAACTTTCAATTATTAGAAATAGTTTGAGTTTCGTGAGAAATTCTCTTCACTGATGTCGATAAATTCTCCCACACTCCGATTTATTCAAACCATTATTTTCTTCTTAGAGAACTTAAGGATCCGGAATTAAAAAAGTTCTACAAAGTTTTTTTAATCGATAAATTCAATGAAGCTTCGAAAGAAATCTACTTAACCAAACTTTTTAAATGTTTTTATTGTAATCATAAAGTTTTACACTTTACGCTGGTAGAATAAGATTTTATAACATAGTGTTCCTTAGATTTATAATTCCTTTGATATGAAATTTTAAAATTACTATCTCGTAATTTATAAAATTCCCTTGAGCTTTTGTAACCAGTAACTGTCGGTTCCCAACGCAACCGGAGTCTACTTGTTGCCAAGCTAGTTTGTGCATGTATCACAGCACTAACAAATTTTCTCTCTTTCTCCTAAGACGTAAAAACGAATCAAAGATAATGGCTTCGTGACAAAGTGACCACTGAAATCATCATTCCTTTCATTCTGCCTAATTCAAAATACATTTTGAATTTTTAAGTAAACAAAAATATGGTTTCCTAAAATAATAGCCAAAAACTATATAGCAAGGCAATTATAGGTAAATAATATGTAATAACTTCGTATACCATCCATAGGCGGCCTCTGCAACTCTCTATATAGATATTTTACAATAGTTTGACACTCTCTTCACAGATTTTCAGAAACTCCCACGTAAGACAATGTATTGCAAAAATAATTTTTTTTTACATATGGAATTTAAAAGATATTTTTAAAAAATTGTGTGGTATAGGCTACCTATAATTTAAAAAAGTGTTTGGCCACCTAATGCAGAATTGGCTCGTAACCACTTTTGACAAAATCATTGAATTGAAGCTAATATGAAATGGGAGGGGCACTGTTGTCATATTTTTAATTATATCTGTCATCGTAGTATTGTGTTTTTTTAAGAGTCGTGCAAAAGCGACAACGACAACATACTGTCAATGGGCAACTCCGCTCGGACTTCCTCCAAATACAATTTTAATAGGGCTATAAAGAGTTTACCGAAACTACTATCTTAATTGTAACGTTCCCAAAGCATGTGCAGTTTATGGTAGCTACAAGATCTGTAGCTCAGGAAGTTCTGAAGCACCTAAACGTATTGTGATAGGTAATAGATCTAGAAGGTCGTTGCGTTGTATATTCTACTCCTAGCCCCCACGTCAGTACTCACGTAGATGGTACGATATTCGATTCTGTTCGGTTTCTAGAACTTACAGTATTAAGTAATGCTACTTCTTCATTAAAAACTCAACCTATACATTATTTCCCGATTCTTTGCGACAGTTTATGGATGAATGGCAAACGTGTTCACTTAGGCGTACACGTACAGTATGAAATAAAAACTCAAAAGTAAATAAATCATTAAGAGTTTAAATATCCATAGATTAGTTAAAGTTTGAAGTAGAGGCGTTTAGCAACTACAAGGCTGCGATTGTTTATTACGGAATTTCAAACAGTTGCTGTTAAATATTTGTTTTGAAAAATCGGTGTTTTTTAGGTTAGAGAGTAATTACGTACATTTTAATGTACAATGGAATCAAATCTGAAAAATCAAAAGACAAGTACGTAACCCTTTTACCTGCCCCTGTCAAGTAAGCTATATTGTCCATGTTTCTCCACTCACACCAATATCGGTTTCTCTCCCACAATTATAGCTTTGTTTTACCTATGCTTTCTTCTCAATTCTCTCTCTCTCTCTCTCTCTCTCTCTCTCTCTCTCTCTCTCTCTCTCTCTCTCTCTCTATCCCTCCCTATGGTTTTTGTCCGTCTCTGTCTGTCTGTCTATTTGTTTTTCAGTCATTTGTCTCTCTCCATTATTTACAATTGCTTATTACATTTTGCAAAAATTTTATATACAATATTGTTATTTACACGGCTTTTGTGGTGAGTTGTGAGAAATCACTCCATGTTCAGTTGCCATCAAAATATAACTGTATTGACTTCTGTGATTCTGCTAAAAGCTAGGCACAATCCATTAATTCGGCTAACTATCAGAGAATGTTTTGTGGCTGCTCCCTTGGTGTTTGTAACAGAAATAAATTATTCTTTAAAAAAAATAATCAAGTAGAAATGTATTATTTTTTGAGTTTTAAAATGTTTTCTGTTTTTTTTTTATTATTATTTCCCGGTGTAAGTGAATGAATATTCCCTTCAATAGCGAGGAAGAAAGTAAATTCAACTGGGTAGGGTCGAACTCTCCCGAAGGGATTGGCAATGACTATAATTTTAGTATATAAATACAGGAATAGTTTAAATTCTCGGAAAAGAATTTTATGGCGGAAGGAATATATCAACTGTAGCCAGGGAGTTTTTCAAGTTATCTTTGCGCAGATAGCGGAAAGTCCTGAATAATCAGTCTTGAAGGGTTTCAGGCAAGACGATATAGAAAAAGCTTTGGGAAGCAATAGATAAAGGATTTGGTAATGAAAGTTTCTCCACCAAATCTTTTAGTATTTGTATTTGTCACCAACAGGCCTTTACTTGCTCCCCAAATCTTTTATTTAAAACATAAACATATTTAAACGTATAATTAAAGAATAAAAATATGGTACAACTCACAAATATAAAATTTTTTTATTTCAAACGCGTTTCAACGACTAATTTGTCGTCATCCTCAGTTAAGATACACAAATGAAATTAACTAATATATATATATATATATATATATATATATATATATATATATATATGTATATGTATATATATATATATATATATAATATATATTTAAACGTATACATTTATTATGTATATATATATTTGCAAGACTGTGTAGTAAAACTGGCACAAAGTATTTCTAGAAAATGCTATTATTCGCTATTAAATGTACAGACAACTAGGTTAGTATTGTAAAAATACAACTAAATACGAAAAGCCTATGTTTAACTGAAATTAATAATGGAACTCTAAGATTAGTTACAAAACACAAATACTTTAATGTAACTAAGCAAACACAGCAGGCAAATCCATTAAACCTACATTCATGTACAGTTCAACGAGGGCTTCACAACGATGGTCAATTTATGAGTCGCGAATGTGGATATAATTTTAAAAATAACTTTACCTGTTTAAAAAAACAAAAGTTTATATCTACCAATTTACAAAGATAAATATTTATGACAATATAACATCAACCAAGTTTACTTAAGGCTAGACTGTTGAGGAATAATGGCTGACTTATTGTTTAACATGTAATTAATTATTTTTCCTAACTAACAAGAATTTAGTTTTCCTCTCACACCTCCTATATTCTGTTATAATACAAAACTAATATTACTTTTAAGAATCTGTATGCTGGGTATTACGTTAACAATACAACACTCAAGACATATATATCACTTGTATGTGTCAATGTAGGTTATCTATCAATTAAATTTAGATTTTTATGAGGTTCACTGCTTATAAATTTAATTCTGAGATGGAAGGTAGTAGACAGAATAGACTGACGTCATTAAGCAGGAAGAAGCCGTTGTTAGCTTCATAGAGAGTATCCGTTATTGCTATTTAATTGTTTAGCCCCTACACATTCAGAGAAAAACGCTATCGGCGATAGATAGTATTTAAGGCTAGCAAATATTTACACGTGAGCAATGATTATTCTTTAATTTTTTAGACAAATTAGGGTTTTTGTCTCTCTGTTAAGGCTGCCTATATTTTCATGTTTTTTCACAGCTATTATTGCAACAAGATGGCTCGTGGGCACAGCCCAATGAGCTCTGAAAGGAGCAGATTTATTTAAAGTAGGTCCTGCAAACGGGATAAGTAATTTCTTTTTTCTTACGACAGCGTCTCCGTCCTTAATTACTCCTTGAATGTGAAATTTAGATTTAGTAAGAGCCCGTAACAGCATTTGCTGCTTCTTATTTATTAAAATAAAAAGAAATAAAACAGACTCTGTTAAATACTTCTTCATAGTTTACATATTATATAATTAATTTGATTCAAATATAAATATTTTTTATGCTAGTATCTCAAAAAGTTCCATTGAATACGACATTCTATTTGGATCATAATATGTCGATACACTCTTGTTCTACTAAAATCTACGTAAATTTTTACCGTAACTAAATACTGTATACATAAAAAATTTTCAAAGGTTTGCCATTGAGCTTTGTTTATTGCCATGGCAAAGGTTAGCCTTTTTGAAAATGAGTCCGAGAGATATACAGTCGGCGCCGCTTATTGTGATCACGGTTAATGTTATCATTCGGTTATTGTTATCGTTTCATTGAAAAACAAACACGGACGTATATTAATACATTGTAATTAGGCCGCTTATTGTAATTATCTGTTCGCTAATTATAATCATTTAATTTGCCATTCAAAATCATATGCGTCAACGTATACTAGCATAGACCAAGTAAAAATGTCTACAAAGTAGTGTAAACAGCACGTGCAACACACAATGATGCCCAATTCATAGAATATTTATTTTTAGAATGACAAAAATACTTTATAACGGTTTCAGCACTTAGCACAGTTCTCAGAATGTCTCCCTTACCTTTTGTTTACGCAAACACCCTAGCCTCGCTGAGTCGACCTTAGTTGATGTTACTACTGAACCATTTACAGTACAGTCCTACTGTATTTTTTTAACAGTGAATTTTTATGAACGTTTAATACAGAATTTCAGTGTGATTTAACATAACTTAATTTTTAAAGTTCTTTTTCGTTTGTTTTGTAGAGTTTAGTGTCACTTTAAGTTTCAAAGGACAGTATAGCAAGATGTCTGAATCTCAAAAGAAACGAAGCGATTTAAGGCTTAAACAAAAACTTGATATTCTAGATAGGTACAGTAAATAACGAAAAATGAGTCAAAGAAACGGTGCTTCTCAACTTGGCGTTTCTCAACCTCTCTTATGTAAAATATTGAACAACAGCAAAAAATCTTGTCATTATCAAAGTGTAATGCAAATGTTGACAACAAAAGACATCGTTCTGGGAAGGATCCGCAAGTGGAATCAGCTTTGAAATTGTGGTTTAAAAATGTTCGCGAAAAAGATGCTCGAGTTGACGGCGTACTAATGCGTCTAAAAGCTGAGGATCTTGCCAAAGAAATAGGAAAACAGGATTTCAAAGCCACAGATGGATGGTTCAATCGATGGAAGGAAAAAGAAAACATTGTTTACAAGAAAACGTGTGGTGAAAAAAAATGCTGATTTTGTTGGAGCTGAGGACTGGTTAAAATACGAATGGCCAAAGATTTTGGCCGAGTATTCTCCTATCTGCATATACAAAGCAGATGAAACAGGACTTTATTATCGTGCTTTACCCGAACATACTTATTTATTTAAAAATGAAATTGCTAACGGCTGTAAAATATGTAAACAAAGAATAACTGTTTTGTGTTGTGTTAACATGGTTGGTCATAAAGAAAACTCTTAAATATCGGTAAATCTAAAAATCCACGTCATTTTCAAGGTATCAAAAAGCTACCGGTTGAATATCATTCAAAATCCAATGCTTGGATGACATCAAAAGTTTTTAATGAATGGCTGACTAAATGGGATACCAGCCTCAAACGCAACATTATCCTTCTACTAGACACACTGCACTGCACATAATGACATAGGCACTACGCTAAAACACATCAAAGTGATTTACCTTCCGGCCAATACTACATCAATTATTCAGCCCTGTGACCAAGGCATAGTTAAAAATCTCAAAAGTTTTTATCGACGAGAGATGCGTGCTAGAATTATAGAAAATATGGATGAATTTCAAACCCTTACCTCAAATGAATTGGCTAAAAAAACTTCTTTACTCGATGCTATTCATCTGATAGCAAAATCTTGGAATGAAGTTTCTGAAAAAACTGTGAAAAATTGCTTTAGAAAAGGTGGGTTTTTTGTTGAAGAAAATCAAGAGCAAGCTACATTTGAGGAAGACTCTGAAGAGAACTTGAAACCTTTCGGTTTGTCATTAAAAGAATTTACTGAGTGGATGGAAGTTGACGATAGTATTGAAACAGCAGCGGAAATGACTGAAGACGATATTTGTAAGGTAGTTGCTTCAACATCAAAAGTTACTGAAGAAGAAGAAGGCACCGATGATGACGATAATGATAAATGTGTACCGCAAAGATCTAAGCAGGAAGTTCAAAAAGCTCTTGAGATTCTAGGCAGTTTGTTCGAATAGAAAAGCAGAAAATTTCAACAAACATTATGAATATAAACAATTTATAAACAATAGTTTACGAGAAGACTACAGACAGTCACATATAGAGGAATTCTTCGATTAAAAGTAAATGTAAATTTGAAGTGTAAATAAGTTTGAAGTGTTTTATAATGAAGTTTTATGTGTTAAAATGTTTTGATCAAGTGTTTTACGTAGTTCTATATTTTTTTTTTCAATTATGATAGATTCAGTGTTTTAAAAAAATCTACAGTTGAATAAAATAAACTGAAATGAATTATGCTCACTAATTTTAACAAGTAGAAAACTGTTACAGAAATTCTACTACTGTACATAAAACTGTCCGGAATAGCATCAAAATTTGGTAAGTACAGTTTAATTATAGTGTTACAGAATTAGAATTACTTAATGTAATGATAGGCTTACATATCGTTCAGAACAAACAATTGTGGCCATAATACAGTGAGTTCAATGCAGTACGGCTGTAGACTACATCGTGATTAAGCGTTTGGTTATTGTTATCGTTCGGTTATTGTTATCAAATATGCTTCTGACAAATATGATCACAATATGCGGCGCCGACTGTAGTACCTATAAATGTGAAAGTATAAAGACCATTGTCAGGTATCTCTTGGGTGTATGTTACAAATTATGCAAAAGCCACGACACTATTTTATTTTCTGATATTATCAATAAAATGTTTACTTTTCAACAATAACTTTTGTAATTATAGGTTTGATCTGGGCGTTTTAGCTTTACCAGTCCACTGCGGCAACATAAATTTAAGTTTCCTCTTAAGTAACTCCTTTATATAATTAAGCTATCTAATCTTACTCGGAAAATTTTATGGGGACCAATTCGGTTTTAGAACTAAATATATAGATTCTTATACTTATCCTTATCACTATTTATACTTTTTGAGGCTAATTCACTCTGTAAGTCTTTGGGAGTAAAAACTCTCTTAAGGGCTAAACTTTTTCTCTATCTATGCCATAGTGAGGTGCATTACACACTCATTAAGGGAAACAAACAACTAAGGAGGAGTGTAATATATGAGAGAATATTATAGCCCACGAGAGTGGCTAGCCTGATGTCACAATAGGCTAATTATGTAATCCAGAAAGTCTAAAACGTCCGTGCTCTTTATTTATTTTTAATATAAGTAAGGTAAAATAGTTTTCAAAAATTCTACTCAAAAATTTATGTATCTCAAATTCTTACAATTATTAAGTTTAGTAAAATAGCTTTAGTGTTTCAGTAATGAATAAAATTAATTATCTTAACCATATTTTCTATCAGCGTATACTCATCAAATGAATACGCTCAAAATACTAAAAATACATTAATACTATTTTTCCATTTGCAAATAGCCTATAAATATTTAAAACCTGCTATCGTAGTGCGTATCAGCAAAAAATGTTACTTTCTCATTTGTCAAACTCTTGGTTATTCCGTGTCAATCAGATAAATAGAAATCTTGTATTGTGAGTTAAAACATCTTTATACTTTTTAAAGAGTTTTTAGAATGTTTGTCTGGAAACTTTCGAGGAATCATTGATTTGATTTTCAATCAGAGAGAAACTTGTATACTATCGCTTGCATATCCGGCTACGAAATATCAATTTCCGGTTTGCACATATAAAATTCTCACTTTACTACACTACGCCATAGCTACCCATGAAATGTGACTTTCATATTCGCCCTACAATCCTACTGTGTTCCAATATTAACCATAGAGCGTTGTTATGCACGGTTTCTAAGCTTGGAAATGCATCTACTGTTTCTACTTCAGCATGACAAAAACGTTTTATAATGTTATTATTTTATGTTGCTAGTTTATAGAAAATAGTAAATATGAGTGGTTGTTCTAATAAAGAACAATATATTTAACTCACTTATTTATTTTATAAATCATTTTTATTTAAGCACTCATATGAAGTACGTTATGAATGAAAATGCAGTTGTTAGCAATAACAATATTATTTTAAATCAGTTTATATTTATTTAGGAATTTTTAATGAATTGTGGGTTTGATATTTTACCACTTTAAATTTTGACTGTGAAATGTAAGTACTTAGTTCTTAACAGCACAACTGTTTTTTAACGACAAAGAACTAGTTACCGAAAGCTTTCTAATTTAGAAAAAATATTTATACTCTTCAATTTATAAATCACCTTTAAATGCATATTTTGAATAGGTATTTGATCAAATACTCTAATTTAATATAATCGCTTACATAAAACTAATGAATAAATATACTATGGTGGAAATGTTGTTAGTGGCATAGGCAGTTTCGTTTCATATTTCGAATTGAAGGAAACACTAGATCTTTATAAGTCCGATTTCATTTGTTCTCGATAGAGCTCTCAATGTCTAACGGGGGAGGGGGTGACCGCTTAGGACCCAGTCTGGGGGCCAGCTCATAAGTAAGGCCACCCGGGAGTTGTTAAAGGTCCGATTTCACTACATGAACTAATCAGACGTGGTATAGTGCTACGGAAACCTGGCCGTTTGGAAGGTTCTACTGGTCCATACTAGCTCTGGAAAAGCGGGTGAACCGTTGTCACTGGTTGGAGTAGGTCTTTTCTCAGTGGTGGACCGCTGACCAGCCTAGGCCTCACAGCAACGTCAATGACTCTTTCACACTGGTATCAGGGTTCGTGGCACCAAGCCCTCCGCTTTGAGCCTAACGCTAGTCACTCGGGCAGTAGTCACGAATTTGAAGTTAGATTCGTGAAAGTAGAGGTTTCATTAGCTACACTCCATATAATACTCTCATTATCAACTATTAAGATATGTTCTTTGGCAAAGGAGATGAGAGCCGAGAAGCTAGTTGTATCTCTGTCACACTCTTCTGTTCAACATCTTTCTTTCTTCTTCAAATTTTACAAGGACTACCATACATGTTCCTGAGAGAGGGGGGCACGCCATTCCATATATGTTCCGGCCGGTGTGGCGTCTGGAGGGCTACAAAGACTGTAGTGGTCCCATAAATCGCTTATGAGGAGTAGGATAATAGGCTTGCGACCATTCAGGGCTTCGAGCCTTGGTTGCGAAAATGATACTACTGTATCATGTAATCAGTCGTCAAGGGTTCTGCCCAATATTATAGTAGTTGAGAAAAGATTGGTGGGGTTGTCCTTTCATATTAAAAATTTTCTATTTTCTGGCTGAGGATTAAACCATTTATTCTTCCTCTTCCGCCTCCTTCTTCTATCCTTTCAACATAAAAATTAAGGAATTGATTAAGATACAAAACAGTTCTTTAGTGTCGTGATTGAGAAATTATATATTTGAACAATTTGTAAATGATAGTTAAATTATGACATCTGATTTAAAGTACACTGGTCTTAGACGTTTTTTCTAATATTTTAAAAAAGTATTTGTATATATTTATAAATATATATATATACATACCATAAACACGTTTTATGAAAATTTCAATCTAAACCTAAAGTAAATTCATAGTAATTACATTTATTTCAATAAACGCATTTCACTGACTAAGAAATCTGTAATTACAAACACGTTTTACAAATATTAAAAATTAAGTTATATTTGACTTATTTAAAATATTATTTTGATAATTGAAGACGATTTTTGGTATTTCAATCGCAAATGGTTTAAAACAGGGTTTTGTCATGCGCTTGCGTACCATTGACTAGTAAAGAACACACATTACTTCGCTTACAAGCCAATTTAAAAGCCTTATTTATTTTAGGGTTTTAAAGTTTTTTTACTAAAATTTATAAACACCTCTTCAATATATAAAATACTATACAAATATTAAAATGTGTTGATGTTAATTTATTTGTTATTAATATTTTAATCACAGCAAAAATGGAACAATCTCTCCACAGTCCTAGTTTTGTCATTTACTTTCTCTAAAAGATGTTAATATTTTTTCTTGAAAAAATTATAGCCTATAAACACTTGAAACAACTGGAGGGGGGTAACTACCTTATAGTTATTCTTGTAATACTTGCTTCTAAAGATTATAGCTTCCCAAACGAAATGATTTATATAGAAAGATTATGTGTTTATGATGTTTTATTTATTAAAAGTTTTTAAAATCTAATCATATAATAATATTTAATTCTATTTTTTTATTTTGTGTATATGAATTCCTAACCGGGGATTATTACATCCCATTCTTAGTCATACCTTTACCCTCGCTGTAATAAATATTATTTAATATGATTATCTCCTATTTGTAACCTTTACCTTCTATACATCACACTTAGTAGCCTAAGCCTTAAAACTACAAGAAATATTAAACTAGGGTTCTTTAGAGGTTTTGTTCTTAATAAGTCTTTTTTTTTAGTTTTATTGTACAAACACGTAACCCTTTCAAGTGTGATTGTTGTTATTCATAATTGTCTCGGTTCTCCGTATCGTTTCATGAATTTCTTTATCTACTTGCTTTGGCATTTTTCGTTCGAATAAGTAGATGGAAGTTTAGGAATAAGAAATAAATTTAACAAGCACCAGCTTCTATCATTATTCTCAAAATACCTATGTAACAAAAAAATATTCTGTATTCACATTTTCACCACGTGCGTATCACCAAGCTCAACACCCCTTAGAATTTCAGCTTTGTATGGAATTTACATATTTATACGCTTGTCCACCTTTGTAGGGTAAAGTCATCTTCTCTGTTACTTAAGTACTATGTAGCTATTTTCTCCCTCTTACATGCTCGGCTTTGCGTATGAAATCTGACATTCTTGGCCAATATAATTTGGAGGCCATCGTTCCGAAAATATTTACAATTTGTGGAAGTAAAATTTCATTTCAAATTTTATTTTCCTTTTATATTCCACTTACTATGGACAAGTTAGTTTATGTCCTACAACTTTTTAATATTGGTAACTTAAGGAAAATAAATCAATAAAAATATAGGCTAAGCAATAACAATCAGTACTGAGAACACAATCAGTAAATTTAGCAGGAAAATACAAATGAATATATAATAAATGAAATTATTCAAAATTAAAAAAATAATAATGATATTATATATAAAATTCTATTTATATGCTAATTGTTTATATTACCATGACTAAAATTAGAATAATTTAGCGTAATGCCTTAAAATATTATAATAGTGTTTCTTCTTAAAAACTCTGTAAACAAATGAGTAAATATAAACATTTACTGTCACAAGATTGAATTTTAAACTTGGTAGTTATGTATAGTTATTCGCTCAACCCACTTTTTTCAATCTACGTGTGTTTTGAAAATAATTACATTTTCCGAATACGAAATGCGGTTTCTCCCAAAATACAAGCAACGTAACTGCCTGAAACCAGAGTGGTTAATATTGGAAGAAGATATCCTCCCTATTCAAATTTTATTATCCTACATGGGACATCTTAGGGCATCA
This sequence comes from Prosapia bicincta, assembly GCA_036971475.1. NCBI lineage: Eukaryota > Metazoa > Arthropoda > Insecta > Hemiptera > Cercopidae > Prosapia > Prosapia bicincta. Next base: position 182,785,370 of record JBAIZL010000005.1, on the reverse strand, counting down.
TTTTCTCTTAAAAAACAAACCATTATTTTTATAAATGGATTTATTACATAGGTACACTTAATTAGCTTCAAAGTAAACTCTTAAAAAAGTTTTTTTAATGTTGTGAGCTAGAGCTATTTTTACTTTTCAGTATTATTATTTTTTTTTTGGTATCATAAAGTTTTATTACTTTTTTCGTGTTCCACAATGAAGTTTCCCAATGGAGATTGACTAGTTGATACATTACAAGAAAGAGGGTCAATGTTTGTACAGCACCAATGTGTGGTTTTTCCTTGGCGAAAAACCAATGTTGGTTATCTTTGAAAATACGTAAAAGAAGAAGAAATAAATACATTTGTCAACGGGTTAACTATGATTAGGAATATATATATATATATATATATATATATATATATATATATATATATATATATATATATATGTGTGTGTGTGTGTGTGTGTGTGATGAATAGTTATTAGCTGGAGTACATCCGTTCATTCTGAAGTGCATAAAATCGCAGTTCCGACGTTTCGCTAGAATCTCATCTAGCATTGACGAGGGAACTCAACAACAGTTCAAGAGCGAGTGAAGAGCGCAGTTAACTTTGCTCCTATATATAGAGGAATGAAGCTACCCCCATTGACGTCAATCCACCCATTAACGACAATCCACACATTGACGTCAATCCACAGACACATGAGTTAACCAATTACTCACATACGTTTCTGCCGATAAAATCTATCGATGAAACATTTTCACGCTGCGGGTAAATTCAAAGTATCATCTTTGTTAAGACTCCCTTGCTTCTCTATTTCGACAGCCCCACGAATAATTCTAGTCCTGTAGTTTTCCACTTGAGCAATCTGTCTGCAAGACTGGTAATCAATGGTGTGCCCTGTAACGCAGTGGTGTTTGTACAGAGCCAAAGTTTTCTGCTTGTTTTAAGGCCATCTTTGTGCTCCTCAAGTCTAGCTGAGATACGTCTATCGTTTTGCCAATATACGATTTCTTACAAACTCCTCAAGAAATGCTGTAAACGCTTTGGTTTTCCAAGAAGATCTTATCTTTGGCGGTACCAAGAACCTTGTCGATGGTGATGTTAGGTTTGTAAACAGAACGTATACCATGCCTCCTAAAGAGTCTGCCAATCCTATCAGTGGTCCCTCTAATAAAAGGCAAGAAAACAGTACCAGTTTTCTCAGTCTCTTTCTCGTCTACGTCAACCGGAAGGACACTTTGGCGGTGTAACGCTTTATCAATAGCATATTCCTTATAGCCATTACTTTTAAACACCTCACTCATAGTAATATGTTCATGGTCCAATTGTGAGACCGAGAGAAGAGAGTGTCAGCGACAACCTGGATCTGAGAGGGGTGGTGATGTGACTCAGCGTTAAAATATCTATTGTTGTGGGTAGGTTTTCTGTAGACCGAATGGTTAACAAAACCATTCTGACCCTTCGTAGCCAAGACGTCCAGAAACGGCAAGCAGCCATCAGTGTCTAGTATTCAAGTGAAAAATATCCTGGAGATACGAGAGTTGAGGTACATAAAGAACTCATCAAGTTCTGTGCCACCATGTTTCCAAATCATAAAGACATCATCCACATAACGAAACTAAGCTTTAGGCCTGAGAAAACCATCATTAAGGGCGTCTTGCTCGAAAAACGAATATGGGCTACAGCTGAGAAATAAAAGATCCCATAGGGGCACCATCACGTTGCCTGTAAAACTGATAATTAAACAAAATGTAATTGTTTCTGAGACAGTGCCTAGCCAGATCCAAGACAAGTGGAGGGAGTTCTTTGAAAATAGACAACCTGTGAAGCACTTCATCAATGGGAACGCTGGGAAATAATGACCTCTCATCCAAGATAGCCTTTATTTAACTTTCTTCAACTTAAATTCCTTTTAGCACAATGGGAAAGCATATATATATATATATATATATATATATATATATATATATATATATATATGAAAACAATTTTACAGCCTACACGTATTATAAAATGATATAGCGTAGTGCATGGTTTTATAAAGAAACCTGGCGGTAATAAAAACGCGCGCGCGCGCGTGTGTGTGTGTGTGTGTTTTTGTTTGTGTATGTGTGTGTGTGTGTGTGTGTGTAAAGTGTGTTTAGTTCTGTCTTGAATATAATGAAATATCCTACAGTAATAAAATACGTATGTATTTCCATATTTTTATTGGTTTTCGGTATCTAATAAACTATTGATATTATTCAAAATCTTCTGTTAGCGTTAACTTATCTAAACGAAATAATGTAGTCTTCACATAATATGGGGACTATTAAGTTCGAAAAGGGTGTAAACTTTAAGTTTAAACATTAATTAATGATGAAAACATAAGTAGCATGAAATATATGGTAGACTGATTTTGAATATAAGGATTTTATCGGTAATAAAGTTTTGAATCTGAAACACGTTCATCTGACGTGTGAAGGGGACTCACAGAGTGTAATATTGAAAGACGTGCACAGTTTACCTATGGAAGAACAGTTATGTATAAAAGTGTGTTATTTTCTGCACTTTAAAAGTCCTACAAAATTACCCACCATTTTTTCTCCAAACGTTAGAGCAATGTTTAAAATCACCTCTCAGGCTATATTTAACTATTAAGTTCTTTAAAAATAAATGTATGACATATGGTTGGTAAGGAATTAAATGAAATTACGTTATTTTAAAACCTCGTTTTGTTTTGTGATTTATTAAAACGAATTGTAGATAAAATAATATATCTATAAAAGTCTTATATTGGCCCTGAATTATATTAACAAAATTTACATCTACAACTGTCTGTGGTTGCGATTTTGTCACTTCCAAGTAATTTTAATCCCTCGGTAAACGCGAGGGCGACCGCTTCATGATACCCTGGTCACGTAACCAATAAAACCTCATCCCCCGGCTACCAAACATCTTCAAACGCCTTCCCTTGTACAAATAGACATGTAAGTTTTGTTTGTATATCTCATCTTATCTTTTCGTTATTATTTTACAACTAAATTTATTTTAAACCTACTGTCTAAGCTTCAGCCACCACGGATAAATTATATATAATTATTTATATTCCCATGAATATGAAATACAACTAAATACACCAGCAATTAAAAACTCTTTCAGCTCTATTATTTTTAAATGATGAAATTTTAAAAATTATGGTTAACATTTTATTTTTATCATATAGAATAAAATTAAGCTACCGGTCTCCATCAATTTGCCTTATAAATATAAACAAATAGATATGTTTCTTCATTTGGATAAAGAAGGGCCTAAAAAGTATAAAAGTAGTGTTGGCCGATTTTAATATCTATTTTTCAAGAACGTATCAACGCTGGCTTAAACGAAGAAACACATATTTTTTAATTTATTACTTTCAACTTCAGAATATGAATTAATTTACAGAATAATATATTTACTATCAACTAACTGTTGATTTTTTTTATTGAAATGTACAAAGTAACAAATTTATGTGTTTAATAATATGAAGGAAGTTGACTTTTTAAGTGAAAAGAAACTTGTATTCTTACCAAATACATATCTCAACCAACTGGTTGTGACCATCAGTGATTAACATATACTCAATCTACTTAAATCAGTGTATATAAATTAGTATAAACATAACATCCCTTTTTCTTCCCTTACATAACATTCCTTACTAGTAGAAGAGTTAGAATTATTGGGGCATGTTTCGGGTAGGACCAGAGTTATGGAAGAATAGGTAAATTTTAAGTAAATTTGAGGTACGCTTAAGAATTAAATCGTTCTTAGATTTCTAATTTTAGTACTGATTATTTCAGTTAATCGTGATTTGAATCAAGCACAAATGAGATCCGTCTAAATTAGTGAGTTGACCATGCTATTTGCTCATTAGTTTGGATTCCATAAAATATCAAACTCATACATTCATTAAGAAAAACATAATTAGTTTTAAAACTTTAGTTTTAATTTCATTGAAATATTTACCATAATTTGTTAATTTTTGTTCTCCTCAATTTAAACAAACTCTTGAAAATGTTAGTTAAACGGTCAGATGATTTGACTTAATATACTGAATAATAGACTGTTCCTTAGATTGTCCCTTTAAACTGTCTACTGTCACTATATCCTGAGACTATCGATCTCCTTAGACTATCTTCATTGACTACGTCCGTTGGATGTCTTCATAGACTATCTACCTCCACTATATTCATTCAATAAATTCTTAGAATATCTTCCTAAGCCATTTCCATAAACTATATGCTTGGACTATATAACTCCTTATAATATCTCCGTAAACGTTCCCCTCAGACTCTCTTCGTACAATAACTTTATAGAACATCTGTTTGGACTACCAAACTAGGCTACCTATCTAATTAGACTGTCTTTTCAAGTCATCTCTATCTCTTTCAAATCCCTCTGTATACTTTCAAGTATCTATTTGCTAAGCTATCTGTATACTCATTGGCTGTCTTTTCACATTATCTCTCTAATCCATCAACTTCGAAAAATCCCCTACATTTAGACTTTCAGATACCACTATAAACTTTGTCTCACGGGAGCTAAACCATATTGTATAAAACTCCTTATCGATTTATTTCGCCAACACACAATACCTCCACCGTCCAATGTATTTATTCCGAAGCAATAACATGAATACAATCTCCTTTGTGCAAGAATATCTCTTTCCTTTTATAAGTGAAGGAACGTATTCAGAAGCTCGGCTTCTACTGGAATTCCGTAATTTGTTTTATTTGTTCATCTTCACATCTCTATTCAAGTACCTGTCCTGTGCTCTATGGTTGAATATAAGTGTTAAAAATGTATTGTCAATGTTAAAATACTAACTATTCCTTTTAAACACCAGGTTTACGAATTTTTAAGCTGAAGTTTACAAAACAGTCTCTGTGATTTTGTTTTTCATTCATTCAACATACTGTATTACTATAATGTTCTATAAAGTAAATTTTATAATTTTTTCAATTAAAATTTTTATTTATGTTTATAATTAATATGACTACATCTTTTCATTTTATATAACGTGAAATTATTGAGCTTAAAAATTCGTGCTTATTTATCGATACTATGGTTTATTTTTGTTATCACTGTCATATTTTTGTTTAGCACCAATTCTGGTCTATAGATTGTATTAAATGCTCTGGAAAATTTTCTTATACTCTTAACATTATATTGAAGGACTTCAAACAAGGAGTAACGAGGAGTAAAATCTGTGCTTTTCGATTTCGGTGAAAACCAATTCTTGATTAGCTACGAAGTGTTGCATCGGCTGATTTATTGTATACACTTGTTCATTGTTAAAGAAGCGACACTTACCCTTGAAATTAATTATCAGCTACTTTTACCCATTTATGTCTAATTTAGGAGACATCTACGTTTTCCACTCAGAGATTAGTTAAACTGAATCTACTACAACTGAGTTGAATAATTTACATTGACAGAAACTCTTTCACTTACAAAAACTATATTATTATAGTTAGAATAGAAAAATGGTAAGAAAATGAGATTTAAAACAATGAGTTGGTATGTTTCATATGTTCACAATATAGTAAGATTTTCAAAAAAGGCAATATATAAGAAAAGATCAATCCCTACTTAGGTCAGCAAAGAAGAAAAATGTGTTTTAAGTATTTTTTAAAAAATATTTACAAATAACATAAATAAAGTAACATTACCTGTACGTTAAGAAAAAGCAATTTTACCGTATAATCTATCATAAAATCAGCTGTTTTATGAAATATGTTTGGTATGGCATATTTTTAGCCAAATGGGATGGTGTAACTATACTATGATATCTTGCCCCTTTTAGTTTGTCTCCAATATAAAACTAAAATTATTAATTAAATTGAATAACGGATTAACATTATAAAAAACTGTAATAACATCAAGTGTCATCCAATACAAGTTTAAAACAATGTATTAAACTTGAATGAATGAATGAAAAGTATTTTAATAATGATTGAAAATTTGTAGAACATATATCAATATATATGGAGAGTGTGAACTAATAAGAGTTAAAAAGTACTACTTAAATTTTTAATATTTTCTATCTGTAGTTAATCAATGTAGTATAAACATATCAAAGTTTCTGATACTTATCTTTAAAAATAATACAAAAGCATCTTTGAACATATTGACGATGTCAAATTTGTCAACCAGTTTTTAAAACTAATTTCTATATTAATATGTTTTTATTATTGACTAAAAATAACAATAGAGTGTTTTAAATATAAAATATTTAAATGTAAACAGTGATACAATAACACGCAATAAAAGAGGAAAATTCCTTTCCGTTTAACAAGGAAATTTACTACCTTTTGATACCGATTACACACTATAATTTACGTGCGATCACTCCAACGTGGCAGGTTATAAAAGCAATAACACTCAATTACTCCAGACATTTGAGTTCAGTTTTAAATTCTGTTTTAGTATATCTAGAAAATTGTCCCTGCGGTTGATGTAAAGCATTATTTATTCTGCTTGGAAAATTTAAGAGATTCGGATCTAATAGATGTTTTATCTTTTAACCTTTAAATTTCATAAAGTTTTAAAAACGTATACTTTAGAGAGCATTGTCATTATAGTCATACAGTTTTACGCTAAAGATTATACTTGATCAACGCTATTAGAGTAAGATTTTCTGGCACCGTGTCGGTAATGAATAGTTAAATGATTAGTTATAAAATTATAAAATCATTTTTCTAATTACTGAGGAAGGCTTGTTCTGCTTTCGTCAAATCACTAACTCGCAGTTACCATGACAGCCTTTACAGTGTTGCTTACATTCTCTAGTGAGACGGACGAACATCACAACATGATGACGTTTTAACAGAACTGCTTAGCATTTAGGTCTGTAATTCAAATGGTCTCCTGTTATATTACAGTGTTGTCGAATCATATGAAATCATTAATTTAAAATCGTCAATGCGTGCTCGCGTGTATGTGTGTGTGTGTGTGTGTGTGTGTGTGTCTGGGAGGGAGGGAGAGAGAGAGAGGGAGGGAGTTTCCATACCAACTTACATTTTGCAAGGGAATTGATCTATTGATTCAGCAAATTATCAAAAAGGTAGACGTCGGTGAAATACTATCGGTATCACAATTTACTAATGACGCGGCCACTTACCCCAGAGAGACACAGATTAAGGAGTTATCAGAACAGTTATAGTCTTCATGTAACCGGCCTAAACATTTCGTATTAGGGATATTTTTGGTTTGCGGACAAGTTCTTTGGAAATACAATTGATCAAAAAGGATAATTTTCGACTATTCTATTCAACAAACAAAAGTATATACGTTTAACAAAAGAACACACATACATACACATACACACATACACACACACACACACACACACACATATATATATATATATATATATATATATGTGTGTGTGTGTGTTTGTGTGTGAGTGTACTCTCATATTAGTACTTTATATTTTCTCATTGTTATTTCTTGCTCACAAGTAAAGCGAATTTCTGTTTTAAAATACTACATATTCGGATTTCTCTTTCTTAGTAGCAAGAATGGAGGTAAATAGAACCGGGGCGCTTTGAAATGCACCCTAGGGAGTTGGTAATTTGTAGTCAGTACATACAGGAATAGCGTAAGTCTCGGAAAGGAGATTTTATAGAGGAGGAACATATCGACCGTAGCAAGTGAATATTTTACGTTGCTCTATCCACGTAGCGGCAGCGATTGTAACTGGAGTTTCGAAGAATTTTATGCACGTCGATATAAATAGATTTAGGGATTTAACAGTGAATGGATCTTGTCATGAAGTAAAAAAATATATATTTTACATTTGAGACGCACACAGTTATATGATGTTTTGAACCATATTTGCTACCAGATATGACGTGGTTTTCAGCCGACAGAACGCAGATTGTGTAACTGTTTTTCCAAATTATCTTCCCTTGTGTTTATGTTAGTCACCGTAATGCTGAATATCCACACTATATTTTCAAGCCATCTTTGAGGGTCTTGTTTGTTAATTTTAAATGGAAACATAATCCATATAAAATCCATATATGGATTTTATAAAATCTATAAATCTGTTAAGACAGATTAATTGATAATTGATAAATTCAAGTGAGATCGTGGCACCAAACTATTTATAAAGTCATTGATGTTATAGAAAAAATTACATACAGTGCAATACTTATAAACATGTGGTTGTTTGTAGTACATATGGTTTAATTTTTGTAAAAATATTTTGTTAGGTAATTATTTTTCCTGAATATGCTGGTTCTTTTTTATCGGCTTTGAATAATATATGTATTAAAAGTATTCTTCTTTTTAAAAGATTTTTAATTTATTATATATATATATATATATATATATATATATATATATATATATACATATATATATATATATATATATATATATATATATATATATATATTTATATATATATATATATATTTGCGTGTGCGCGCGTGTGTGTGTGTGTGTGTCTGTGTGTGTATGTGTGTGTGTGTGTGTGTGTGTATGTGTGTGTGTGTGTGTGTGTGTATGTATGTGTGTGTGTGTGTGTGTGTGTGTATGTGTGTGTGTGTGTGTGTATGTGTGTGTGTGTGTGTGTGTGTGTGTGTGTGTGTGTGTGTGTGTGTGTGTGTGTGTGTATGTATGTGTGTGTGTGTGTGTGTGTGTGTGTGTGTGTGTTTGTGTGTGTGTGTGTGTGTGTGTGTGTGTATGTGTGTGTGTGTGTGTGTGTGTGTGTGTGTGTGTGTGTGTGTATGTGTGTGTGTGTGTGTTTGTGTGTGTGATAGAGAGAGAGAGAGAGAAAGTGTATATTGACAATTTGGTTTACATTTCAGTTTACTATTTTTTTCTCTTAACGAAAGTTTTTGTACACGTAATACAAATAGAATATTCGGAAAACATTACAGTGTGTCGTTACAACGTTAGCTAGTTTAGTTATACTTAAAGTTGTGATTAAGAACTTTTTACTTCCGATTTAATAAATTGTTTGACTAAAAATGAAGTTTAAATATTACTAGAAAGAATTTGAAAACGAAATATCATTTTACATAATGAACATTTTGTAATTATGCAAAGTGTTACTTCTTTGCATTGGAACTTTAACCTTGAAACTTCCAAATAGGTCAGTCTGAATAATATTTTCCCTTGAAGTATTTCATTACATAATTAACTATACGGCACTAGCATTTACAAAGCAATCTACTTGTTTACTCTATTCTGTCAAGTACCGGTCTTTGTAAATTCAGCAACACTGGATTATTATCCTAGAAATTTTTTCGAAATAATATATACAAAGTAAAACCTTTTAATTAAAAAAATACAATTTATAATGATTTATTTTCTATTGATCCTAGTAGTATAAAACAAAGCATAGAAAATGCATTAGGAAAAACTGAACTTTAAAACATTTACTCTAAACCCGTTTAATAGGAATTTTCGAAATGTTCTATTTTTACTGTGGTGTCAGACACAATATTGGTCTTTAAGTGACAATGAGCATATAAACATTTCTAAATACAAAAACTATTTAATAAAAACACTATTCTATATTTGCATATAAAAATGCCATTAGGTGAGTAAAGAATATCGATTTAATTTCAAATCATATAATCAGTTAAAATTGTTCAATTTATTTCTGAACGTACAATCACATATTTCACCACTGAGGATACTCTATAGGCGCGGCAAACCAGTAAAAAGGTTAATCTGGGCATGGGTAATTCTCTATAGATATCGAAAGTTAGTTTATGCACTCGTCCCTGGTAGGGGTTTGTGAACAACCAGAGGTGTTATAGTGAGACCTTATGGTTTCTGATTACTGGCATCAACCTCTAGTTCGGATTCGACTTGAGAGTCCCTGGTAGCTGTTGGTGAATAGCCAGAGGTGTTATAGTGATATCTTAGGTTTATTGATTATTGCCATCAACCTCTGGTTCAGATTCGACGTGAGAGTCCCTGGTAGGGGTTGGTGAGCAAACAGAGGTTTTATAGTGAAACCTTAGTGTTTCTGATTATTGGAATCAACCTCTAGTTCAGATTCGACTTGAGAGTCCCTGGTAGGGGTTGGTAAACAACCAGAGGTGTTATAGTGAGACCTTAAGGTTTTTGATTAGTAGCATCAACCTGTGGTTCAGATTCGACTTGAGAGTCCCTGGTAGGGGTTGGTGAACAAACTGAGGTGTTATAGTGAGACCTTAGGGATTCTTGTTAGTGGAATCAACCTCTTGTTCAGATTCGACTTGAGAGTCCCTGGTGGGGGTTGGTGAACGACCAGAGGAGTTATAGTGAGACCTTAGGGTTTCTGATTAGTGGAATCAACCTCTAGTTCAGATTCGACTTGAAAGTATTTGGTAGGGGTTGGTGAACGGCCAGAGGTGTTATAGTGAGACCTTAGGGTTTCTGATTAGTTCATTCAACTTCTAGTTCAGATTCGACTTGAGAGTCATTTATTTGAGATTTAATCTCTATGACAGAGTTTTTTTTTATGCTTGTTTGAGATAATACACCATCTCAGTACCCTCGTGCTCTACGTTTCAGCTTGGTAAGTGATCCTTAAGTCTGCTTGCCTTATGTGTAATTATCCAATCGTACAATTTTCTTCTTCTCTCATCATAATTATTCTCTAATTTATATCAACATACGTTGGCGAAAATATGATGTTATCAGCTGGAGACTGTAAAAATTCACCACTTGGCTTAAAACAAAATCACTCTAGAAGGAGTATCAGATAATTGAGAAGCAAGATTCGATTTTATTGCTAATTATTTAAATATGTAATAATTTGAAAACCATCATGGTTTATGTCTATACTTAGAGCTCACCAGCAAAAGACTAACCCGTTATAGAAAATCTTCACAGTAAAACAGTTATTAGCACAGATACTCGTTTCTTACAATAATAATGTTTATTTGATAAGAAAGTATTTTTAATATGGAGATCGTGGAAAGCTACTTATTTATTTATATCTCCAGCCAAATCAAATATCAATTAATTTTACAGTGAGTAGCATATAAAGCAATGGAAAATAAATGCACAGGAATTGATATTGGGTTCTATTGCTTTTGTTTGAAATTCAGTCCCCACCAATCCAATTGCAGTCTTGTCGTATAAGATTTTATTGCATGGCTATAATAGAGTCGGGAGACGCAATATGTTAGTAAACTTCCTGTCTTTCTTCGCAAGGTATAAGATGCTTCAAACAGTCTCTTGCCAATTTATTTTATTAGTTTCCTTACAAACTTGATTATGTTAAGATTTTTCCAATAACATTCAATCAATGGAACGTTCAAAAAATTGCCACCAATTTTAAGAAAGTTTCTTCCTCTCCCTGAATTTCCAAATATTTAAGTTACATCTCCATTACCTCTACTACATGTTGAGTACGATAATTTAGTGTTACGGGGTGCATTGCTAACCGTTATTAAATTGAATTAGTTTGTACACTTTAGGTTAAATTATTCCTTTAAAACGAAACTCTTCCTCCTCCCCCTCTCTCTGTCTGTCTGTCTCTCCCTCTTTCGCTTCCTCACTTTCTCTCTCTCTCTCTCCCTCTCCCTCTATTTTAATTTCCTGTGTCCTATAATATATAATAATTTATTCTTAACTCGTGTCTGAGATTCTACAAACCTATAGTAACATTTAGTCTATTAACACTTTCGATTTTTTTGGAAGGGGGACTAGGATTATCAAATAGGATAGAAATTTTGATCCAGAACTTAAAAACCTACTTCTACGCATTCACATTTTACGTTAAATTACTTTTAAAGTATAATACCATTACTTGCCTTACACTTTTGGGTTAGGAATTTAGATCTCCATTTTGAACTATATTAACTGTTGCCGTATGAAAATAAGTTGTATGATTGCCAGTTGTATGAAAAAAAAGTTCTAACAATAATTGCATATATTGTTATATATATATATATATATATATATATATATATATATATATATATATATATATATATATAACCTATGTTGTTTTAAATATTTATATATATATATATATATATATATATATATATATATATACTTCAGTTGCTTGGTAGCCAAAACTAATATGTAATAATATGGTACTTTATATATTTTTTACTTTCTGTTCTATTATATACCGAACATACAGTTGGAAAATCGATCGTCACGTTTAGATTGCACAAACAGAGATGACTCCCCTCTAGTTCTAATAACCTATGACATCATTATGCATTCACAAAAGTGGGAATTTAAATCACTAATGCTCTGTTCCCTATGATTCTGAGTTCACCAGGATTACGTTGTTGTGACAAGACTATAATATATTGATGTTATCAAGCATGCATGTATTTTTGAAAACTTAAGATATCTTAAAGAGAATTTAATTTACTTTCGTTTTCAATAGTCAAAGGCTTAATAAAAAAATATTTTTATTACTCACGGATAAAATTGAATAGTGGCATGTTTTTATATATTCTATCTGGTATCCACATACGGATATGACATTTAGTAACAATATCTTTTAGGAAACTACAAGGTCCAGCTCTAACTCTGTACGTTTTATGTTTAATTATTTTTGTAACTAATACACCGTTTTTATTGTTTTATTTTAATTTCAAGAATCGAAAGAGTTTAACTCTTTACATCATTTTTGTATATTTTCGAATCTAATCACAACACTATTATAAGTGATTTATGTTCCTGAAATATAATTATTGTGTATTAAATAAGAATAACAGTGTATTAAAATTAAAAACATATATTTTTAATTGTTAAAAATACGTAGTCAAATAATTTGCCGAAACCTAAAGTGAGTATATAATTTTAATTTCATATATTGCCCTGAAATGTAACACTTCGATAAAAGAGTTCCAATAAATTTTAGTTACCTAATTTATATGCTACATTGGAGTTACAGTTCGACACGACGTTTATTTTTGTGTTTCATTGATTAGAAACGATTTGATATTTCAATATTAGGAGTACGTCATTACTTGAGTATTTGTAATTCTGTGGAAATAGATCATGACTTTATATAGCGTTTTATCAAGTAAAGACCGCTTCTGTATCTACAATATTTACCTTTGCTGATCCACACATTAACCTATAACAAAAAACTGTTCTATATGTTATTTATTCGACCAATTTTTATTTAGTTTATTTAGACTAAATATTATAAAATTATAATATACAGTAAAGAGCAAGGTCCCGCCCTTGATTTATGGCACACGGGTAAACAAGTCATTTCATATAGAAACGACTAGAAGGTGTAGTCACGCTTGTACTGGCACAACTGCTACACTGTTCTAGAACATTCTAGAATCTGCATTTCGATATAAAGGGTTGTTAAGGCGTGAAGACGAAATCACTTTGTAATATAGAGAAAAGAATAAAAGCTGTAGTGAGAGAGTGGTAACTAGTGACAGTGTGTGTTAAATTTAGATAGATTATTAGTGAACTCAGTAGTTATGATTATAAATTATTAAAACAGTGTTTGGACGCTTTTATAAATGTTAAGAGTGTAAATAACAGTAGACATAAATTACATTTTCATTTTATGTCAATATGGCCTTTCGAAACGCTTTGGGTAGTTTTCAGCAGACCTAAAGTGCTGACATTGTTGCCTAGAGAGCGCGATAAGACGTTCTAATGGCAAAATAATGCCAGGGCTGACATATTTCCGCATAGTATCAACCAAGGAAACGGTGTAAAAATGATGCGATTCTGGAATAACGCTTCCATAAGCTTTCAGAGAATTATTTATTAAAAGTCGGGAATGAAACTTTATATTTAACACATGATAAATACCAAAGATAATTTGAGCAATAAAATATTAACTTTATGAAGTTCGAACAAAAAATAAATGTTGTTCAAGTAATGGTTTTGTGTTTTCATAGAAAGCTGAAATCCTTATGGTCATTACAGAATAATGATTTAGTAAACAGATGGTTTGAACAAGATAGAGTAAACCGAGAGCTAACTCTATTGCTTCAAAATATTGCAGAGTTAAATAAATGCTTTTCTAAGGCCGTTGTTTAGTTCACTTAAAAACAATGACTGAAGACGTGTATATAAAACTCTATTAGTAGAAATTGGATGGATTCCTCCTGGATACTAAAACAATGTTAGTAAAATAAAGAAGAGGAACAGTCTATATCTATAAAAATGAATATTTGTGTGTATGCATGTATGTTATAGACGCCTAAACCGCTGAACAGAAGCTGACGAAATTTCGAGACTATGTTTAACATATACCCAGGATGGTTCCTGTAACGTTTGGTGTAGATTCATCCACAGGCTTAGGATGGTTCAAAAACCGATGTAAATATATATGTATCTTATTAACGCCTAAACCATTTAACATTTTATTGACATTTGGAGAAATTGTTTAACATATTTTCAGGATGATTTTTGTGAAGTTTGATGTAGATGAATCTACTGGGTTTCGCTCCAGAGGCTTAGGATGGTTCAAAAACCGATGTTAATATCTGTATATCGTATGGTCGCCTAAACCGCTATACAGAAGTTGATGAAATTTAAAGGGTTTGTTTAACATACTCTCAGGATGGTGCGTGTGAAGATTGGTGTAGATCCATCCACAGGGCTCCACCCCACAGGCTTGGGATCGTTCAAAAACCTATGTATGTATATATGTGTGTATATAATTTCTTATGAACGCTTGAACCGCTGAACAGAAGTTAATGAAATTTGGAAGGATTGTTTAACATATTCCCAGGATGGTTGGTGTGAGGTTTGGTGTAAATCCATCCACAGGGCACCGCCGCAGATGCTTAGCATTGGTCAGTGTACAGCCTTCCGTAAGTCTTATGTTAAAATGTATATATATATATATATATATATATATATATATATATATATACTAGCTTTATTAAATTAAATTTTAAAAATTATAAACAATATGTAAGAATGAAAGTACATTAATAATTATGTGAAACTGTTTACAATTGCTAAATTCTATGCACAATTATTGCTATTACAATTATAGATATTAAAAGCAGGAGATCCCCTCTTCTCCTTGTGTGGATCTCTTGGAATTGCATTCTTTCAAGTGCCGCGATAAGTCTCGCTACTTATGCATTAGTTGCCGGTGCCGTTCAAACAACCTTCACTAAGCAGAATACTTTCTTCTAAACATTTTCTAAATGCTCTTCGTGTGAGAACTCTATTAACATCAAGGTTCTTGTCTTGAAATGTAGCCATTCCATTTATTACGCCTCGTTTATTTTTATTCCTGCTTTTTCAAAAATAGGGTAAATTGTATAAATCATAGATAACAATTTCTCAGGGTTCTGATTTAGAAAAAGCCTTGAGCTTTTATGTATTTAAAAGTTTAAAAACCCCAAGAAAATCGTCCTTCAAGTCACCTGAATGTTGTCAATAATTTCATAATTAACTACTACTAAATAGGTCTAGGTGGACTGATGCTTACTGCCGAGGGAAACCGGAAAGAGCCAAACGTCAATAGATCAATTTTCGGAGAAATGATTTACCATTGTTAACGACTAGGAAAAATTCGATGGTGGGAGTGGGAGCGGGATTCTATAAGGCAGCAGTAGCACTGAATAGATGATGAATAGACAACAGAAATTCCTCTACTTACACATGGATGGTTCTAGTTTTCCTTTCCATGATTTTAAGACGAGTTTGCGTATCTTGTGAGTTGATTTTTTTCGTATTCTCTAAAATTATATAATTATCACTATAAAGATGGTGAGTTATCGTTGCATGTTTAGAAGACCACACACACGCCTCGTGATTAAGAGGTGGGTTTTATTATTCTATATGAAAACGAGAATATTTTTTAGGTATTTTTAAAGATAATTTTTACTATTGATTTAATTTACAACAGATTAGTTATTAATAACTTTAAAAACTATTATTTTAATGGGAAATAACAGCAGGTGACTGTAAATTATTCTTAAATAGTAGTTATTAGAATTAGGCCCTAATGAAAAATAAAATATTCAAAACAATAACGTTTTTGGCAGTAAACTTTTAAAACTCTATATTTAAGAAACGTTTTGTAATAAGAATTTGTATCTGAAGTATTTATGAATTGTGAGTTGATTTATTCCACGTAATTATGTACCTTAGCAGGAAATAGGTTACCTATTTAACTAATCCACGTTACACGTTAATTTTATATATAAGAGAGCTATTACAATGTTTGCGCACCCTTACGTAACGTGATGGCTTAACTACCTCGAAAATCCGACTCAGCTCTGCTCATATTATATTTATATAAATCTGGAGAGCTTGGCGAGTGTAGCGGGATATTTATTATTGCCTTGGAGACGTGCTTACTTCTCTAGCTGTGGTACTTTGTCTTACAGAACGATGTATTTTAGCTTAAAACTATCACTATAAACTCACTTCATTCTTCAGTAAGTGAATGGTTACCTATTCAGACTGTGAACTATTATTTTACGAAATAATCTGCGTTTAATTAGCAATCATTAAATATGTTTACATATATACCTCTTAATAATATTATACGCATTACAAAATAAGCGTTGCGTAATATTTGTATAAACTTTGATAACTAATTTTGTTACTTTGTATAAACTTATAATTGCAACTGCAATATATAAAGACTTGGATTTTAAATGTACAAAATGAAGCACAAACTATTCAACTTTTTTAAATAATACACACTTTGAAGAGTAATCATCCACTCTCATAAAATACAATCGTCGTTAAAAGAACTAACATTTATATTTTACTATTAATGATTGTCATAAATGTGTCTTCCTTTTTTTACATCCTCAGGTAGGTGTAAATAAAAAAAACAATTAAATAACTAATAGCTCTTGCAGTTTTAGGTAAGTAAATACACATCAGAGTTTTTTTATAAGGTAGATTATAACCAATTGGAATCTTTCAATATTGCAATAGTTCTGTATTAAAAAACCTTATGACCATTCTCTCTTTACTTCCCGTAGAATGAAAAAGAGAGAAACAGTTAAACATCGTGCAAGAAACAGTTTTCTTTCTATGAATACAAAATAAAATTAAATAATTTCTTGTAGATTTTTAGTAATTTTAAAATGACATGGATTAATATTCCGTGTGAAGAGTTAGTAAATGAGTCAAACTGGATTAAAATAGTCGTCTCTTATTTAGCTAAAGTGTTAATGGTAGCAACGTTAACAGACTAGTAGTAGACTACGTTGACATCCAAAGAGGACAGCATCCCTCCGAAAGCATAATTTAAGAGTAAATTCTACTTTTATATTTAAAGCTTAAAACTCAACAAAATTGACAAAATAGGTTAAACTTTTGCTCAATTCAAATACATTCCGAATGTAAGAAATATTAAATTCAGTATTATATCTAGGTTTGTATTATTCAGAAAATCAGATCTTGCAAGAAACAGTAAGGTCTTTAAAACATTCTTAAAATTTTCATTTTCATAAACTTAAATTCTAAAAAGAATTATCGAGTATGTATACGTCTTTAAAATTTAGATAAAAGGTGTATCTTTTATTATAGCCATTCCTTAAACTGTGTAACCAATAGCTCGTCCTTTCAGGCGTTCCTTTAATGATTTGTTTTACAAATATGCGGCCAACGAAAAATAAATGATGTTACTCATACACTTAATTCTTTTACAGACTCTAATGCTAAGGGTTATTTATTAACACCACGAAGGGGAATGACAATTCGTTATATTTGAAAACTGTCATTAAAGAAGAATGTTTAAAATTCCTAGTGAGATTGTGAAACTATTATTAAATTTCTTTCAAATTTGTATAATTGAAAATAATCATGAGATGAATAGAGCTTTTGCACGAGATATTAAATCCTAAAATTTTATTATAATTTTCTGCATCCATACGAAATACAACTTCATAATTACTATTAACGGATGAACTTAATCTGTGTTTAATATAAATCACATTTTACAGTGTGAATCACAAAGAGGCTATAAGCTCTGATCCTGAAAAAAGATTTGTCTCAATAATAATTATATTTAGGCACATAACTTGTTACGATAAGAAAATATCAACAATATTTAGCTTCATAAACTATTACGCTAAAAAAAAATTATTTTATACTATGCGTGGTTATTAATTCAATGTGCAGTATTTTGTTATGTTATTAACAAAAAAATATTTATATTCAAGCTCATAATTTATTACTTTATTTTAAAGAAAAAAGTTATATTTTGGTTTATGACGTATTACGTTGTGAAACAAAAGTTATTCATGTTTACTATCATAACTTGTTATCTTATTAAACAATTTGTTTCCTAAAATAGACCAGGCTTTAAACGTATTCTGATTTTACTATAAAAAACCCTATTTTGGTATTTCACGTTTTCCTATAATCACACTTTACTTATAAGGGCAATAAAGTAACAGCTTTGAAGGATGGATATTGCATTAATCGGTAGGACATAAATCTTTGTCTAACAATCCAATAAACTGATGAAGGCAAACAGAAACCCTGAAATTAAGTAACCGCAGCATTGTTTGTACTAACGAATTGAAATCAGATGCAAATTTTGTCCCGCCTAATGACAGTGACGTAATCAAGTTAGACATTCCTCAATCCAAGTGTAATATTCTATTTTACTGATAACTACCACCACTTGGACAGTTTTTGAACGTTTTATTGAATGCACATAACTTTTAATTAGATAATTTACATTATATCAGTGATGAAATCATAATATCATTTCGTATTACCAATTCATTTTAGCTTAATATTTAAATTATTCATTTATATATTTTTTTGAGTTTTAAAGCGATTAGTCACTGTCACTATAATGGAAGGATGACGAAGGATTGACCTTTACATTGTGGATGACGAAGGGAAAGAAAAGATTATAAATATAATTCGGATTAAGCTAGAAATGTTTAGACCTTGTTAGTAGATACAGGATGAATCATAGTGTCAAATATTTAGGGCCGTGATATTGAAGGAGACATGCAGTCTATCAGGAACATACAAAGGTCTAAAGGTATCTTTCACACCCTCTAGGAGAAGACGGTCGACCCGTTAACCTAAAATGAGCTACACAGTTGTTGAGCTACTCAATCCGCCCAACACTACCGTAGAAGAGTTCCTTAATTTATAATTTTGTAAAATCCATTCTTCCACATTTACCAATAATAATAAAAACACTAAAAAAAATATATTTATATGGGCTCTAATTATAACGTCGGATTCTGCGTACAAAGCCGTGATATCCAGGATAAGGTGCGTGCAAAGAGGGAGAACGATATTTAGAAGACCGAGAGAAAGAGTTGAAGACTGTCCAATATTTGCTAAATTAAACAGAAGAAATATGATTGGTAATTGAGATAGGAAAAAGGTAAGCTATGGAACAGATTTAAGAAATAAAGATCAGTTAGTCAAGGAAAGAAACTAGGGAATCAGATGAGGGCATACATCCAAGGAACCGGAGGAGATCAATCAAGTTTTGAGAGCCGGAAGAAAAGAGGACCTGGTAGTCGAATAGGGCAGATTTCGAGGAGCTGGAGGAGACCAGGCCTTGAAGTTGAGGATGAAAAGTTAATACTGAACTTCTTCCACCATTCTTGGACACAGGCGATTAAAAGAGTTAGCGACTCTAACGCACGGGAACAAAAATGATCAACCATACAACCTCAGTTCAACTTAAGTACTAATTAATTAGTTTTTAAAACTATGCATAGAATAAATCTTATTAAAAATATATAAGAATTAAAAGTATAATATTATAAATATATACCTATTAAAAGTATGTAATAGCTCTTACCAAAAAGTATTCTTTTTATTAAAAGCAGGTAAAGAATATACTTATTTTATAAACTGAATACATGTTCGGCCATTGAATGTAAATACTACAAAAACTGTGTAAGCACCTTGTTACTATAGAGGTCAGTTCCCATCAGATAGTGTGTTGTTGGATTCGGATTGCAGATTAGAGAACGGAGGTCTTACTGAAGAGGCACTTTTGGAATAATAGGGAATAATATAAGTTATAATATCATTGCAAAAATTGAAACAATTTACTTATGCCTGTTTAACCGTCGAAAGTCAAAATGGAGAGCTCTTAATTCCTTCGAAACACATTTCGAGATAAACTGAAACTGAGCTCAGGTATAAATCAAAAGATTAAGGGGAATAATAGCAAACCCTACAAATATGACAGGAAAAATTAAAATATAATAAACATATATGAATAATATTACCATAAACACTTTCCCAAAACAAAATAATTAAATTGTACCCAAGGGGTCGAAAAACAACGGAAGGTTGCTAGCCGATAGAATAAAAGAAAAGATTAGCGAAATGATATGGCGAGGGAGAAATAAAGAGACAGAGATAGATTAGAAAAGGACAGAGAGTTGAATGTTAAGGGCATGAGGTTAACAAAAATAAATGTGTCCTTAGAAAATCAAATAATGCAGTAAATAGCTAAAAATTCGTTTAAAGCCGTAGAACAAGAGAGGGGCGGGGTTGTACATGATTCAAAAGTACAAAGAAACACATATTAAGGAAATAGGAAAATTCGTTTAGAGTTTTAAAACAAGGGACATAGAAAAAGAGAGAAAAGCAGATTTAGCGAGAGAGTAGTCTGATATTTCGTTTTACAACCAATGTTTTCTTACTTCATACTTTTCTTTGTCATTTCAAAACATGTTGAAATGACAAGAAGTTATAAGTTTGAAAATACATAAATATCTACATTTATTATAGCATTTTTAATAATTAAACTAGATTTTATTTAATACTCAGTGACTTTAAAATAAATTTACAATCAATCACATCATTTTGGATTTCGATTACATACATACACAAAGGCAACCTATGACATTTGTAAATAAGTTGGTTTATTTCAAATAGATTGCATTGTCTACATAATGGCTAAAAACTGTTCATTTGTATTTCCACATGGTTTATACTTAATTGGCTTTTGTTATTTGAGAAATGGGCAAACATTTCATTTAATAAAAACAAACAAAAATATTTTCCAGTTAATAAAATTACTACATAAAAGCCATATAATTAGAAACTTATTTCGAACTTGGTTTCTATATATTGACTTTCAGTTTTATTATTATCTTCTTATTAGCATATTAGATAAATGAATATTAAACTGCAAGTGGCGTCTTTAAATAAACTTATCTTTGATATTTGGCTATCATTTTAATGACGTATTTCACTATAACTTGCTCTAAAACTAGTTTGGTTCAATTAGTAGTTTCTTAATTAAATATAAAAAATGTAAGATTGTAGTTTTTGATAAATACATTCCAGATAGACCTTCCGATAGGGTCAGAAAGCATCGCATCTGTAGCACAATGAATAGGAGCTGGGGTTAATATGCCCTTACGGGATTTTCAAGGCACAAAGTCCTTTATAGCCTTGATAACATTAATTTGCGGAAATATTTTCTTACAGTTAGTCAGAATTTAAAAATATATAAAGAGTAAACGTTAATAGCAACATGAAACATCAAGTTGCACTTTTTAATTTAAATAAATAAAACATTCTAACCATATTTTAAACTCTTGATTTCATAAGTTATCTATATTTAAATTTCAAAGTACACTTTCTCAGAGGGAGTTACAAAAATAACTGTTATTAACTCAAAGGTTATGAAACTTTATTTATTTAAATTGAAGTTAATGTTAATGTTTAGTGAGAGAATGTATAAACATCAGTTTTGGTTGGTTAGGAATAATTAATTGTAGAAAGTTGTAAGATTACGTCACTAAGTAGATATTTTCGAAAAAATGATGATCTGCCGTCCAATATAAGGAGAAAATTAATTTAAAATTTAAAAAAACATTAAATAGACTTTACAAATAGTAATATCTGTATAGCACAAAATATAGTTAGCTTGAAATATAAACAATTTTGGAAAACATCAATAAAAAACGAGTCTTCAAAGAAACCAAAATACAATACAATCTAACAAGGAATTACAAAGTTGTAAACATAGCCTTCACAATTAAATCCATTACCTTCCTTACAGTCAGGGGTCTTTACAGGAGGCAACTCATTGAGCACGATCTTCCTATGCCATTTCCTCAGCTTAAATAAAATTGCTTTTACTAGCCTTAGTGTTAAGGTCAGCCTTTAAAGCCGTTCAGTTCTTTCTGTTTAACCCTTCATCGCGACCTATTTTTATTGTTACGCCTAGTAAGGAAAAAGTTGATAATTAGCTCCCTATAATAGTTGTAAAGGAATGTAAATGATTCAGAAAGGTGGTCATTCTTATCGGCCGATCCTTGCCCTTTACAAGTATTTACAGTTAGTTCTATGCAAGACTCTGTCTTACCCGGAAGTCTCTCCTGCCATGAGTGGCGCAATGCTTTTTCGTTGGTTCTATACAAAACGGCGATATAGTCGCAACTCTCTTCCGTTGCACTCTGCGTGAATTATTTTTCGATTGTAGTATTTCGATATACTACCCAGTCTTCTTTCGTAGCATTTGTTCACGCCGTATGGCGCAGGTATTACCGGACAAACCGCCATATTACTTATGTACTTAATAGAACATGTAGTGGCGTAGTTTAACTCTTTTCCTTGTTTACTTGAACTAGGTGCACCCAAAACTCGTTGTCATCACAATCTTCATGACAATAGTGAATGAGACATTTCATAGCTCAGATATGTGCACTTTCATATTTTAACATGTATTAGGTATGTAAACCTTATATGGCAGCATTTGTGTTCTTACCGTTACCAGAAATGTAGTATAATTTTATCTCAAGATCCACCTTAAAATCTAATAAAATCATGCAATACGACACACCTATCCTCAGCTATCTTCTTTTAAATTATTGTGACAATAGAGCCAACTAAACTGCCCAATCAATATATTACTTTTTCTTACCTGTAAATATATTACTTCTTATTAGGTAATATAGGTGTACAGGTGTAAACATTCTGATTTTATTACCCTGTTTAGGCGTTTAATTAATAGCCTACCTCATTAAACAAATACGAACATACATTTATATACATGTATATACATTTTAATATATACATAAATACACATACGCTCACGGGCTGGTATAGGGTAGGCGCTCATTCCCCCTTTTTGGCAGACGATTTACTTCAGATAGATAAGGAATCCAGCCTATTCGATACCATAATTCCCCTCTATTCTCAGTAACAGGGGATCATTTATCCTTTCCTTGGCTTTATCTAACTCTACATCTACCCTTTATTATCCTTCTTTAACAAAAGGTATATCGATTGACACATCTTTACAGCTCTAATAAATAATAGGTTTACTTCATTCAAATAAGTTTAAACCTCTAGAGATGATAAAACTTTAGAATGATTTGTAAATTTTCATTTTGCTGTTAATGTATATTGTAACTTTATTTTGTATTGCTATAAAAATTGAAATAAACATTAACTTTACAATATCTCTTTTTATCTTTACAATATTATACTATTTATTTAGTTTGGTTTGTAAATAATAATCTTTTTAATTTTAATTTTCTCTAAAAGTTTTCCGTTTATTTTCCATATAAATGGTTTTATTCTTTTCTTTTATACCTGTTTATTAGTCGATTCTTTTTCTGGTTTTACTTAGTAAGTCTTTAATTATTGTAGGTGATGATAAACCTAATGAAGTGCCAGCGATAATTTCCGCAACATACATTCACACGTAAAGAAAAACCTCTAAATTACAGATATAAATGTATCTGCCCCTCATCAGTAAATACATAACTGTAAATTATGTTAATATTACGAGTAATAACGTTACCCCTTTATTCCATCCTGCCAAGCTAACCAAAGTTTGTTACCATGAACAATTCCACTTCAGCGCACAGGTTATGCAATATTCACAACCCTCTAGCTAGCAAATTGATTAACAGCTAGCCACCTCACATTCCTTCTACAGGGCTACAACATATCCCAAGGCTTGATCCAACGTGACAGTTTGTATAACAGTGTTCAATTCTTGTAAGTTTATAGCTTCACATGTCTCGTTAATATCCTTCAGACTCTATTGAATGGCTTCCTGTGAGTGCGTGGAGAACAGGTCCCGAAACATTTTATCGTAGAAGGAGATATTACAAAGATATTTGTAAACACCCGGGATTGTTACCGTCAGAAGACTCAATCACCACATATCAAACAAAACAACGGACATCGAAAAAACACACATCCCATTCATCAACAAACAGCCAAATACAATACAGCCATTATATACAACATAACATGTGACGACTGCCCCAGCCTCTAAACTCACCAAACAAGTAGATTATTTATTACAATATGCAAAGAACGTGATGATTGACGTACAAACACAAATAGGAAAGCCACCTACGCACCATATAGGCCTATACTAAACACCAACACACATTCAGAAGGATCCAGACTAATTTAAACATTCTCCACGTACTAAACAATTCTAATCACTAAACACTAAAGAAATATTTAGCTTGTACAAGCATAATATAATAACACTCAAACCATATATCTTAAAAACCCATTCTAATATCTAATCCAACACCCGTTTCCCATCGAATAGTAGGCCTACACAATCCGCCTATCCCATACTTTACACCCATAAATTACAAGCCTGCAACCTTGAGCGAATGTCGCCAGTAGCAGGTTATCCTTCGTCAATTAAACGATGTTTTCGAAAGGCTTCAGGAAGTATGTTTTCCCTTAGTTCTTTAAATAATTACTTATAATTTATTCAGTGAAATCAAGATTATTATAAAATTAAAATTGACTTCTTTGTAGTTGCAGCCTGACAATATTCTAATAGTTTAAATGAAAGGATACACTTAAAGCAATTTTGATTTAGGCTTTTTTGTGTTCTCGGAGTTTTATACATTTTATTGACCTTCTTCACTAAACAAAGAATGTAAGCCCTAATATAGTTAAGTTCACGTTAATTTTGGCAGCAAGTTCTATATTGAAATAACAAAATAAAGTCGCTAAGTAAAAGTAATAAGTGGTTAAGTAAGGAGATATTAAGTAGTAAGTGAAGTTAGTTGAGGGAGATATTACGGAAATAAAGTTCAGTTACGCATTAGAAGAATTTGGAGTGAATAGAGAAAGGTGAATTTAAGTTAGGATAAATATTAGTAAGTGAATAGGTGGCAATGTGAATTGAAACAAGAGTGCAATGGAATCTCATAGTAGTTGAGATCAACGGAAGAGTCAACAACTATGAGTATTAATTTATATTGAATTCAAGGCCAAACTTTTCAAAATAAATAAATATTAGGAACTTTGTACACCTTCTTAAATTGATTAAAGAATAATAAGTAATTAAAACTAATAAAAAACAAAATTTATCAAACCGAGTGCAGTAACCTATACGCGCCATAAATTAATTTAGGACATGCTATAAGATTTTAACAATTCAAAGAATAAATAGAGGAGTTTTGCCTACCGGCAAACTAAATCCAGGCAAGAATAAGTTTGTATAATTAAGTATAACAGTTACAACTTTGAAATAAGGATTAGGTAAATCAATTGTTGTAAAACAGGTAGATGTGTATTAATTTGATTTCCTAATAGACAAAGATCCTGTAGAACAGATTTAAATGAAGGTATGTTATTACACACACACACACACACACACACATGGGCGCGGTAAATAGTAAGATTTTCTTTAATGAATGTTTCGGAATTTCTATTTTCTTGAGAGAAAAATGTATTAACGAATATTTTATTTAGGTTGTCAACTTTAGAACATAAAACTGTGTTAGTAAATTCAAGTTTCTATACTTCCAAGCATGAGCGATATAGTAAACCATCAGCGTTAAACCAGTGTTGTAATCAGTGCTGATTTTAAGATGATCAAAACGAAATGAATTGGGATGAAACCATCTTTATCGAGATACGAGGTGCGTGTCAGGGGATGTCAATGGCCGGATTAGGACTGCACATTTACTCTTTCCTTAACTTTAGAAGAAAATAAAATCCACTTTAATACCATTTCGTAAGTCACTTTTCTTATCGAAGAAATGTAGCCAACATTTTGTACACAGTGAATATTCAATACTGAACAATTATACACATTATTATATAAAAACATTACAAGCAGACTCATATTGTACACTTGAAATAATATTCATCATTTATTTCAAATTTATCACTGCAAATTTCCAATGTATTTATTATTTGAATTCTTTAGGCAATTGGTTTAAATTAATACGGGAAGCCTTATTTAGGTCTTTAATTCCTAATTAAAATAAGTATTATGAATTTGGTTTTATATAGAAAACGGTGACTGAGGTTATTAACAATAATAAAATATTTTTATGTTTTACGATTATTTTTATTACTCATTTTTATTAAAAATCCAACGCGGTTTGTATATCTTTTCTATATTTACATGTCCATTCATTAATATATCGTATAGCTTTCACCTCTGAGACTTATCTTCGGCTTTTTTGCTTTCTTTTCTTAAATCTTTAGTCGAATACTGCACAAAACGAACAGAAGTTGTTTTTACTTTAAATAGAAAGATCTCTAGGTAAATAAATTTACAGCTTCCTTTGCTTTACAATTCGCGATGCTAATGACTTACGAGGCACACTGTATTCTAGTTATCTCTTCTGCCACAGTAGACTTCAAAGGACTTATTATAAAAGCCAAACAGGCAGAGCTTATCGCGTGGTTTCAGGCTAGCACGGCTTTATATACACTGAAAAGTAATTATAAAGCTGACATAAAATGTCTGTAATTTACATCTCGCCACGACGCCAGCTGACAGTGTATTAGCTTTGGCTTAGGTGCTACGAGATAATAAAGTGCAACCTGTAGTAGATTCATTATGTATACACCTCCTTGTTGATTATATTATTTTTAATATTTATAAAATTACGTTTTGAAACCTTATAGAAACCATTACATTCACAAGTAATATCCGTTGAAGTTTACCCTATTCAACTAACGTACATTCAAACTTCTTGATGCTAATATAAGAAATAATTAGAAATTACTAAAAACAAATAATATCTTTGGGAAATCGTTTAGAATGCATGTCTTGCTTTCAGGTTTCTCTCCTAGTTTCGGCTTACTGATGCTTTGTGCGAACAGGTTCTTAATATACATTTTTATTTAAATTATGCAAAGATAACGCACAGGTACTACAAAAGACATACAAATAATTATTTATAGAAAAAAATATACTCGCTCTTCTACTGTTGTTGGGTTCACCTCGTCAGTGCTGGATAAGATTCTAGCGAAACGTCGGAACTGCGAATTTATGGACTGCAGAATGAACGGATGTACTCCAGATAGTAACTATTCATCATATTTTTCAATCCGTGAAGTGATACGTATCAGCATATACATATATATAAATATATATATATATATATATATATATATATATATATATATATATAGTTTAGAGTTAAATATGTTAAATTTAAAATTTGTAAGTTTGCTGAGAGGCCAATATGTTGACAAATAAAGTTAACTCTATTTTGATACTCTCTTCTGCGTCGCTGCAAGAAACAAGAAGTCAGTGTTTAACGCTTTCGCTTATTTATATCGTCTTGTAAATGTTATTATTTAAGAAAAATATCTATTCTACCTGAATAGTTTATCGTTGTATTGTAATTTATTACCACATAGTATTTAAAACTAAGGCGATATTAAAAGGTATTGTTTGTATTTTGATGCTATTATTGTCTTTTTTTTTAATTTTTAAATCCTTATGGATTAGCCATCATCCCTAAATGTATAGTCTTCCCATGTCTCTGGACACATTCTGCATTACCAGGTGTATTGTTTTTCCAATATCGGTTTCGGGAAAAAGAAACAATTATTAATGTTGCTTTACATTAAAAACTGCATTAAAACAAAACTGGACAGTTTTATAAGGTACTCATTGAAAAGTATTAACAGAAATTAAATATCGTTTTTTAGAAAAGCTTACAGTAAACAGTAAAAAACAAAGTAGGTTAATTTATTAAACTGATTAGGGAAAAAATTCAATGGAACAGCAATGATATTAGGCCTATAAGATTGTTGTTGTGAAAATCTGGTACGACACAACCACAGAGAACAATCTTACTTAAAAAGATTGAAATAAATATAAATGTAAACTATTTTAAATATTGCACGCATTGAAACCGTCAATAGATATATCTATAATGACATTATTTGAACAGTAATTTTGACTGCAATAATTTAGTGGAGGCAATCAGGCGTCGAAATTAGCTCTCATAATAGAGTCAGCGAATTGAAATCAAATGAAAGTTTAATCGCTTAAACACAGATAGTCCGTCCTTATTCGTAGCATTTAAATATAATCTTGTGGCATTCTAGTTGATCATTATATTATAACATTGTGGGGCATATTAAAAGTCGCATGGCTGAGATAAGCATACACTTGGTCGCAACCATGGAAAGGTGGTTACCCGGAAGTAATGCAGAGGGATAGAGACGCGGAAAAGAAGACCTATGGAAGAAAGTAGGTGGGTGGAAGAGTTTTTATTTTAACCAAGTTAGTAGGAGAATAATTGTTAGCCTGTGGAGTTTGGATTTCATAACGTAGACGTGTTCTAATGTGGCCAACTTTACTCCAAGAGGGTTGGAAATTTAGACAAGATTAAGTAAATTTTACATAATTCCCAAGCGGGATTACGGTGTGGATAAGAATCCTCTGAAGGCATTTTACACAAAAATAAGGGAGTATAACTTTGCTAAAAGTTTACAAAATAATACTGTGTGAAAAAGAAAATCTGATAATTAAGTATTGTGATAAGTAATAATAATTAAATATAGTAAAAGATAATTTTAGAATTGTAATTTGATAACTCCGGTTGAACAAGGGAATATTTATTGTTAAAAGTTTAGTAATTTACAGCCTCTTACAAGAATTACAAAAGCACAAAATGAAAAGTTTTAATTTTATTACAATTTAGTTTCATTATTTCAATCATTTATACATAAAACGGACAGTTTTAAAGCTGGTACTCATTGATAAGTATTAACAAAAATTAAATATCGTTTTTCAGTAACACTTACAGTAAACAGTAAAAGTAAATTTATTAAACTGATGAGGGAAAAACATTCAATTACACAGCAATGATACTAGGCCTATAGGATTGTAGTTGTGAAAGTTTAGTACGACATAACCACAGAGAATAGTTTAATTGAAACGGTTGAAATAAATATAAATGAAGGCTATTTATTCAAGGCTATTTTAAATCTGGCACGCATTAAAATCATCAATAGATATATAAATAAACGCATTAACTAAACAGTAATTCTGACTGTAATATTTTAGTAAATGAGTAGAGGCAAACAGGCGTTGGGATTAAATCTCTCATAATAGGGTCAGTGAACTGAAAACAAATGAAAGTTTAATCGCTTAAACACAGATAGTTCATTCATGTTTCTGTCTTATTCGAAGCATTTTAATTGAATCTGGTGGTATTCTAGTTGATCATTATATTATAATATTTTGGTGCAAATTTAAAGTCGCATGGCAGGGATAAGCATACACTTTGTCGCAACCATAGAAAGGCGGTTACCCGATAGTAATGCAGAGGGATAGAGACGCAGAAAGGATGAATTATGGAAGAGAGAAGGTGGGAGGAAGTGTTTTTTTTTAACTCAGGATAGTAGAAGAATTAATAGTTGGCGTGTGGAGATTGGATTTCATAACATAGACGTACTCTAATGTTGCCACCTTTACTCCAAGAGGGTTGGAAATTTAGACAAGATTAAGTAAATTTTACATAATTCCCAAGCGAGATTACGGTCTGAATAAGATTCCTCTGAAGGCTTTTTACACAAAAATAAGGGAGTATAACTTTGCTAAAAGTTTACAAAATAATACTGTGTATTCCACTAAAAAGTCTTTATTATTTGCCTATATATTCGTAAACGAGAAAATCCACTCAAGTAAATTTGAAATTTTGACCTCCAAATGGTGCATCTGTTTACGTTAATAGTTAAGATTACGCTAAAAACATTCATTTTTTTTAAATGAAAAGTTTCCAACAAACTCTCATCCTGCATAGTGGCCACAGTTTTTCGTTCTACTTGGATCTAAAGGCAATAGCGAGATGAAACCCTCACCTAAAGAAGTAAATGCAAGTCTAATGTGGATGTCTAAAGGATTGATTAAGATCGTTACAATACTTGTTGTTGTGGGAATTAAGGGAAAGGCCGAACCTTGTCACAAGATAAGACCGAAAGCATTCAGGACCTTCAAGGTGAGGGAAAACTATAGAGCTTTAAAATACTTCCTACATACGTAGCTGTAGTGACTACTTAGTCAATGGAAACCAAAATTTTATTTGGTAAGGTTGTAGATAAGCAAGTATATTAGAATGCTTACTTACATCGTGGGGCGTTAAAGTTTCTTCAGTTAAGTAATGTAAGCATCAACTTAGCTCTTTAGTTAAATGGCACTTTTTTAATGTGACAAAATCAAAATGGGTTCAAAAGTTATATTTTTATTACGTACATATGTTCGTGTTTTAAACAGAAAGTTGACGATATTTTCTCAATCAAACTTTCATTAGGTGTATAGATTAACTGGCATCAAGTTTTATCTGATGAATAAACACACACATTGGTGAAAAACATTAATTAATAGACGGGAGTGGAACGGTTATATAAAAATATAACGGAAGATAAAGTAGGGAAAACATGAAAACACTAAAACATTTATTTTTGTTTAATATTTAGCTATTAAACTAGAGGGTAAAATTAATAAGCCGCTCATAACAATACCTCGTGCAAGAACAGAAAACTCACTAGTTACAAGATATAGACTTTATTTAGTGTTCAGGGGAATTTTAACAAACCAAGGTGTTCATCATTGGTATGATTGAAGGAGGAAACTTGAAGTTTTTGAAACTTATGTGAGGGCTAAATATTAAATGTATATGTTGCGGACTGAGCTTTTAGTCCTCATTGAAGTTATACCTATCCTTATAGTTCTACTTTCTTATTATTTTTTCAATGTGTTTAAAGATTTTACCATTTGAGGTGTTGTGGCTACTATATGCAATTCCTCTCACACACAAACAATACAAATTGTCACCTGGTCGTAACGTATATCCAGTATAATAATATTCATTGGTTTTCTCATTCTACGGGCTATTCCTAGAAAGAATTTAATCGATTTTAATTTTTAGTTAAATACATTCTTTGAGAAAAATAATTGAAAACTTTATTTTTTTATTATTTTAAGATTTTCGTAAAAGAAAAGGAAGTTTTAAATCATATATAACACACTAAATGGGAGAAAACCGAGAACAATCAGTAAAACGCGTTTTAACAAATAAATGTCGATATTCACTAGTAATGTCAGGAGGCCCCTATATTTGCTGAAAGAGAGCAGTTATTATAAAAATAATTTTTGTTTTTTAAATATCTGGCTTCCCTTTACAAATGTTTTTCATCTATAGAGAGTATAACGTTTATTTTTTTCTATAACT
The DNA here is from genome assembly GCA_036971475.1 of Prosapia bicincta. Taxonomy (NCBI): domain Eukaryota; kingdom Metazoa; phylum Arthropoda; class Insecta; order Hemiptera; family Cercopidae; genus Prosapia; species Prosapia bicincta. Next base: position 182,754,004 of record JBAIZL010000005.1, on the reverse strand, counting down.
AGATCTATGCTAACTGGATACTGTACAGATATATTTTAATACAGGTACATGGTAATGCAATGTAACATGGTGCAGTTATATTAAAATATTCCTTTTTTTACAGAAATATGTTTGGAAAGGGCGGCTTTTCAATGAATGTCGACATTTACTAAAATTCCTCTCATAGAGAAAGCTGTAATTTAATAAAAAGCTTCTTAAAGATTGCTTATATTTACTAAAACACCTCTTAACTAATGTCGATATTTACTAAAACACCTCTTAACTAATGTCGATATTTACTAAACCTTTTTTTAGGGAATGTCGACATTTTGAATGGAGAATTTTCAAAAGTTTAAATAATTTCTGTTTTTCTTTATATTCTTTAATCTGTTAAGTGGCGGTGCCCATGCCTTTTCTCAATTTTTAATCTCATTCCCTGCTATTTTAAAAATACTATTTTAAAAATAAATAAATGGTATTTTAAAAAGTATATTTTTTAAAACGACTATGATAGAAGTTCGTTGCAATACCTGGACCGAAGATAATCTGACGGGGTATTGAAGGCACAGAATACCTGGCCATTTAGAAGGTTCTATTGTTCCTGAATAGTTCTGGAAAAGCGGTCGAATCCGTAGAGCCTGGATGGAGCTCGTCTACAACCCAGGAGCATACATCCAAGCCTTACAGTGAGAACGAAAAACTCTTCCAGCCACTTAAGGAAAACAAAACTCTGAGCGGCACTTTAAAACCCCGAAGCAGTAAATTTCAGGGTTATATGTTAAATAAACAAAATATAAATATTATATTTATACAAATATTATAAAAGAATTATTCAAATGTCTAAAATTCCAGAGAAAGTCCGCAATCAAAGATTCAGAAGGACCAGATGAAGAGAAAAACTTTTCCAAACTTGTAGACTGGTACAACGAGTTGAGACAACAAGACTCCGACTTGGGCCAGACACCCAGTCACGATTTTGAGGTTGGATTCTTGGACCCCTAAATTCCGTGATTAGCATCTGTATTGTGTTTCTTATGACTTACAGATAAAAGCCGAGATACAAGGTCATCCAAGTCATAACTCTCTTTTTCACTATCAGAACAGCTTTCCAATCACGAAAGCATAGTAGATTGCCCGTAGTATGCGGAAGCAGTGCTACGCTATATCCAATACCAATATTAATCAGCTGATAACTATCGATCTGGCTATATTTGCAGTATTATAATTCATAATGCCTATAATGCTTGTATAACCTTTCTCCTTTTATTTATTCACATAAAAGAGATTATGTGGCTTTAAATATTACAGAAAGTGTAAATGTTATTTAGTGTTAAGGTACTCGCGTAAGCAAGAAGCCTTCATATAACACAGTCAATTCAAATCATTGTTGTGGTAATCGAAGATTGTGATCACAAATCACAAATTAACAAGCTAATACAAAGCCATTAACTGTAGCGCACGTGTCAGTGGAACTAATCCACTGCACTGTGGTTATACGTTTAAGTACTGAATAAATATAATTATATTTAAATAAATTGGCGGTATGATGAAAATTGAAACGTAAGTATTCAATTTAGAAAATATTAAAGTGAATCATTTTTCAATGGGAATATTCTTACAGACATAAGGCTGTTTAAATTAAGCTTCTTTTTTGACAATTTGGTCTTCTAATAAAAATTCCCTAACGTACCAAAAGTGATGTAATTCAATGTACATGAAAATAGGTCATTGTGATATTTTAAGTATTTTGTATATTAGACAAATCTGAAATTTGTGTGATTTAGAGTGTGTAACACTTTCGACAGCTTTAGCCTGAAATTACTCGCTGCTTTTGTAGCCCAGGAGTCACACGATAAGCTTCTTCGTTTGGATGTTTCATGACCTTTACATCTGTTGCTACGGAAGACTGAACTAACTTTATATAGGTGTTCTGGGAGCAATTTTGACAAACTACAAAGTAGATATTTCAATTCAATCATACTGATAAAATATAAAAATTTTCTCATAAATATATATATTATTATAATAACTTTACGCCTCTGAGACAGAATTAACATCTTTAGCAATGTATAACTGTACAGACCTTCTTTAGGACTTTACAAAAATAGGTCTATTTGTAACGTAATAATACGGACTATGTTAGAGAAAGTTGAATACAAGTATTATAATAATTTATGTTGTTTAAAATAAGACTTTTATATGTTTATTATTTTTATTACTACATAAACTCTACAGTTATGATTATTTTTATTGTATAGAAAAACAAAAATAATGTTTTGTATGATTTGTGTGTGTTTGATTATTTGCAAAGAGTTCACAACTAAGATACCTTAATTAAAGAAAATGTTAGGGTTTCCTTCAAGTGTAGACATTTTTTGGTGGAGCTAGTAAGGTTTAGTGCAACAGAAGAAAGGGCAAATGGATAACAGTGTCTATACTGTACAGAAACACAAGTGTTACGCTAATACGTTTTTAAATAGCATTCTGCAAAAAAAATACTAGGACATTCAGCGTAAACGCAAAGAATTTACTACAAACAGAATAAAAACTACCAAACTAAAGAAAAAATTGCAACTGAAGCATGAGCATCACTAGGGTTAATAAATATTTCAATCCTCTCTAACAAATGCAATAAATATATATTAATATATATAAAAATAGATCTGCTATCTAGAAATTGTTTATAAAATTTCAACAACAAAAATACTGAGACAATAACAAAATATGAAATATGCAAGAAATATACACTGGTAGGAAACCTCTCACGATACAATTAATATTCAAAACATGTTTGCGATAACCATGTTACCCTCATCTGTAAGTTCATCACTGTGTATTTTTCTGGTATATTTAGTTTCGAAATCTGTTACTGAAGTACAAAACTATTGATGTTCTACTTACTACAAATCTTAAAATGTTTATTTTTCAAATTTTAATTGAAATTTTTTCTAAATGTTAAGCTTTCGACTATTTATCACACAAAGCCTATTTATATAATTTATGTTATCATGTAGTCACTATTTAAACCATTGAGTACATTACAGAACTTTACAAAACTTCATTAGTGTTATTGTGGATAAAATTTCGTCCTTATTCCAACCTTTTACGTTTACAAAATCTATTAATTTCTAAATACCCTTACATAGCTATTCTCTAAAATAAAGTGATCATAACAGATTAGAATTTGGAGAGGGTTAAAGGGTTTATCTTTCCTTTAATCCGGTCACTGACGTCGTCAGACACGCGTCTTGTCTCTCCATAAAGACAGCTTCATGCCGTAACGTTTCCTTTTACGACACAGTAAAACCAGTCCTGATTATAACAGTACGCCGTTTAAAGCTAGTGACAGCCTCCTCGAAGTCCTCATCTTTCTTGCTGTAACCTTACTATTACATAAACTTATACCAGTTCATGAATTACCACAACTGATTTATCATTCAAAAATGGGTTACGTACTATATTGGCAAAGGAATGTTATGTATCTATGTATGAAAATTTAGAAATAAATACAATTAATTGTAAGTAACAAAAATATTTCTAATTATTTTAGATTTCGGTGGTAGTTAAAATTGATGTAGTAGTTTACTTAAAAATATTGCACTTTGAGGATAATTACAAATAAACCTATATTTTGCACAATTGTGTTTTGTTTCAAAAATGTATTGTTTCTTTATTACAAATAACCTAATTTAATTTGGATCTAGTTTACATCTGATTATTTATCTAATCTAACCTTCTTCTAATGAATCACTTAATTTCCTTTCACGATCTCAAGCTTTTTTTTACGAAGTCTCCTACCAGCTCAATAAGAGACGTGTTAGATTCAAATATGGAATATTTGTATTTATTAATTTGGAATTTTCTACAACCAGTTAAAGGCCTAAATCGTTTGTTTGATAAAGGTTTTTATACTTATCATCTGTCGAAGAACTGTAAGTAACAATATTGAAAATGAAAATTACATAGTTATTGTTACCTGAGTGCTACGTGTGAAAAAACATCTACACTATTAAAAAAAATATTTTAAACTAATCTAAGATCAAGTCAAGGTCAAAGCTTCTAGGCATATATCCTTTCAAATAGTTCAAAATAGGTTTCAACAAAACTCAACACAACTGTTCCCAAATTGTAAAAAATTACAATTTTTTCTTTCATAGAAATTTGTCTAAGAAATGTTTGGTATATTTCTTTGTATCTGTCCTAATATACCCAAATATGATCATTAAATCGAGTTATTTAATGTTCTTGTTTAATAAACGACGTTTCTTACGTTTAAATAGTCTGGAGATATGTTGTACATTAGGAAGGTTAAACTATAGAGTGGTTATAGATTCTCTTCAGAGTATTTAAACATGGCAACTGAGTCAGTAACCCTCTGAATCCCAGAGTCACTGTGTATACTAGAGCCAACTTATTCTGAAGCGTATGAGACAGCTCTTGACATTTTGCTATGGTAACTTTGGATGCCCTGGATGTTGTAAGCACTAACAAAAAGACTCCATTGAAAGGCATTTTGAGATTATTTGTTAGACATTACTTTCTAAATAAAACCCGCCAAATACTAAAATAAATACAAGAATAGTGTACATTCTTAGATTTTTCAAACCTTTTATTAGACACTCCTAATAACATTTAGTTAAATGTAAATTTTAGATATGAAATATTTTTTTTGTTTGTGTATAAGGCTATGTAATAAAGCTGTTATGTATTATATGAAATAAATTCAATAATATCATTTTAATTATTAATTTTTAAAATTATTTAAAGCTCATTAAATTATTAAGTATTGTAAATTTATTCTTATAGTTAACACATAATCTGTGAATATAATCAAAGTTATATAGGTTTTATATATTAATATAATATTTATAGATTTAAAAATTTTTATTATAAAACCAAATTTTTAAAGTATATAGTAATACCAATGTATTTCAATGATAATTCCTTGTGTTTTTTTAGTTTCGGGCATCAATTTTGTTGTAAAAATGGTATTTGGTAAACATTTCTTATAATGTAAAATTAACTTGTAATGTTTTAATAACAAATAAATACAACAACAATAAAAATAAGTAACAAATTTAATTATATGTATGTTTTTTTTAATAACTGTACTAAGAATTTATAACAATATAAAATTGTTTTATCTAAACATATATAATGGATAATTCAGTGTTCTATAGAAGTCGTAATAAGTTGAATAATTTGTATAACTTTAATGGAAAATAGAGGCCATGGAAAACAATTTAAATATAAATCGTCCGTGGTTTAATAGTTTGAATGGTTGTAACAGAAAAGGATTTTTTTTAACTGCCGCTTTATTTATATATTACTAATAAGAGGTATAAGCTTGAGCAACTTTCCCTCCCCAATTATTTTATTATGGCCGGTTACGTTTTGCTACAGCGGAGACAGAGTGGCTCTCCAAGTATTCGTGTGATGCTGCTACAGGGAAAGAAAAACTATGTGCTCCAATTAATAAACTTCGAGGATTTATATCAATATTATAAAATAATTATTCATAGTCTAAAATTCCAGACCAAGTCAACAATCAAAGATTTAGAAAAACCTGAATAATTTAAATATTTCAGACTTTTCTGTTCAAACTAAATTTATATAAAGTAATTTTTATTTTTAAAATAATTTCATATTTTACTGAACTTAAATTTAAATTCATAAATAAAATAATTTTCTACTGGAAAAAAAATTAATATATTATAATTTCTAGATTACATATAAAGTTAGATTTAATAATACTTTAACCAAACTTTAAGTGATATAGTTTAACAGTCTTAGCCTCAAATGACTCGGATTTTTATAAAACTGGAGTCAAGCAACTTTTTATATACGTTATAAATACATATTCTGACGTAAATGTATTTTAAAATTCTAAATATCACAACAGAAAAGTTTTAGAAGACAAAAGGAGAATTCCTTAAAGTTGAATGTAAATATATGTAGCACTGAAACTGATTGTGCAAAGGGTGTAAGCCGCAGTTTATACATTAACATAAACATATTAGACAGTTCGATACTTCCCACCCCTTTGGTATATATAGCACCCTTTATTTGTTTAAGGGTAGAATCTCGTATTAAGTGTTACAGCAAGTACTTTTAAGCGGATTTGGAACTATAGGATATTATTACAAATTTTAAGACACATTCAACCAACTAAGAAAACATTTATATCCATAAAATAACATAATAATATTCAAATGTAAATTTGTTTGTATATATATATATATCTAGTATAACTATCTGTTTAAGTTGCTCTTCAGTAATTCAATTTACTTAAATGGTCACTCAAAATGTAAATCCGTCAAATAATCATTTAAGTGAAGTACCTGAAGATGTCTGATATTTATTGCGATAAAACAATATCAACAATTATATTTAGGAGAAATAAATAATTTAATCTGGTTCAGTAAAGCATTCAGTTTTATTATTAAAGTAAAGCAAGATGTTACAAACAATGTAATTTCCATTTTTTGTAATTGCATTTCGATTTCTGGCAACACCTATCAAGGAAAGTACAAAACACCTGCAAAGGAAAATCCTATTTTAGCTATCCTTAACATGTTTAATATCACCAGACATAATTTCAAATTTCAATATTATTACTGTGTGAATGATATAAAAATCGAATATTACATCATATCTGATCTTAAATATATATATATATATATATATATATATATATATATATATATATATATATATATATATATATATATATATATATATATATGATAAAAGTATTGACCGAAGGATTCGGTAACTTTTTGGCAAATGTTTTCCACTATGCCACTTCATATTTTAATTCATTAGACATAATAATCCTATTATTAGATCATGAAAATAACCTTCGCTCGTAAAGTAAAATCGTGCCATGCGATAGTTCACTTTCACGTAAATATATATGAAGCTGTTATATACACAAAATCCAAAACTAAGTAAAACTTTATTATGTAATTTAGTGTCTTGTATATTCCTAAATGTTTACCGGAAGTGTAGACAGAGTGTGTTCATTTACCACTAAATATTCTTCCGTTCCACCGTTCCTCATTCCCGTAGATAAATTTAATTAAATCCACTTCCAAACTCTTGAAACAGGCAAATTAGTCCTTGAATTTAATTAGTATTAATTTGTCTACGCTAATTAGACTAGCGTAAATTCTCTAAAGTATTAGGTCGAGCTTTAGAGAGCGTTTCCTTTATGAAAAAAGGTGGTGTTCTAAAAACTACTTCGATTCACATGTACACACATTTATTTGCTTATAAAAATAATATTTTTATAATATACATTATTATAATAATTTAATTAATGGGCGTATACTCTCTTAAATATGATTTTTAAATAGCCTTTGTTTTCAACCTTTTGTTGTACAACTGCTAGTAATTATTTTCTCTCATTAGATTGGTGTCTGTTTTATACATTTTTAGGACACCGTGGAGATTTTGATATGGATGTTTTTTGCGATTTTAAGGCGATAAATTATTAAAACATTTCTCGCAAAGGAAATATCAGAAAAGTTTTAATTGAAGAATGCTCATAGGATTTGGGAAGGACATATTATATGCTCGTGTTGTTCTATACAAAGGAAGACTTTTTGTAGGATTTTATATAAAGTAGGATTTTGTCCAAACAGTTAGTTTTTTTTTTGTTTTGAAAAACTTTGTTATAACCTCATACCTTAAAAAATAATTTACAGTATTTTTCTCATTGCGGCCGACTAATAATTATTTTATACTAAATGGGATATTCCCATTATTGTAGGCCTAGTTTAAATTATAAAAAAGGTTCTTTAAAAAATATATAACAATCGAAAAACTATAGGACATTTTAAGCTGTGCACATGCAGAATACTGCGATGTTGAGACTGACTAAAAAGTCACTTTTGCAATACACGAGGATGAAGGAGAACTTGAATGATAAGAATGACGGAGCTGTCTGACCTTGAAGTGGTGTAGCGCGATGTTATCTATATGATGGGTATTTCAACTGAACACCATGATGTACACTGCTTGGTATCATTGTTATCGTGACAACATTCACTTTTGTGAGTTATTTGTGTGTTGGTGCAACTCGGATTTAAACCATTTAGAGGGCCCAAAAGTTGTAATGAAACACATGATTTGTCTGCTGGCAAAATAGGTTATACAGATATTATTAAACTTATCCTTAGGGTTAGGATTTGTCAAGTACCTATGTATAGAGAGATACTATTTAAAGAAGGTTGTGCACCTTTGAATATGAGTACAGCACTAGAATATTTCTTCCATTACAAGTTAGTCGAGAGATTTTGTTAGTAAATTCAGTAGTAAATATTTCAAGAGAATCAATAAAGGATGGAGGTTAGTTGATAAAGCAAAAATACAGGTTGTTCAAGGGAAACAAAGCGAAGGGGCTTTATTTATCAAACAAGTAAATTAACTAGGAAGTACTTTCGTAGAGAAAAATAACGTACCTGAAGGGGAAATGTTACTTTCCTAAAAGAATAACATTGAAAGAGAAAGTATTGTCAATATCTTCCAATGGCAGTTGAAATGCTTGCAGAACAAATCCCAGACCCAACTAGCAAATACCTTATTACAATAAAAAACTTAATAGTCACTCACCGAAATACCCTTAACTCTAACAATAAATTAAAATACCACACAAGACTATAACCATTCAAACCATGTGCACCAATATTATCAGGGATACCTAAAATCCACAAAACCAACACACCATTTAGACCACTAATAAATTTCACAACAGCACCATCTTACATAATCCCAAAAATACTAGACAAAATCATAAGATCTAAAATACATATCAACAACACATACAATATAAAAAATGAATACGAATTAATTAATAAAATAAAAACGATAAAAACAAAGAGCAACACAAAAATAATAAATTATGACATAACTAACATGTACCCTAGTATCCCAATAGAAGGAACCATAGAAATAATAAAAAACAAACTAATACACAATAACGAAAAAAGAAACATAATAGATAGTATCATTACGCTAACCAAACACATATGTAACCAAAATTACCTCCAATTTAACAATAAATATTATAAACAAACAACTGGACTCCCCATGGGTTCACCCATATTTCTGTCATGTCAGAAATATATTTACAACACTTTGAACAAATAATAATTAAACCTATACTAAACACACACAATATTTCACTATGGACAAGATATGTAGACGATATACTTGTAATATACCAACCTACCATTCACAACGAACACATCATAATATTAAACAACCTAAATACATACAACGAAAACATACAATTCACCGTTGAAACAGAAACAAATAGAACAATCAACTATCTCGACATCACTTTAAATATAAATGATAATAAAATAGAAACTACAGTATACAGGAAACCTACTTCCAGCAACACCACAATACACTACAAATCGAACCACCCCTGGACACACAAAATTAACACTTACAGTAACATGATAAGTAAATGAATAAAATACACACAGGATAACAAACAAAAATTAAATGAAGAATTAGATAACATCACAAAAATAGCAATAGAAAATGGATACAACAAACACATTATAAAAAATATATACAATAAATTCACAAAAAAACCTAACCTCAACACAACACTACAACCGGAACACAAAAATAATGAAAATAAAAAAATCTACCTAAAATATAAATACACCAATAACAAAATAGAAAAAATAACAAATATATACAACAAAGAATACTACACTCCAACGTACAAACCAAACAACAAAATAATAAAATATCTTAATAACACAAACCACAAAACAAATTCAGAAAAACATAACCTATCAGGAATTTACAACATTACATGCAACAACTGTACATGTACAACTTTCTACATAGGAAAAACAACCAGAACATTTAAAATAAGATTTGAAGAGTATTATAGAGCATTCAAAAACAAAAATTCAAAAGTATCAAATGTTGCAGACACCTAATATCACATAAACATGAAATAACAAATTACGAAAATAACCTAATCATACTTGAAATAAATAATAACCCAATAGAACTAAACTCACTAGAAAAATACCACATTTATAAAAACATACACAACAATTTAATGAATCTACAAACAACATACACAGAAGACATACTATATAAAAACATCATACTCACAGATCAAGAGAAAGTGCGTGTAACGTCAACAAATACCAATATCACGGACCGAACATCTACACCAGAAAAATATCAGTGATTCGACAATGGTCAAGTGACCGAAAGGTGCCTCATCACTCAAGGTAAAATTATTGCACTTAATGGTGGATAAAATTACTTACAATAGTAATATATTAACTTCATAAAGTCAGTACAACTGAATAACAATGGATAACGTAAAATATCAAGTATATATATATATATATATATATATATATATATATATATATGCTGATACGTATTCCTTCACGGATGGAAAAATATGATGAAATGTTACTATCTGGAGTACATCCGTTCATTCTGCTATATATATATATATATATATATATATATATATATATATATATATATATATATGTGTGTGTGTGTGTGTGTGTGTGTGTGTGTATATATATATATATATATATAACTAAGTCAAAATACAAATACAAGAATTATAATTGAATTTACAATTCAAAGCTTTTCGTTGGCTAATAGTACCAACATCATCAGGAATATTAAACAACTAAAATTAACATATGTGCAAATTAGATCATATAAATAGCTATACCAAATCAATTACAATGTTAAAATGTTTTATTTTGCTGCCCTAACATTACAAACACTGAATATATTATTATACTTGAATTTGTTCATTTATCAACTCATTATTAGTATTATATTTATGTATTTCTAAAGCTACATAAATATTCATTCTCAGGCCTTTGTTAATTTGAATTGTAAATTCAATTATAACTCTTGTATTTGTATTTTTACTTAGTTCTTTAATTATACACAAGAATACATATTGCGATATGTATATATATATATATATATATATATATATATATATATATATATATATATATATATATATATGTATATATATAAATATAAACTACGTTTTCTTGTTTAATAATTTAAAACAACACAGGTTATTTAAATACAAGAATATTTATTATTTTATATCCAAAACTTTTCGTTGGCAAACAGTACCAACATCATCAGGAATGAAAATTACAATAATGTAAGCTATAGGCCTAAAATATATTTTTTATATTTTATTATGTTTTAGGCCTATAGCTTACATTATTGTAATTTTCATTCCTGATGATGTTGGTACTGTTTGCCAACGAAAAGCTTTGGATATAAAATAATAAATATATTGTATTTGAAAACCCAGATAACAAAAAAATAACTTAAATGTACTAACGGTATGTATGTACCGAAATTTGAAACTAGTTTGTAATCAGGTATAAAAATAAATTTATAACGAAAGTATTATTTCATTGTAAATAAATTACAGTTTCATTGTACATTATTTCTGGTACACACCTCAAGGATCTATACGCTCATGAACATCAGTGAAGATAACTAAACAAATTACAAACTCTGACGGTTTTACTTTAGAATTTATACTCTATATAAGAATATATAAAGAATATACAAGAGTTTATACTTTAGGTTATACTCATGGATGATGACTGTCATTGAAACGCGTCCGAGAAAATGATATTATTGTTAATGAATTGGAAATAGTTATTAAGTGATGTTAGAGTCTTAAAAATAAATAGTATTGTTATAACTGTACAAAAAGGATTTTAAAGGTTTAAAAATTAAATTAAAAAAAACAAAATTATTCAAATTCAATTGAAGATTTAGCACACTTATTAAACAGGTATTTTATCTCTCTGTTTAAATTATTATTTTTAAAATAAAAGGTAAAGCATATTGTGTTTCTAACACTAGTGTCATACTTGAGTGTCATACTTCTAAGTCGAGAAAGAAGAAGACCGGAAGTCTTTCTTTCATATAAAATCTTTTCCTAAACGTTTGGATAAGACACATATATTTTTAAAATTTTGAAGCCATAAAATAACAATTCTGAAACCTGAATCCTAGTATATGTTTCCAAACAAATTTACCATTCTTTTAGAACATCATCTTGAAACTAGCATAAATGGAAAGTAAATATGTAAGAGAAGAAATTTTGTTGTATACCTACGTTTCCCTTAACCTAATTGTTTCTTAAAAGTCTTTGAAAATAAATTGATTATAAATGAAATACTCCACACATTAGGAAATTGGAAAATACGTAGAATTTCAATTTATTCATGATTTATAACTTTTGAATGTAGTCATATTTTTTATTTTTAAAGTAAATATTTCAATATTTAAGCGCATTAAACGTTTAAATCTTTAGTAAGTATAAGCATCATCACTTATTAGGAGGCGGCAGGTTATATCATCACTAATTTCGTAATACAAAACTCATATAAAGAGTGGCACGTTTATGTTTAGATGTTTAATACGACATGACTATTTGATATCAGTAGAATATACGTATATTAGCAGGCTAGATTCTGGGAAACCTAAATAGAATTGGTAAAAGTGTATTCGCTCTTACAGTATTACACTTCATAGCATAGCATGTTTCAGAAAACTTGTTTGCGTATTTGTAATGAATATTACTAACGAGCAACAACATATACGATGACCTTTAACTGTAGACGATGACATTACAGTTGTTGAAATAGTAGGGCAGAAAAGCGTTAGTCAAATAACTCAAGCCAGCATCCGTCATACAAGGGTGGAACAAGCAGATATATCAATGGTGAGGTAATTAAGTGCAGTGCTGCCAATACCCATTGTCGAGCAATAAACTTTAAACAATGCTACCCTTGTTTACTGAACCCACCCTTGGTCTCATTATTTAAAAACGTATTTAGTCCTGTAAAACATTACCTAAATACTTGGATGTATATTTTAAATTTTTAAAATGACGAAATGAGGTTAAATTAAAAAATTATATGACAGAAACTGACTCAAGACCTAATTTTTGTGAAACGTTCCCAACTTTTAGTTTTAAAATATAACAATTTCTAACTATTGTTCATTGGATTTACACCTATTTTCAGTAAAATCCACTCATGTTTCTCGTTTTAGGAACATAAAACCTTCAAAGATAACATTTATAGGCAAGTGTTAAGGAGATTATTTTAAATATAAATAACGGTTTCGCCTAAATCTTCTATAGATTTAAGGCAAAATATTTCGAGCCTACATTTTTATATTTTTTGTAGGTGTAGTCTCTATTGTTTTACGAAAGACATATATAAAGCCTACTCTATGCCTGAGATGCGAAGAGAAAGTTTAGTGGTAGTGTTAGTTATGTGTCAGTCATTTACTTAGATATTTGAAATGATCGTGAATATCGCTTCCTCTAAGCAGATATATTCTCTAATAGACTGATAGATAGGTTATTGACTTGCAATAATCTCTTTCCCTGGGTAAAGCACAAGTAACCTTTCTGTATCCAGCCCCGTCTAAGCAACACTATATTTTCGGCCCCTTCCTCGTAACAGGCATTATATTGTTCATTTCTTATTTCTACTTTAACACGTCTGCCTTTCCTTACCTTTCTTCCTACATGGGGATGTTTATTCTCTATAGCTCCTACAGTAATCATGATGATTCCTTATTCTTTGTAGCCATACTGGCTGATCTCTCAAAAGTACATTATAGAAGAAAAGAACTTTTCCTCATATATTGCTGGGTACTTCGAGATACGAACTTGTTATTAAACGTGGCATACGTTATAAGTTTAGTTATGTAAACCGCGGCTTACAAAATATCTACAGGTTCATTTAAACAGCTAAAGTAGGGAACATATTGGTTGTATTCTAAATTTTATCCTAAAACAAGCAATTTTACGTCAAGTATTTCGATGTTATGTATCCTTTCTAATATTTGTCTAAAAATGTAAATACATATATCTGGTGAAAGTTGTGAAAGTCAAGTTAGGAAAAAACAAATAATAAAAGAAGCACTGAATAGATGGGAGTAAGGAGAAGGGTTGCTTAAGAAACATTTTATTTATTTAAACAATGCCGAGAGAGACAAATAGCCTCCTATTTATACTTTATTCTTTACAGTAAAGTTTGGAGCTTAGGAAAATTAATACGACAGATAATATAAATGTGTCTTGAAAGAATAATATTAATTTTAATAAAAATTCGGCAATGAATTAAATCCAAAATATATTTTATTATGTAGAAACTCGGTTTCGAAAATATCTAAATAAATTATTACATCCGTTTTTTATAAGTCTAATGGAGTGTTGGTCACATATTTACCTGTGAGAAATTTAATTTTTCTACGTTGGTTAAAACTATTTATTCGAACGTTTATTTGCAATACTTCTTTACCACCACCGCTCTTATTATTATTTTTTTTTTAATTTGATTTATTATAAGCTTCTAAACAATTTTACTGTTGGAAATTTAAAAATTAGATATTATTATGTTGTATATTCAGGCGTATTGTCATATGTATATTAAATGCATATTTAATGAGTAAAATTAACCGTCTAAGAGATGTGTTTATAGGTCAAATGCTCAGTATCAAAACTTTCAGTCGGCGAGTTGAATTATCATTGAGCACGATTTCGGCAAAAGGAAAACTGTTTCCCTTAAAGAATATGGTAAAACGGTTTATAATAACTTCTATTAACGCACTAACAAACCTTCACGCATACTCACAATATTGCATTTATGGAACGCATGAGGCTCATTCTCACATGACTAAACTCTCTCCTTAAATTCATGATAATTACAATTGTTTAGTTTACACTATATTATATATATTATCAATATAACATACCAATGCAGAACATGTTATTAATTTATAATATATATTAATACATACTTACACAAACACACATACTGCAACGGGAATATTTGCCATTGCATGTCTGAGACATTAAGTTTTCTTTAATTTTTTAAATCTTATTGAATAACTTTTAAATTTAAAAGTACATAAATTGAAATATAATTTGAATTTATAGGGTAAAGAAAATAAATACATCATATCAAATAAGTAAAACTGTAAATTTGACATCAAAATTGATTTAATGGAAAATGGTTAAGTTGATAGAACGAAAAATACTAACTTGTGCATTAAGCAACATATAACAACCGTTAACATTTCTATATAATTAAAAAATTGTCATAAAATTTATAGTGTACATTAGAACAATAGAATCCCTCTAAATAAAAAAATACAGAGATATTATTAAACATGGGCAAATTAAAATGAAGAAGTATGAAAAGGGCTGAACAAGCAAGGCAGTTCCTGAAATCAAACAAATCGATACAAGCCGGAAGACAAATGATACTAATAGACAAGATGGTGAAGTGAAAAGTGAGAGGTGGATGCGGCTAAAGCATAAATACGAAGACTCGAGCTGAGCTCGAGAAGTAACGAAAATAAATTTTTAATAGTGGCCGGAGGTCGAATTGGCAGGAGGTGGATAGAGAGTCTATGATGGTTGCCTACAAAATTCGTTTCTATCTTCTGCCTATAACGTATGTTATAAGTTGAAAAATGGCACTCGTAACTTAATCAATTAATTAAATAATTAATTAACAGCTTTTTTTATTAACTTGGGAGCGGGTTTAAACTGCCCGAAGCACTGCTACCTTAGGTATATTGTACTTACCTCCATGATCTAGTCAAAGAGCCCCTTCCCTCTTACCAGGTTTAGAAGTTTCCTGACCAGTGTTTTACCTTCAGCATCCTCTTCCAGAGTTGTGCTATCGCCAAAGAGGTTGAAGCGCCTGTCGGTAAGTGCTTCACATCTGTAAATGATATGTGTGGCGGTCTCAAGTTCTTGCCCGCATAATCTGTACACTGGTTCATCTTTAAAGATACCCGTGTTATGCAGATGTTTCCTTAGTCCACAGTGTTCCGTGAGTAGACCTGTGGCTATCCTCAATTCCTGCCTAGACAGATAGGTGAGACTCTCTTGAAGCCCAAGGAAGGTTTCCTAAGGGTTAGCTTACTGTGTCTCATTCCTTCAGCCCTGACCCAGTGCTCACAGTGTCTTTCAGCCATCCACCTTCGCACTGCAATCTTGATCATGGATTTGGAAATACCTACCGCCGGCTCCAGTCCAATTAGGGGAGTTGAAGACCCCGCTCTGGCCAGTGCATCTGCGGCTTCATTTCCAAATATTCCCTTATGCCCTGGCACCTAAGCTATCTTGATTTGATTGTTCCTTGCTAGAGCTTCTAGGTTATTTAGGCACTCCCTGACTATGACCGAGGTGACCGCATGTCAGTTTAGTGCCTTAATTGCTGCCTGACTTTCAGAGAAAATAGCAATCCGGGTCCTGTGTATTCCCCTTCTCGCTATCTCTCCCAGACAGGTATTTATAGCATATATTTCTTCCTGAAAGACAGAGATATGTCTCCCCAAGGAAAAACTAGTTTTACCCTTGGGTTTTACAATACACCCCCACTCCAGTGCCGAAGTCCATCTTGGAGCCATCTGTGTACCAGATCTGAGCTCCCGATGTTACTGACCCTGGCCATTCCATAGTTTGGTGAGCCTGGTCAGGTGCAAACGTCTGAGTAAGGTAGTCACTGCCCACCTCCATGACAGGTTCTTTGACCACACACTCGATACTCATATGTCCCGAAATATCTGGGAGATTAGCCCAGTTGTTCGAGTTATGCAATCTCCATGCCGCCAGCCTCGCCTCTCCCCTAAGGACAAGCTCAAGGGGAGGTAGGTTAAGCATTACTTCCATTACCCCCTAAACCCTCTGTTTCCACTCTCCGTCTCAGCGGACAACAGTTCAGAGAAGTACAGCTCCAACTCCATCTCTTCAGAGAGTTGACTCTCTGGGTAGCTGACTGGGACAATGGCTAGCTTTTGCCTAAGGGTGTCACCGTATGCGCCCGAAAACCCCGCAGCATCCCCTTTTTGTCCCAGCTTAGCTTTCTTCTTTCCTCCCTCCACTGGAGATAGATTGGAAGTGAAACTCCTAGGCCTTTTGGACGTGCTGGGCTTTCATGCTCGTGGTTGATTGCTTCCCACCTGTTGCACCTCACCCCTCACAACATCCAAGCCCTGGACATTAACATGTTCGGCTCGGTTTTGGCCTCCCCTGCGTTGTGTGCTCAGGATTATTGGCCCTCCTGCTGCTCTCGCCTGATCTCTTCGGAGCCGCCTTCTGGCCGCTCCACTCATACGCTCTCCGTAGAAAAGGCGTGCTCACTCTACAACCATTTCACTGGTTCCTGCAGTCTGCAGCTTGGTAGCAGCACTCGCACCCTCAGTGGTGGTTGCAGTTGACACATCTGCAACAGACTCACGGTTTGCCGTCTCATTGGTTCCCGCTGTCTGTGCAGACTCAACATCAATTTGTGTACTTACTTGGTCCATTAGCTTCCCACTAGAATGAGAGAAAGAGCGGTCAACCATAGCAGAACCCCCACTCCCCTGGCAAGGCAACATACAATGAGGTTTTGTCTGGTTCCTCAAAGGGATCGTGTGCGACTGCATTTTATAACCTGCAGCCATTCATCAACCGGTACGATGCAATCCACCTTGGATTGGGTATTCAGTCACTGACCTTGAAGCACACCCCAAGTTCAGGACATTTTTAACTGTTGGTCATGGAGCAAACATCCTGCTTTACTCTCTTTTGTTACTCTGTGTCGTTAGGGTAGTTTCCTGCCCATACTTCACAGCCGCATTGCCCTTGGTTCACCTGGGAGGTGAGAGTAGCATTGTGAGGACTTAATTCCCAACTACCCCAGTCCCCAGTCAGTGCAGTTATTTCTACCACACCCAACCGGTTGACTGACGAGGAAAGATAATTCCTCACCTTTGAACCATTGCCTTGGTCCGGGCCTGCTTATTCAGAAACCTTCCGGAATCCTTATTCACAAGTAACCTACATATCTGTAGGCCGTTCCACTATCCGCCACCCATGAACCCGCCCAGTTGCTAAGGCAAACTATCTGGGAATTAACAGCTTACAATAGTTACCGCTTTCCAAGAACGTAAAGGAGCCACAAAGAAGAAGATCTCCAACTACCAACCAGATCTGGTGTCTAGGAACAAAAGGGGTACAAAAACCGTGCGTATTATTGCAAGTGATTTTCAAGTCAAGTTTACAGATGAAATTTTATTAAATTAAATAAAAAAGATGTTCCAAAATGAAAATTTTGTTTATTAAAAATAAAAAAGTAAAAATTTAAAACATATAGTTTCAGTATTCAAAAAACATTTGATGCCACGCAATATTTCATTTGAAAAAAGTTTAAAATAAGGCAATTTTTCATTATAATATAAGTATTTTCTATTTGAAAATATATAAATTTGTTTTATTACAAAGAAATTATAGAATGGAAAAAATAATCCAAATCAGTTATGATTTCAACCAAAAGCCAAGTCACGTTCAATGACAAAAATTTATGAAAACTTTAAAAATATAGTAGGTTATAATATATGAAAATAACAATTCTTTTGGAATAGTAGTTAACATTGTCGAATTAATTAAGGATTAAGCAATATCATAAGTCTTAAAATAAATAAACGTAAATTTTGAGAAGGTTATAATTTTATAAGGAAATAGTCTAATATACAAAAATAAATATTTTATAATTTAGGAAAAGCATAAAAGGAGACAGCTTTTATATTACGAAACTCTTTTCTAAATCAAATGCCAATAGGTAATTGACTAAAATTACAAGTTAAATAGGTTTAAAATGTTTTCTGCTTGATTAAAGAATGTATAAAGCATTACAGTAAAAAAACAAAAGGAATACGATTTTGTTATATTTATTAGTACTACTGATTTAAAAAAATTAAATAAATGAAAACATCATTAAAAATCAAAATTTCTTTATTTCTAAGATATTCTGTGTTGAAAAAGGAATAGAAATCTTTAAGTTTTTAGAAACTATAAGACTTATTTGTTACCAAACCATAAGTAAATATTTTTTAAAATGATAAATTAATAAATGCTAATGAATAAAGTCATAATGAACCCTACAAGAACTGAGACAATAGAATCATTAAATAATAAATATTATACTAGCTGAAGAGTTAGGTGGTTTATAAACAAAGTCCAGGGACTAGTCTCTCTAGTAGATAGATCCTGCTTAAAAATAACATAGAAGCCTGAAGATGGTAAGTTAGGCGAGGTCATATTTCCCACGACCTAAATGTAATCACCTCAGGAAAGCGGCGAATGGTATGATAGTCTATATGTTTCAGTGTTTCATTTGATATGTATATTTTTAGCAACTACAATATACTGAAATGTTTAAATATTTAAATACTATTTGAAATACTAAATATTTTTTCCAAGTACCTTATAGCTCTTAACTTTACATGGACTGTCCAGATGTATTCTTAGAACTATAAGATACTTAAAGAATTTTGATAACTGCCAATCAGTGGACACCTCAATGTACAAAAATGTTTGTTTGTGAAAGTGTTATTTAACCATATATATATATATATGTATATATATATATATATATATATATATATATATATATATATATATATATATATGTATGTATGTAATAATATATATCCTAACCCAATATTTGTAATGTTAAGGCAGCAAAATATAATTTTTTTAACAACATTGTAATTGATTTGGCATAGTTATTTATTTGATCTAGTTTGCACATATGTTAATTTTAATTGTTTAATATTCCTGATGATGTTGGTACTGTTAGCCAACGAAAAGCTTTGAATTGTAAATTCAATTATAATTCTTGTATTTATATTTTGACTAATGTTCTTTATATATATATATATATATATATATATGCTAGTACCAATATATATTCATATATTAGCTATTTAATGTTATTATTTATGACGTAATGAGTTATAAATAAGAACTTACCTATGCCAATTACCATTACAACAGGCTGCTAAGTAAGTCAAACAAGCCTAATAAGTTTTACTAAAGAATTATTATTTTCCAGTTTAAAATGAATTGGTGTATAAATTATGCTTGCAAATTAATACAACATGGCCTAGTAAGAGCATTTAACTTTAATTACTACTAATAAATTTTCAATGAATTAATTATAGAATCCTGAGAGTTTTTGTTACCTTAACAATAACATTATTTCAATATGAAAGTTCATTTTAAGTTTATAATCACACAGCTTGCTTATTGAATCTTCTTCTCGTAATGCGGTGTAATTTAGTGTATTATTGTGGTGCAATATGATTAGGTATTACTTCATTAGGTATTAAGTATGAATTAAATGAAATGTTTTAAAGATTTGCTTAAGTAATCTAAGTCTTTTAGTTTGGCTGATATATCCATTAATAAATCCTTGGAGCTATCAAGGCCAGTGAGGTGAAGCCCAGGTAATTTTATACATCATCTCTGATAGTTTTCCCTCTGTCTTGAGGCCTCAAGCTATGAAATTAATCCATTTAACCTATCTTATCTTGTTTCTTGCTCTAGTGATTTCATGGGGACCTAGTCACTTTCAGATTTAAATATATAGATAATCTTAACTTTATATTTTACAATGTTGTAGTTCCAAATTCAAAGGTAGGCTTACAGTTTCATTTTAAAATATATTTTTGATGCATTATTATTGTTCTCGTTGATAGAAAATTTATTTTTATTATTACTTTTCCGTATAGGTTCAGAAACTCTTATTATTTATGCGTGTTAATATTACTATCATTATTATTCTTGTTGTTTTTAATTATTA
Source organism: Prosapia bicincta (assembly GCA_036971475.1). NCBI lineage: Eukaryota > Metazoa > Arthropoda > Insecta > Hemiptera > Cercopidae > Prosapia > Prosapia bicincta. Next base: position 182,733,308 of record JBAIZL010000005.1, on the reverse strand, counting down.
CTACTATTATTACGTTTACTATTATAAATATTATCGGTGAATATTTTAACTCTAATAATAAACCTAAAAGAAGTAAACACTTTTCCGTTCTCTAGTGACAATGTTATGAAAGCAAACACCTTCTGCATGACACAGTAATCAATGTCGCGGTTTATATTTGTTCTTTGCCGCTCAGAGGATTATATTGGGGATATAAAAACACCTTTTCATTACTTTTTAGACATAAAAACACGACGGTTGATCAGTAACTGACTTTATTGCGGTAGTTCATAGCCTTTTTTTATTCGCAAACAATGCATAAAACTTATCGACGAAAACTGTTACATTTGACGCTTTCTTGGAACGTTTGCTTCGAAGTATCAGTTTTGTTAATTTAACAAATACAATATTTAGCTAAAATGAAATACAAATTTTAGAAAATAATATTAAAATCAACCTCCAAAAATTATGAAAACAAATATCGGTACAATAATAGTAGATACTGATTTGGTGATCAATAAATTAAAAGAAAAGGAACAAGAGAATATGCGAACTAAAACATCACAACAAATTATAAAGTTAATGAAAAATAATAACACTAATAATAAACACATAAAATACTACTCCCAAATTTATCACATTAAACAAAAAATACAAACTCATGATTTTATTATGACAAAAGCTGATAAAGGTAATGCTGTAGTTATTATTAATAAACAAGAACATATAAATAAAACTGAAAATTAAATATGTAAAAATCAATATACACAAATAAATATAAATTTCACAGATATCAAAATGGAATAAAAAATATAATAAAAACATCATATAAATTACTTTTTCAAAAATATATTTTTCATTATATAAATGACAATCCTAAAAACCCAAGATTAAATGGACTAATTAAATTGCACAAAGAAGATAAACCAATTAGCTCATTAGCTAATTTTACAACTGCTCCTTCTTATAAAATTTCAAAATAGTTGTCTTTATTACTTTAAAGATAAGGTAAAATGAAATATTACTCATAATACAAACAATTCGATTGAACTTATCGAAAATTCAAAAGATATTAAAATTGATTGTAATACCAAATTAATATCATTTGATAATACCAATATGTATAATAACATACCTATAATGAAAACAGTTGAAATAATAATACATAATATAGGTACATGTGAAAAAGATAAAACATTAGCACAAAAAATAATAAATATATTAAATCAAAATATGTTTTATATAATAATAAAATTTATAAACAAATAAGAGGGATTAACAATATCAAGCTTATTATCGGAAATATTTTTACAAAATTTAGACATCGCAATAGATAAAATTATTGAAACACACGATCAAAATGGACACTGGTTTACATATGTAGATAATGTATAAAAATAATAATAGTCATATAAAAATAATAATAGTTTAAAATTGACGAAATATTAAATTGTATAAATGATGTACATAAAAATAAAAAAAATTACTTATGAACTCAAAAAATAAACTAAATTATTTAGATATTACAACGACTAGAAATAATGAAAACTTTTAATATATAATATATATACAAAACCAACGCAGGAAAAACTAAATAATACCAAATTATTCAAATCATCTTTATAACCAAAAAATGACAGCGTCGTATAGTTTAATATATAGAATGTACAGAATACCAATGAACATAAATGATCAAATATAAAAGAGAAATATAATATGCCAAACTTAATTATAAAAGGGATTTAAAAGAAAAACTATAGATAAATTAAATAACAAGATAATAAGAAAACAAATTAACAACAATAACTTTGTAAATAATACGAGAAAAAATTTGGACAACTGGTAAAGAAATAAAAAACATTACAAGAATTTTTAAAGAAACAAATTTACAAATTACTAACTAATAATAAAATTTAAAATATAATAAAACATAACCATAATCAAAGTTATATGCAGGAAAAACATGGTGTATTTAATATAAAATATTGGAATTGTAATCAATTATATTTAGGACAAACATATAAAAATTTAAAGAATGAACATTTAAACGTTTATATGAAACCAAACATATATAAATGAATTTGTCTACTCATTGGATCAATAATGGATACAGATTTCCTGAAATGGAGAACATGAAATTAATAAAAGAATTAAACAAAGGGTTAAAGATGATTATATGTAAAACAAAAGATTAATTAACAGATTAATTGATGAACTGATTCAAGAGAGATTAAGTCACCAAACTATATATATATATATATATATATATATATATATATATATATATATATATATATATATTTATATGAATAAATAAATATATATATATATATATATATATATATATATATATTAAGAAACTTACTTTATTGTGGTAGCATTTTCCACTCCCTAAACAATTCATAAGCCTTATCGACGAAAACATTTATATTTGACGCTGTCTTAGTATGTTTTCCCTTAAGTTCTCCATATATTTTTGTTTTTTTATAATTTATTACATTACGAATAGAAATAATATTTCTGTAAGTCAAAATGAAATGTTTATATCAAATATAAATGTATGCAAAAAATTAAATTAAATACCGAAATTTCAAACCATTCTATGCTCTATCTATTACAATTTGTTGTCTATTTTTAACACATTTTTATAAAAATCTTTATTTGAATGACTTGACTCTTATCACCATTAATAGCCAACTTAGAAATCAGATATTTCATAATAAATATCCACCCTTAATTTTAATTTATTTATTCGGTTTTTGTGGAAAACTCTTTAGGATTAGTGCTTTGCATTGTACTTGAGGATGAAAATGTAATTTTTTGTACACGCCAGAGCGCGAGCCAAACCAAATGGCTTACACCCACACGTGACCCAAGCGTTGGCTGCATCCACACGTGACTGCACTCCTAATTCTACATACTGCCTAGAGTTGTGTACTTTTTACTTAAATATATGTTTACTTTTATTAAACATAGTGTTAACGGGTTCATAGTTCTGTACTTCCCTTTTTCTTGTAATAATATTCTGTCGTTTTTTACTGTAAAAACAAACATATGAATTTATAATCGGGCAAAAAAATTTTACTTTGGGGAAGCTAATATAAAAAAGGAAACGATTTTTTACAAAAAATCAACAACAGATACTTATAGATTGATAACCATGGTATAAGTGGACACTTCTAGGTTATATGTCGCAAATGCTTGCCACGTCGCTTGTTTCAGGTGGGCCTCTTAGTCATGTGCTAGAAATACCATAGCAATATTAAAGACTTGATATATAACTTTAATGTCAATACCTCTTATTAACACCAATTGTTCCCATACGTCGATCCTACTATACTAAATCTCTTAAAGCGATTTTGCAAAAACGTAGATCCTACATAGCTTTCATTCTCTTGTTTCTTATTAATTCATTCTTCTTGATTGATCTATGATTGCCACAAATATTTGCACAGATTCATTAAATGTCGTAGAGTAAACGTCAGTTGAAACTATTTTTTTAAAATTTCAACCAATTTACCAAGACTAAAATATACCAAGATTATTTATTCAAGTATATTCTATTATATAATACACAAAACGTCACTAATATTCAACTGAATGGCTGTTGTAAGGGAGAGGCTTGGTAAGGTTACTGTTTATATCCTCCCCTAGAAAACCTAATTCTGCAACCATAAATCATGGATTTGTATAGCATTATATCCGTGGATCAATAACACGGGAAAAATTAATTAAATAATATGATAATAAAGTTTTTGTTTTGAAAAATATTTTTTTTTTTTTTAAATATGAGTAGCCTAGTTTCATTCGACTATTTCTTTAAATGTTGCTAAATTATATGAGATTTCCATTGTCTACTTTTTCGAATCCTTAAGTCCGTCTTGAATTGTTTCATTTAATTGTTATCTTTTCCCTGATTAGTTTTCTTTATTTTGCAAGAAATATTTTAAAGATATTAATTTTAAAAATCCACAAATTTTGAGTTGTTAGTTAACATACATAAAATAAGTAACCCATTTGAAGTTATATTAACAAATATTTCTTTTTATATGTGTTCTGAAATAAGGCATGCCTGTATTTAGGTTCATTTTTATAGAATTTACATTGTCTCGGATTCTTGTCTGTCAGTTCGTTACAAATCTAAACAATCTCTGCGTCTGTCTAAACGTATTGCTTTGTCTTAAGTCGTGATGTGGTCTCTGTTAGGGTTAGATAAATATTTTCAAATCAAGTTTGACACGTTCGCTAGCAGTTGCTCAAAGTTTAATAAGTTCCCAACACGGTCTCCCTGTTTGTCTTATAGTGCGTCCCCCGGAACAACTGAACTCAAGGGTTGATGTCTACTAACTTATCTTTGTTTAGAGTATGAGCTTTTAAAGCCAGAAGTTAATTTTCGTACAGGCTTCTGGAAGTATATTTTTCGAAAGCTGTATTACTGTATTTATGTGTCCTGGCATGGCTACTATATTCTTGGTTATGTTTTCACCACATAATTATAGCTATAGTCTTTGTCTGGCTTAAAAACTCAATCACCACTATTGTACAGTATAATGCATTCATGAGAGCTATGAAAAAATATGACAAACAAATGACTTATTATTCGACTGGAAAAACGTTTTCGAGAGTTTTAAACCAATATTTATTCACTTCCCATATAACATTATCACAAAGTTATCAATTTAAAAATACACCGAGTAGAAAATAGTAAGCACAATATACCTTTTATTTTTAAAATTTAAAAATCATAATCTATTGTGTTCTCGAGTAACTCAATTTGTTGTAAATTAGAGTAAAGTTTAGTAGTTCTTTTAAATCAGAAATAACCTATATAATTTTATTATTATTATTACTTGTTTTCCTCTGAACGTTTCAATAACGTGCCTCATATAGAGCCCTACTACATACGTAATGTACCTGATGTATAAATATTAAATTTTACTTTAACAATATCCAACAAAAAAAATTAAATTAACTAGAGATTCGTAGTTGAAGAACGCTCAGCAAGTAAATAATATTTTAGATTCGTTGTTTACAATAGCTTGATTCTTAAGATTACTTGTAGTAGCTAGATTTTCCGTTTAATTCAATTGATATTTAAATTATTTGCGTACTACGGTTTTTATTGTTTCTTTGTTAAGATAATTCTGCTTAATAATTTTAATTGTTTTAAAATAAAACGCAGTTTTATGATTTTGTAAATAGCGCCGTTAATAAACCAAGCAAGGGGCAATAACTTATAAAATTACTTCAAACGACATGTTAATATAAGGAAATCACATAGCAGTATCAAATAAGGTAAATATGTTTACAGTAAGACGCACAAAATTAGACACAAACGCCTATTACAGTATTTTAAGAGTATAGTTATCAAAATAAATTAATATTGAAATTAATATATAAAACTAGAAACCTAGTTTTATTTTATTTTGGTGGCAGCAATTAATAATAACCAAATTATGTTTTATAAATTAACTTAGGCTAAGTTTATTCTACACTTGTACGTATTTCTTACTAGCTCAAGTTTTACCACAAGTTATGCTCCCTGTCATAGGACCCAGAATTATAAAGATAACAATAGTAGAGTTCTTCGAAAAGCGACGATCTTTATTAGGTTAAAACATAATTTAATAAATGGGTGCAGATGTGCTCAGGTAATCTGTTACGTGCTGTACACAAACGTGGGGTATTTCGGTTGCGCAAGATTTAGCAAAAATACAATTCTTCGTACTTCCTTTTTCATCCCCTAGTCATAGGGTTGTGCTTTTATTGCAATCGACTTGTTGTCCTGAGGGACACATTTACTTTTGTAAGGTTTCTCTCTACGGAAAACAATGCATACAACTTGTTAAAGAATTATATTAGGGTTATAACTTCCCCTTTGTTCACGTATTCATCAAAAATTTGGAATCTCTATTTTTATTTAATAATTTTTTTTTTTAAAAAGAGTCTTTCTATGAACGATTTTCAATTCTATGAAAGAAATGTTGAATTTTCCACAAAATTAACGGAAATAATTTTACATAAGGACCGAAAGCTAGTTGGCTTTTCGAAATGACTCCGGCTGTAGCAAACACTTGAGAACTAAAACCTGGTAAACTATACTGCAAGTACATATTACATTGAGAACAAAATTTACGTAAGAACCTGAAGCTAGTTGGCATTTCGAAATGACTCCGGCTGTGGCAAACATTTGAGAACTAAAACCTGGATAAGCGCAATGTATAGGTATATTAGCATAAACATATCAGACAGATCCTTCTCATCCTTTGCTGTAGTACACCGCCCTTTGCTTAGTTAAGGGTAGAATCTCGTCGGTAAGTGTTGAAGACGCACGTTCTTTTAATCGGATTTGGAACATTAGTGCTTAAGTACGAATATATGTCCATATCGTTAAGATACCATTTATTATACAATGCCTAAACACATTCGGGTGCAGGAAGAACAGTATGGATAATTACTGCACGGAGTGCAAGACGGTTGCTGTAGACCAAAGCTCTTCACTATGATTTCTTAGAGTCAGTTTACATGAAGTTTTCCTCGGGGCCGCAAGAAACTCTACAAAGGACATTGGATAACATACAAACAGTATAAATATAACATAGTTTTATTAAAATAAAAGAAATCAATAAAAGAAACCCATTGTTTGCATATAAAAAGTGGTAAAATGTATTTTACTTACTTCCAGGAATAACTGAATTTATTAATTCTTTGAATCCGATGGACGAAATCTTTCACAATTCTCTAACATGGCATCTAAGTTAGCAGGATAGGAACAAAACCGAAATTCTCAAAATGTTTTCAACGTTCTCACTCGCTAACCTAGTTCTGTACTTGTGTTTTATGAACTTCCGATTACTAAATGTAGATTCACAGACTTGTAGATATAAAACATAATATTTTCCGAGCACATTCAGTTAAGTTAGGAAACAATTTGTCCTTTTCAACTGCTATGCAAAACTCATAGTGAGCTATAAGCTTTTTCTTCGTCAAAAATATCATTGCCAACGCACTGCCACCTTTGTTAAAACCTTATTTAAATTTCTAACACTCTGCGGACCCCAGGAAATTGTTATCTGGGGCGCATGCGGCGCGCAGGCCGCGTAGTCAGTATGCCTTCTGTAGCCCTTACACTCTTCTACCGTTTAATATTAATCTGACTTTACTCTTACTTTCACAGAAGTTGTGACAGTGCTTTAATATTGGGGTTCTAGCTATAGACCTTGAAGTATCAAGGTTTTTGCAATACAATATTCCATAAAACCATGCAATTTGATCTCACAAAAGTTAATAGAAATAAATTTATATGCAGTGTTTCCATTATTTAAATAATATACCAAAACATATATTTAGGATTCTTATTTAAACCCTTAGAAATCTTTTTAACTCTAGAAGAACAGTTTTGCATGCGGTAGTATTTTATAGTTAAGGTGTTTTTTTTTTCATAAAAACTTTGTATAATTTCGAAAATAGAAAAATAATACCAATGCATTTTCTTATTTATTATCAAACTACTACAACCTTACTGTACTAAAATATTTACATCCAAAGATATGTATAACATTCTGTTATCACAACAACAATAAACACACATGGAGCTCTTATAAAATGAAACAAACAAACCCGTCTGTATCGGTTGTATCAAATAGCTGAACCGAACATGGAGTGAAAGCTTTTAACGGGAAAGGATTTTAACATCTGTATCAAAACCTTTCTACTCGTATTTTCACACCTTATTCTAAAATCGAGAGCGCTAACGTTTGTATACATTCTACCGTTCCTGTTATCAATAGACTCAACAACAATGTGTATTGTACAGTTCTTTCACTCATTGCCGTTAACACTTATATAAATAAAATATTCCATTTATATATAAATCTTCTACTAATTTACCATAAAATGTAAAACAAAAAGATATTTTTTTAAAACATGTTTTCAAACAGCTATGAATATGTTTATAACCCCCGGCTACCATTTATTAAATTAATTAGATATGATTCCAATTTTAAAACAGGTTAAATAATCAAAACTCTCCACAATATTGTATAACAACCAAAGTTATTGCAAATCAGGATCAGCAAATTTTACAAATAAAAATAAAAAACTAATTATTAAAAAAATAGAATCAAATCTAGTAATGCTAAAATTTTAATCGAAAGTCGCAAACCCAAAATTAGAACAAAACAGATCATTAAATATTTTTCAGAAATATTGTGCTTATCAACTGGAAGACGGAAAAAATTATAAAACTAATTTATAAATCAGAAGTTATGAAGTAAAAGTATTTAGGTAATATATTACTAAGGAAAATAGGCAGGCTATGACAGTTATTTGTAAAATCTTTCTACAGATATTTTTACTCGTAAGTGTCTGACAAGTGTCATTTATTGTTATTTATATTGTTTAAAGTACGAGTATTTGTTTATCAAAGCTGATAAACCAAAATATTTTGTTTAAATTGTATGTTTCTATGAAAACACTAATGTACTATATATACTATATACTGTACCATATATATATTTATATATAGACATTATATTATAATAATACAGTAATATATTATGAATCAGATATATATATATATATATATATATATATATATATATATATATATATATATATGACTGAATATATACCATAACAAGGATTATTTATTGTTTTCTACTACGCAAAGCTAAGGTTTCAACATCATCAGGAATGAATATTTTCATCATTTTCATTCCTGATGATGCTGGATGTGTTTGCCGAAGAAAAGCTTTGAATAACAGAAAACAATATACAGTTCTTGTTTTTGTATGTAATCATTGGTTTTTATTACTATGCATGAAAACATATTTTATCATTTATGTTCGCCACTCATCTCTGTTTTTACCAATTTCTCTCACACAGTTCCTTACCTTCTATATGGTTTGGCTGCTATTGTACGTATATTTATACTTTTTGTTCCATGAATGTAATTAAATTAATGTTTATTTTACAATATAAATAGGTTTAAAAGTTAAAATTCTAAGAGAACTTTTATATTACATTAAATACCACCGTTTATTTTCATGTCTTATCCAATCCCATAAAATTGCACGCAGGTACTACTAACAAAAAATCTGAGACTTTAAATAATAAATACCTAACAAAAAACAACCAAAACTGTATATTTCCTATTGTTCTGCATTATAAATAGCTATAAATACACTCTGCCATAAAACGTATATATTTTGTAGAATTTTGTGTAAGAGATTAAACCATTTAAACCATCGTAATCCTTGAATCCTAGTCAGACATCTTTCCAGTAAGACTGATATATTACTCCGTGTCTCTTGTTTATCTAATGGAATCGTTAACTAAACGCGTAACATTTTAAGCTCGTCCAAACAGAGCGTTTAATATAAATATAATCAAATTTGTTGATCAAAAGATTTCTTCCGTTTTTAAAAAGTTTTCTTGTTAGTTAAATATTTTCATTATTGAATACATTTATAGATATACAGGTAACATCTTACAATTTTATTGATATGACGCAGAAATGACAGAAGAGTTGCAGTCTTGTAATAGTAAGATTGAAATATTAGTCAAGGCCGCTATAAGTTTGTACTCTATAACATTTTTTTAGATAAAGTAGAAATCACGTCGAGCCTACAAAACACATAGCTTCATTTACGCGTTGCTTTGTTTAATATGTAAATTCCTAAGATCATATCACGCCTTCAAATTATTGAAATAAGACCTATTGAACAGTTATACTTTGAATATTTAATTAGTTTTTTTTTCTAGAAACCATTTAGTTCATACAATTTGTATTTTTGTTCTTCTTAATTACAAATAACAATAAACATATACTATTACATCCTATAAAACTTTGATTGATTTTTATTTCCCTACGAGACAAAAGCATTAAATTCCTTATAACCTTTCAACCAAGAGTCAGCTGTATTGCCTTTATAGTTTTTCTGTGTTACTTTGTATGTCTTGTTTTCCTAGTGAAAACGCTAAGAAAAAGCATAAACCTTTTAGCCTGACTAAACGAAAGGTTTACGGAGAATATTATTAAAATTTGAATATACAAAACTAATTGTTTACCCAAAACTAACAAACAATGAAATACAAATATAGTACATTTTATTACCGAAACAAATTAAACATTTTGCTTTTTGTAAAGCAGCAAACAATTGTCTAAATCTATCTTTACTTTGTCAAATTTAGATAACACTAGAACGCTAAAAAAATAATATTTTTAATTTCAATATATTATTTAATGCGTGCGTGGGTGTGTGTGTGTGTGTGTGTTTGTGTGTGTATTTTTGGATTATACTCGCTAACTAATAATATTTGGTTGAAGGAATCCGTACCAAAGTATTTCGAATTTTCTCTAAGTTAGAAATCTGGTGACCCATATATTTAGTACCTTATGAAAACAACTCGCTACAAAAACTTTCGAAACTCACATAGTAACTTGTCTCATAATGGTACAAATTATAAAGTGTTGAAAAACTACTCCAAAATAAAAATACAACTATAAAAATCGTTACATATTTGTTTTTAAATTCGTTGCAAAAGATTTGTAAGAACTTGACATTCTGACAAAAATTGTAACCGGTTTATTTTGAAACGTTGTGTTTTTTTAACACTAAATATGCATAATGACATTCAAACCTGGTGGGAACACAATAGTGATAAAAGAAGCTATTTTAGGAGCATGGAGATATACGAGAGTTGTTAAGTACATTCTGCAGTTCTAATTGGTTGTACTTACCAAAGGTTTTTTATGGTTCTAAGAAGGCTATAGAAGGATTATTAAATAGAGTGGGGACGTATAGGAAGTATAGGAGCGTACAAAGTATCAAATATATAATTTATTATATATAATAGAGGTGAATGGCATTATATATCGTTTACCTATGCTATTATCTCTCGTGAGTCACGGAGTTGTCTTCCTGACAAAAGTCTTGCAGGAAAAAAGTAAAGAAAGCGTAAATAAAATATCAAGAGTGGTAACAAAATAATGAGAAAAATGCCATGTTTTCCCAAAGAAAAGCATATGGGTAGTGTGGATCATGTTCTAGACATTTATTAAGATTACTTTTTTATAGTTTATTGGTTTATTGGAAGTAGATTATACGCTACTGTTACAACAAAGGCGTAATCTTTTTTGCATTTGATTACAGCGACACTTGTTAAACGGATTTCCTCTGGTTTAATTTAATCTCACTTGGTGCTACAAATAAATACACACTACCACTTTAGCGAGGCTAATTAAACCTTGAAGATTAGAGGAGCGTTCTATAAAATTAATCAAACGTCTACCCTCTTCAGATATGTATATTTACTAATTACAGGTGTAAAGACACTCTCTGCCTGCTTTATTACATTAGTCGACTTACCAGCACTAACAGGTTATATATGATATTTCTGTGTACGTACAAATAAAAGAAATATTCATCATTTCCTTCCGGGTGATTTTAGTCTCTAAAAGCTCCCTGTTTAACAAATTACCAATTAAAAACTTTTATTTGTCTTTTCAGGATAATACTGTAGGTAAAATAATCAGTTATCGAATAACTGTTGTTATTTTCTCCTCTTCAGGACAAACGTTTTGATTAAAATTCAGTTATCGAATAACTATTACAATGTAACATTTTTAATACAAAACTAGTTTAGATTGAATTTTTTGTTTCTTTTTAGTTATTTTCTAGTGACCGGAAACTGGTTCTGGATATGTGTGAAAACTTGATCGGCAAAGATCATCTATTATATAGTATGTTTTACTCGACTTGTAAATTTTCAGTTTGTTCTGAAATGATGAATATTCTAACAATAACCCCCCTTCAATAGCTCACCCCACCAATTTACTACGGTTTTAAATTATTTCAAGCCAAATACAGTTTCCACATTTGTTTATATTATATGGATAAAATATGGAGGATGTTGTTAGAATCTGATATCCTGAACTACATCTGAAGTTATTAGCTTAAAATGGCGGTAGATTGTTTTCTAAATGTTTTTGAAGGTTAAAATTAAAGCATTTTCAAATGGAATTTCCTACATCTTCAGAAATATAGAACCAATTTGGTTGAATAAAATGTTAGGTACGGTTACAAGGAGCAATTTTTGTTTCTTACTTAGATTATAATATTGTTTGTATACTACATTAGCAGTAAGTTGAAATCAATCTTAAGGAAATATATATATATATATATATATATATTTACGTTACCTGTAAATATAGTTATCTAATACAACTTACTTGTTAATTACATATCCTATATTTGATAATGAAGTTCATTTAAAAAAGCATACTAAATAAAACTTAAAAATTTATAAATGAATTATTCGTAGACCTAAAAATTAATAGCTGTGATTATAATCAACGTTTTCCCACTTTCTTTATTGTGGGAGTTATATGATTGTTTTATAAGGCAGAAGAGCGTTTAGTTAGAATAGCAAGTTATTAAAGACATCTTTAATCATAAGGTTAGGTAATGTTCTTATTGTTTTCCTATTTGCCATAACTTATTAATTTTGTATTTAATTTGGTGCAACGTGTGACACGATGTCATAGTCACACCTACACAACAACGTCAGTGATACTACTATACCACCGATGACTCGACATGGAAAACAATAATGTCAGTTTGCAGCTAAATCTAGCAGTTCCAGTTCTCAATACCTTCAAAGTCTATTCGAGAGTTTTCAAGCGAAAGGATGAAGAGTTGTAATGACCCACAATCCTTATGAAAAACCGTTACGAAAATATTTAAATAATAAAAACGTTGCAAAATTCGTAGTTCTGAGCTGCAAAACGATTTCATTATTTTCAATATTATTTTATCAATATTGTATTACAAAACGTCCTTTATACTTTATACATTTATACGTTTGGAAACAGTATATTTGCCAAAGACAACAATGCTTCTAACCACTGGCGATGCCGTAAAGCAATAGGCAGGATTATCTCTAGGGACCAGCGTACTGACGTAATTGGAATTTTGAGAATAATTCATTCTAACTTTATCGAGAGGGGAACATTGTCAATCCAGGCAAATGAGATTTTACCCCATCAATCACGCGACATTGTATCTTTGCTTACATATTTATATGGAGTAAATTTATTTTTATTGACAAAACGATTTATCTTTTTTTCAATGAGCCCTTCACAGTATATATTCAAAATTTTAATGTTTGAGTTTCAAAAATAAACCCGACATACATTTGAATTCTTTCTTAAAATTAAGAGTAAACGAATTTTGAGTAAACTTATAGCTTTAGTTGTACTATATAAAATAAAACGTTTTGTGTATACTGCTGTTCAGTTTTCAAAAATTATTCGTTACACGCTTCTCTTACATACTCATTTTTTTCGGTTTTTCTTATTTATAATCATTTTAATGTTTTGTTACTAGGTGATCTTCATTACAGCTAACAGGGTCATCAAAAAACTCAAAAGCTCAACATAGAAGAAGCGGTAGGTTCTTATGCTATAATTGTTATTGGCATAAATCATTAGGTATTTTTCTTTGTATATACTGAATATGTTTATTGAACAAACGAAAATATTGCGAAAAATCTCCAAAGTAATAGCGGTAAAAAATAATGCACAATATAAATAAAAAAGTTTAACAATAATTGAACATTTAAAAAATAAATATATTTTATAGAAAAATTTGTTTTCTCTGCCGATTTATTCTTGAATGGGTATAATTTGTGATATGGAAGATAATTTGGCAAAAAAACATTCAAAATTTACAAACAACTCTACAATATAATGTTCTTACCCAGCATAAAAGGTATTGTGAAAGCAAAACGAGACATACTATTTTCAATGAAAATAAAACCATCGATAGAGAATAGATAAATTTAAAGGTAGGCAAGAAGACATCTTACAAGAACCAAGAATAAACTATGTACGGGCACAGATAGCTTCCAAAAGATATTTCCTAGTTTAATCTCTATGATTATGAGTGGAGATCATTTTTTTTAAATAAAGGAGTCTAAATCGAATCAACAGCAGTGGTTCGTAAGAAAGAGAGGGGGATTTAAGATTCAATCATTTTTATGCTCTTAAGAAACAAACAACCTTATTTCAAACAAATTATTAAATAATATTATAACCATTTACATCACGTGTAAGTGCTATTATTAATGAAATATATATATATATATATATATATATATATATATATATATATATATATATATATATATATATACTAACGAATAAAAGTATACCATAACATTGCAACTGCGTTTGTGAAAAATCGTTGAAGAACAAAAAGACGGGGAAACGAAGGTGAGCTGTAATCCGAGAACCTGTCTTCCGACCTAAATCCGAGGTCAGAAAAACGATCTCAGATAGATAAACAGTACTGAATAATGTAATATAACAATATAAGTAGATTTGAAAACACTTATAGCGTTTTTAACGTTGCATGTGCAACACGTTATGTTTGATTTTAGTACAATGTATATTGAACTGTTATTTATATAAATTTTAACCATTAGGAAAAAAATATACCTATATGAAATATTTATTATAACTGTTTCCGTGATGACAAAAACACTGTTTATTTTGGATTATATGAAAATATATAATTAATAAATACTTTTCTCTAATACAATTATAATAAAAATTATATAGTTTTGCTCTCATAAACATTTTTATAAAAACCATTTGAACTGTATTTTTATAAAAATATTATTTTCATAAAGTAGTCCTTAAAATGTTTCCCGGCTGGAGGCTACAAAGTTATTGCTCAGTTTTATAAAGGGTTAAACACCCCAAGGAATATTCGGCAACCGTTGAGGTTATATTTGCCCCAGGCAAACTCACACACATTGTGGTCGTCTCTCCCGCGACCCTTACTTCAGTTTAAATTACTGTAAAATGTACAACGTATGTTAGAACGTTAGGAGAAATACACGACTAAATGGATCTCTGCTTTTAAACGCAATGTTTTAGCAGCTTTGAATATGTTATTGTACTTACTGGCGGTTATCTACTGAATTAAACTTGATCTGTGGTGAAACTACGTCACATGTACTTCCATGTTTCTTCTGTCAGCAAATTAAAATTGTTTTCATAAAAGTTCATTTATTATTACCAAACGTTTACACATGTTTTCAATGTATTATATCAATGTTTAATTCCAAGCATCGAAAGTCTAACGTAACATTTCCAATACAAGCTTCCCTAGTAACTAAACATTGATACAACTTTATAAAATGGCAGAAACAGTTTGGGGGACCGCTATTGTGCTTCCAGTCAACAGTGGCTATTTATATTACCTGATTGAAAATGTTTTATGACCTGAGGAAAGTCAGTCGCATGGCGTTCTTCAAATACTCATCAAAAACTAGAGTTTGTTGAATATTTTAGGACTAGTAAACATACCAAATTCCAAAATAAAACTTGGTCAGAATATAAGTTTGCAAAACAAGATATATATATATATACAGAGACAAGATTTATAGAGAGGATTGAGAGAGAAAAAGATAGGAAAAGAGACAGTGGGGTAGACTGAAATATAGAGGCAAGACCAAGAGAGGTAGACGGACATACAGACAAACAGAGAGTGGCAGATACAGAGTGAGGAAAAGAGAGAAAACAGGAAAGAGAAATAGTAAGAAATAGAGAGAACCCGCGTGTGAGTGTAAAGAGACAAAGAAATAGATACAGTAATAGTAATTTCATTTTAGACCGCTTAGAATTATATCAGTAACGTGCACTTTTATTTTATTAAATTTTGTATTACTTTTACAAATTATTGTTTAATGGATATTGATAAATGAGTATTTTGAAAATATAAAATGGACATAGTAGGGCTTTTAAGAATTAATGATATTTTTTTTTAATCACTGTACTATAACAAACATTGTAAAAAGAAAATTAGAGCCTTGTAGCTAGACAGTAAACATAAGATATTAAACTTTGCAGAGAGACGCTCGGGGACATAGAAGTAATTATTTTCTAACTGGCGCAGGATACATGTCTGGTTGACACCCTATTATTAATTTCCTTTTCTATATGGTAGAAGTTTTAGTATTTTATGTTAAAGATTAAAAAAATTATTTGTTTTAAAAGAATATGTATTAGTGGTCGAATTATAAATACCATTACAATACTACACACATCCGCAAGCAAGCACGCACACGCACACACCCACACAAAATAAATATAATTATATATATATATTAAATATGATGATATGTTTTCTTGTAATATAGTTAATAAATTAAAAATATTTCAAAAACAAGAATATATTCATTAAAAGTATTCTTGTTTTTGAAATATTTTTAGTTTATTATATATATATATATATATATATATATATATATATATATATATATATATATATTTATTTATTATACACACACACACACATATATATATATATATATATATATATATATATATATATATATCGTAGTTTTAAAGCTTTACCTTACAAGCCTATTAAAAAACGCATAGAGTACTAATAATTGTACAAATAGTTTACACCAAATGTGATAAACAATACAATTACATTTACGTTTGTTCAGATGATGTATTTATATTTTGTCATTTAAAAAAATAATAATTTAGTAACCCTATAATTCAAATTTTCAAAAAAAAAAACAATATAAGATGTTTAGTAAATGTTTACAAATTTGAAGCTTTAAACAAACACTAAATTTGCATCATTAGTTTATATTTAATTTTTAATTTCGTAGTGAAAACAAAACCTGACATATTTGTTAGTAGTAAATTAAACCATCTATATATTACTTTACTATTTCTTCATGAAAGGATTAAAGAGTAAATAATAAATTACTCAATGCCGTATGTAATATAGCTCGGTAATTTTTGGATCTTTTTTTTCTGCTACTTGTCCATATTTTTATGCAGGCTAATGTCGTCTTCTTTAGTTGCTATACTTTCCTTGATGGTTTATCTATGTTTCATAATCTTTATTTCTATAACAAACATTTCTCTTTCAATAAAGTTTTGTCTATTTGTCTGCAGTAGGCTACAATTAGGTTTTGATTCAATTATGAGGCCAATTTCAAAAAGAAACAACCTTTGCAGCAATTTATCAATGTCTTCCTGGCAAGATGGATTGCTGGGTGTGTTCAAGGATTGAAATTACGATAGCTCTAAAGGTTCGGTTGGTTTACAAAACATGTTGCAATTGTTTCATGTACAGTATGACATTTTTTAAGAAAATAATTAAAACATTTTAAATGGGTAATTGTTTTTCCTAATTCTAATTTTTTGCTAACAAAATGGAACAGTGACTTGTATTATTTATAACAAGTGTAAGGCATGGATATAAATTACAAGCATAAACAAGAAAATGTAGGAATCCAATTATTAAATTTTATTTCTATTAAATTGTCTTATTAATACTTTTGAGAAAGAATATAGAATTTGGTCAAACATGTTTTAAATGATTTCCTTAAATTGGGTGTAAATTGAAGTTATCATTCGAAGAAATTTTTACAATTTAAATAACGTGATGGTAGATACATAGTTAGTAGGAGTTTTTCAAGATTTACATAAACATTTGTCAGTTTTAAGATACAAAGATTTGTTTTAATTGTTACTTTCTTATAAAAAAAACGAATCTACATAAATACGAAAGTTTGTTAAACATGGTTATATGAGTAATATTTAGAGGCTGCAATACAGGTCAGAACCATCAGTTAAGCACATTTGAGAAGATAAAGAGAAAGTGGACATCTGGTCTTACCTCAGAAGGCGAGAGCTTGAGCATCTTCTTCAGTCCTGTCTACAACGAATTCACCATTGATTGGTCCGACTTCGTGAAACATTCTATAGATAGAACTTTACAACCTGGCAGAGAGGAAAACAAATCATCCTATTGAAGCCGGAATTGTCAATATTCAACAGGTTATTGTGTTTTATAACCTAACCTTTTTGCAATAATTCACCGTTTAAAGTTCATCATGTCTAACTTTTATATCTTTGTGACGTTTACAAATCTACCGTGATAATAAATTCGTTGTAATAGTTTACACAATAAATTCTGAAGAATAATAACTAAATAATAAATATTTGTTCAGTATAGGAAACATTTGAAATATCATATTAACTTTATCTAAAAATTACTGATATTTGAAAATTGAAAACCTAAGAATTTATAAACTAGGATATACCATTATAAAATATTAACGGGAAACTGAGATTATTCTCGAAAAATGTGCTGATAGGTTTCTGAAATAATTATTTTAATTACCTTTTGAAAATGAAAATAAGTTATATTTTACAGTTAGTTTATTGTTCTTAATAAAATGTTTAGCTTTGAATCTTTAAGAAATGTTATCCACTACATTTCGAATGATATATAGTTAACTATGATTTTGAGATATATTGTAATTAAATAATTTAGAGAAAATAATGCTATTTTTGTTTACTTCACTAAAATGCACGTCATCATTTTGCTTACGCCAGCAGTATTTTCTTTAACAAAGATGGTTAAAATCTAATAGAGAATGACCTATATACATACAAGTTACGCGTTTCATTAAGTTCGAAAGGTTTTTAAACATGATATTTATTTTTACAAACCTTTTAATCAATTAGTAAACATGTAATTTAGAAAACTGTTACATAATTTATCTTAACAAAACCAATTCAACTGATATACATTCAGCTGGAGTGGAGAACGTCTGTGCGATACAGAGGCGACTTACACACTGCCGGGGCTCTGTTCTCACCACCTATATAATACAAAAGCTGCGTAAGCAGGAATTTTCCTAGCACGCATTTAATTATGAAATGTTCACATAAATTGTTCATATAACTCCTCCATCCCTAAAGAAAACTTTGGGGGTTGGCGAAGTTTCGGCATCGGTTGAAGTCCTCTTCATCTTCTTGATGAGGGCGAAGTATATAACGCTGCTGAATACGCCTCCGTAAAGGGCAATAGTCCAGATACTGATGTGGTGGGTTATTTCAATAGTTGGGTCAATTCTTGAGATGGTTTCCGTGTTTATTTTGTCCAACTCTAGGCGTTTAACGTTTACTGAGAATTCTGGCATTTTACTCATTGAAAACTGTAGTGTGGACGTGTCCATGAAAATAGGATGGCCTCCAGAAGTTGTTGATGTATGGCTCAGTTTCATGTTGTTGAAAAAGACTGAATCATTATTAGTTTTTATCAAATATATGCCTTGAAGGGTGACGGTGGTAGTTGCCTTGCGATTGGTAATTTCCAGAGTCTGCTTGTTGGGGAAGGTCGCCAGGTAAAGGTTGATTTCTGGGATCCAGTTAATTACGTTGTATGTAACTTCCAATGCAGTATATTCACAGTTGCTTGCATCGTTGTTCCTGATGATGGACACTTCACAGTCTAATTTATGGTGTGTTAGAATGTCGAATGAGCAAAAGTATATGGAATCGGTTTTACAGTTACATTCATTGTCTTAACCTAATATTACAGAGTTAGACACTAATATGTATCTTACTTTTGGTATAATTGTTACATAATCTGTTTCATATTTTGTGGGTATAGAATGTAATTTATACAATTTGAATTGAGTTTTTTCTACAATGGGTAAATTTATAAAGTATACAATCCTTTCAGAATCTAGTTTACAATTAACTTTAATCAGGTTCTCTAATTCCCACATATTTTCTATTTTGGGTTCTAAAGGTAACCTCTCATTATAATATTTATACATTTTGTTTAATTCTTCATATAATTCTTGGGTTGAGATAACACTAGGGTGTACAACACCTAGTTTACAAAATGTAAGAGAATTTTCTAAATCTGTGATTACCTGTAACATTATGTTATATAAAATGTCCAATTGGTTTAGAATACTTCTAAATTTTTCTAGTTCAACAAAGTCATTTACATTACGATTCACAATACTTAACTTATTTTTTAATTCTACAAAATTTTCATCAATTACAATAAAAGTTTTATTTAATTCCTTCATAATATTATTACTAAAGGAGTATTGAGATTCAATTTGATAATTAATTTTAATTTGCTCATTTTCAATATCTTTAATTATTTGGTCATATTTTTTACCATCATATGCATCTAAATTGCCTGTTATAGATTTGATAACGGATCCTAGTCCATCTATAAGACCTCTTTTTATTCTTTTGTTACCATTCTCTCTTAAGAGTATAATTTCTAATTTTTCTTCTATTACATTTTTACTGTGATTAACATATTTAAAATAATTAACAATATTTCTTATTCTATTACTGTTATCAGTTACATATTCATTGTTTAGTAAGCTACCGTTACAATTGTAGCAACTAGTTTCAAAATTTTGCAATACATCATAATAATAGGCATCAATGTTATTTAAATGAGCAACCAAGTTTCTTACATTAAAATAGTGGACAAAGGTATGGTAGGAAGATTCTAATTTGGCCGGCCCAAGGTCTATTGGGATTATTCCGAGGTTGTTATTGATTTCTCTGATTGAGTCGGTATCTGTGCCAATGACGAACAGGAGGGACCTGGAAAATGATTTTGAGCATTAATTACATTTTTTATCTTCTTAGGCCTTTTAATTTTCGACAAAAGTATTTTTTCTTTTGTGTTATGATATCTAGGCTTTATTTTACTAGTTTTTCTTTCTTTATTTATTGAAGCTATTTCTTCCTTGCTATATTTGTTTTTTGTTTTGCTTTGCTTTTAAACTGACTTTATATAAACTTCAGATGGTATTTCTGGAAGTGGTTCCTTGTTTATGTTTCTTTTTTCTAAAACTTTTTCTTTCGTTTTTGATTACTATCCCTAATGTCTTCATAGAGTAGTTTTGTTTTTTCTTTATGGTTTAAAACGTAGTCATTTTTAATCTGTTTTTCTAAATCCATATCTAATAAGGTGTTTGAATTTATGTGTCCAAATAAGACTTCGCACGGCGTTAGTTTCGTGACTGAATGTATGCTATTGTTATAATCTATTATAGCATATTTAACTTTCTTAATTATACTGTCTTTTTTAAATTCAATTTGATTATTTAACAGCCTTATGTGTTCTATTAAAGTGGAAAGAAATCTTTCACACAATCCGTTTGATTGGGGTTTTGTGTGCTTATAAAATGAATTTTGATCCTATGCAGGTCTAATATCTCTTTTACAATTCTGTTATTAAACTCCGTTCCATTGTCTGAGATAATAACTGTTGGTAAGCAGAAATGTGTGAAGTAATCTAATAACTTGTCTGCAATCTCTGTAGCTTGAGAGCTTCCCAAGCGATAAGCTTGAGCATATCGTGAGAAAGCATCAACTATGCTGATAAGAGAATTCTTTTCTAAAGAGATTGTGTCAACGTGAATTATTTGAAATGGTCTGGCAGCTGTTGGTGTCAAATTCATTTCTAGCTGTAAGGGAATTCTGTCGTATTTAGTTCTTTGACATACGTCACACTGGTTTATGAAATTTTGAATTAGTGATTTTAAATTAGGCCAATAATATCTTCGCTTAATTTGTTCGTATATTTCCTGTATCCCACGGTGATTGGTTTTGCTAACATGATAATTACTTATCGTTTCTAAGGTATCTTCTTCCGAAGTTAGGTCTAACAGTTTGTTATTACACTTAACAAAATTTAATTCAGTTTGTTTGAAATTTTTGGCTATGCATGATGCACATTTCTCATAAAATCGTCCTCAAAATATAGATTATATTTTATTTTAGGTACCAAATACGATTTTACAAAATTAACTATGTCTTCTTTAAAATTATTTTCTAATATTTCGACTATTAAACGAATTTTTGAAATTCCAAATAGCTTTATAATTATTACTTTCTTTGGCTTATATTTTACTAATGATAAAAATATTTGGTTTTTTCCAAAGTTTACAGGCTCGTCGGAAATTGGTATTTCAATTTGGGTGTTCTCTTCAAAATTGGAGTGGATAGTTTGACTGTCGCTTTCTTCATTGTGCTCTAAGTTGGCGTTGTCTGTTGCGTCGAGTTGTACGACCATAGATTCGTTATCGTCCAGTTCTGGGAAATAACGTTACAGTAAGTCAGCTGCAGATAAGTCAAGGTCCGGTTCTACAGTGTGTTGGGTGTTCGTTGACCTTTTATCAGTAACGTTTAGTTGTATTCTGGACAATGCGTCTGCATTTTTGTTTAGTTTGCCTTTTTTGTATCTTAAGTCATAATCATATTCTTCTAATTTTAATCTCCATCTTAAAAGTTTGGAATTTGGTTCTTTAACTGAAAATAACCATTATAAAGGTTTATGGTCTGTATAAATTTTAAATTTTCTCCCAAATAAATAAGGCCTGAAGTGTTTTGTTGCCCATACGATCGCTAATAATTCTTTTTCAATCACAGAGTAATTAGTTTCGCTGTCGTTTAAAGTTCTGCTGGCATACGCTATAGGAAGGTCTTTTCCCCTTTTGTCCTGGCTTAAAATTGCTCCTAGTGCATAATTACTAGCGTCTGTCGTTAGAGTAAATTCCTTTTCAAAATCTGGGTATTGTAGAAGTGGCTCATTAGTCAATATATTTTTACATGTTTCAAAGCATTCTATAAAGTCTGGATTTTCTATATTTATTTTTGCATTTTTCTTTAAGCAGTTAGTAAACGGTTTTGTTATTTTGGCGAAGTTTTTAATACATTTTCGATATTAGCCTAATAGTCCTAAAAATCCTTTAAATTTTTTGGTGGTTTTAGGTATTGGATAGTCCTTGATTGCCAAAATCTTTGCTGGATTGGGTTTTACGCCATCCGGTGTCACAACATGTCCCAAATATGCTACTTCTTTTCTTAAAAATTCCGTTTTATCCAGCTGTACTTTAAAGTTGGCTTTGCGTAATCTGTCGAATATTTCTTTGAGTCTTTGTATATGTTCTTGGAGGCTAGTAGAATAAATTATAATGTCGTCTAGATAAACTAAACATGTTTCATTTTGGATGCCTCTCAGAATATTATTCATAATTCTTTGAAATGTAGGGGGGCTATTCTTTAGTCCAAAGGGCATTGTTAAAAATTCGTAGTGTCCCGTTTCTGTTGAAAACGCTGTTTTTTCTATGCTATTTTTATCCATTTCTACTTGGTGAAATCCTGAGGCTAAATCTAAAGTCGTAAAATACTGAGACCGTCCTAATTTATCTAATATGTCTGTAATGTTCGGCAAGGGAAATTTATCGTCAATTCTTTTTTGTTTAATCCTCTAAAATCTATTACTAATCGAAATTTTCTTTTGCCAGAAGCGTCTTGTTTTTTGGGTACAATCCAGACAGGAGAGTTCCATGGAGAATTTGAAGGTCTAATAATTAATTGTTTAAGCATGTCCTCAGTTTGTTTATTAATTTCGTTCTTGTAAATCTTTGGATATCTATAATTTCTAGGGTATACGGGAATTTCATCAGTAGTCCTAATAACATGTTTTATTTGGTTGGTAAAAGTTAAATCGTTTCCCTCAATATGGAATAAATCTGCATAATCTTCTATTAAACTTGTTATAGCGGATTTTTCTTCTAAGTTCATATGTTCCATCCTAAATTTTGATAAATCTAAAATTTTCCTTCTCGATTTTTTTTGTTTATAATCTAATAAATTAAAATTAGTGTTCGTTTGCATTGTATCAGGTTCAAGGATATTGTATTCTTCTAAAGATTTTAATTCTAATGGTTCATCCACTGTTAATTCTACATTTTCTTCTGTGTTGTTTATTATAGGGCAATAGGCTTCTCCCTTGTGTACTGAGACTATACACTGCGGAATTTCTAATCAATTTAAGTGTTTGTATGGTAAGAGTCCTTCTCCATCTTGAATATTTTGTATTCTAAATTTAATCGTTTGGCTAGTGCGGGCTTGTATAACATAACTTGTTCCCTTTTTAGCGTTCTGTTCCTGACATTCGCCTTTATTATTATTATTATTTTGTTCTACTGTGTTAAAATATTTAATCGGGATTTGCTTATTGCGAAATATTAATTTATCATTCACAAAATTTAAATTAATTTTTAATTCTTTTATGTTATCTAATCCAAGGAGTAAGTCGAAATCTTTATGGATATCAAATAAATAGAATTTGGTTGTTTCTTTTCCCAAAAGTGGTAGTGTACAACTGTATTTTTCTTTTAATACGCCATGAGCTGTACTCACTTCAAATGGTTCTTGTTTTAGGGTGTTTTTGAAAAATTGGAAAGCTATTGATTTTTTAATAAATGATCTCGTGCTTCCAGTGTCAATCAGCATCTTTAGGTTGGTCTTGGGATCGTGGATGTACGGTAGTTCGTTTGTGTCGTCTTCGATATGCATTATGGAAAATGTCTTTTTATTGTGTTTAGTCCTTAAAAATGATTTTGGGTATGATTGTCCTCTTGAGTGAATCCACATGCGTTTTCCACTTGCGTTGAATCATCAAAGTCTATGTAGCTGTCAGGGTCCTCTTGCGGTTCATAATCCGTTTGTTCAGTCAGATAAGAGTTAGTCATCTGTTAGCCTTCGGCCAATCCAAAAGCTTAGAGGGTGGTAATTGCAACATCGCTTGTTTGTTAACATTCTGTTATCACAACAACAATAAACACACATGGAGCACTTATAAAATGAAACAAACAAACCAGTCTGTGTCGGTTGTATCAAATAGCTGAACCGAACACGGAGTGAAAGCTTTTAACGGGAAAGGATTTTAACATCTGTAACAAAACCTTTCCACTCGTATTTTCACGCCTTATTCTAAAATGTATCGAGGGCACTAACGTTTCTATACATTCTACCGTTCCTGCTATCAATAGACTCAACAACAATGTGTATTGTACAGTTCTTTCACTCATTGCCGTGAAAGATTCCATTTATATATAATCCTTCTACTAATTTACCATAAAATGTAAAACAAAACGATATTTTTTCAAAACATTTATTCAAACAACGATAAATAATCTTATACCCACCGGCTAAACATTTATTAAATGAAATAGATAAGATTCCAATTTTAAAAAAGTCAAAATATTCAAACCTCTCCACGAACATTGTATAACTACCAGAATTATTGCAAATCAGGATCACCAAATTTTACAAATTAAAATAAAAAACTAATTATTTAAAAAAGTAGAATCATATCTAGTAATGCAATAACACAAACACACAAACACACACACACACACACACACACAAAATAATAAGCTTTTTTTTAATGAATGATCAAAACGAAATGATTTGGGATGAAACCATCTTTATGGAGAAACGCGGTGCGTGTTAGGGGATGTCAATGACCGGATTAGGACTGGAATATTTACTCTTTACCCAACTTCAGAAGAAAATAAAATCCACTTTAATACCATTTCGTAAGTCACTTTCTTTTCGAAGAAATGTAGTCAACATTTTGTACACAGTGAATACTCAATACTGAACAATTATACACTTTGTTATATAAAAACATTACAAGCAGACTCATATTGTAAACACTTAAAATAATATTCATCAATTATTTCAAATTTATAACTGCAAATTTCCAATGTATTTATTATTTGAATTCTTTTACCAATTAGTTTACGGTACTACGGGGGGCCTTATTTAGGTCTTTAATTTTTAATCAAATAAAGTACTATTAATTGGGTTTTATATAGATAACGGTGTCTGAGGTTATTAACAAGAATACAATATTTTTATGTTTTACGAATATTTTTATTACCAATTTTTATTAAAAAAACCAACGCGGTTTGTATATCTTTTCTATATTTACATGTCCATTCATAATTATATGGTATAGGTTTCACCTCTGAGACTTAACAACGGCTTTCTTCCTTCCTTTTCATAAATCTTTAGTTGATTACTGAACAAAAGCAACAGGAGTTGCTTTTAGTATAAATAGAAAGATCTCTAGGTAAATAAATTTACAGCTTCCTTTGCTATACAATTCGCGATTCTAATGACTTACGAGGCACTCTGTATTCTAGTTATCTCTTCTGCCACATTAGACTTCACAGGACTTATTATAAAAGCCAAACAGGCAGAGCTTATCGCGTGGTTTCAGGCTAGCACGGCTTTATATACACTGAAATGTAATTATAAAGCTGACATAAAATGTCCGTAGTTTACATCTCGCCACGACGCCAGCTGACAGTATATTAGCTTTGGCTTAGGTGCTACGAGATAATCTAAAATGCAACCTGTAGAAGATTCAATATGCTATAGACCTTCTTGTTGATTATATAATAATTATTTTTTTATTTATAAAATCTTTTGCAACCTTATAGTGACCTTTACATTCACAAATAATATCCGTTACATACAAACACACACACACACACACACACACACACACACACACACATATATATATATATATATATATATATATATATATATATATATATAGAGAGAGAGAGAGAGAGAGAGAGAGAGAGAGAGAGAGAGAGAGAGAGGGAGAGAGAGCGAGAGAGAGAGAGGGGCTATACCTATATATATATATATATATATATGTATATATATATATATATATATATATATATATATATATATATATATATATATATGCATAAAACTTTATAAACTAACAATTTTACGTTACTATAAATTGTGTAACGACATATTTAATTTTAACAATAATAATAATAAACCAATTAGCTTTTTTTAAAAAATGGGATTTATACGCCGCCTTAGTTTAACGTTACGTTATTATTTCGCAGAGCAATTTTTATCTTGAATAAAACTCACTACTTACTCATAACAGAACGTCCATTGTGTAGCAGCATGAGTAGCCTTCGGCCAATGCAAAAGCTTAGAGGGTGGTAATTGCAACATTGCTTGTTCGTTTTCATCTCGAAGCAGTTGTACAAACATCGTCTCATGGTGTTATTGCTAAATAAAATACAGTATTTATTGCTTCTTTTGTTTTTAAAACTGTTGCAATTCTATGCTGTGCAGGGTTCACTTTTCTTGTGGGATTGTAGATAAGTAAACTCGACATCATAGATGTGACATTATTGAAAAATGTAATCATTTTGGAAAGAGACTCAATTAAGGAGATGATTTTGAGTTATAAAGCAAACAATACTGAGATGTGAAATTATTTTAACCTAATCGTATACTATTTTGAGCTCAAAGATCTTATAAATAAGTCCTATTTTATTATGTTTTTAATTTCATTATTGGTTTGTTATTACCAATGCTTAGACATTGTGTTTGTATATTGTGAAAGATTTGAGGGAAATGATATACGCCTATCGACTAAGGTTTATAACAATGCGCCTATGAGATGTATACAGGATACTGTAACGTACGAATTAAAATTTTTAACAACACATTTTTGTAGTTTAAATATTGAACAGGCTTTTTACGAACCTATGAGAATTTGCAATTTACATTCTCGTAATTTTATAACACAGTTGGAATTACTACAGAAAAAGTAGATACATTTCCTTACATAGGCCTTTTATAAATTTGTTCTTGTGATTAAAAAAAATGGAAACATCTTTTATTTTCAATATAAACTAGAACCAACTTCAGCTACAACAACACGAAATTAATTGCTGGTTATAATCACCTAAAAGTCACTGAATCAAACTATTAGGGAATCAATGAAACCACTGTTTCGAAACGCGTCAGAAAGTAAGTCAACACTTTTCAATTAGTTGCTTAAGTAATTATTTATGGCTAAATTAGTCTTAGAATATAGTTCAAACCTTTTGATGATTATAAAACTTTGTTGGAGAAAGTTATAACTAAACAAATCATTTTTCTTTTAATTTCAAGTCAATTTCTAATGAAATCAACAAAGAAAATTTCTATTTTAGTTTCTTTTTATTTTATAATTACAATTACAATAAATATGAATATACATATGTCACAATAACAATAAAAATGGCAAAACAGAAAGCAAATTTCCTTGAAAATTTCCATTTTTTCTATGTATAGTGTTGTACTATTATTATTGTTTGTTACTATTTATATGCTTTCTTTTCTTCGACATTTGTATTGGGTTCGTAGTTTCTTATCGCCTTCCTTTCGCATCCTCCTTTTTTGAAGCAAAGTTCGATACCAATAATCCTGTTTTTTGGTTTATTTTATTCTTTTCATTAATTTTTAATCCTAGAGCAATACCTATGATATTGTGGGGTAACCATGACAACAATTCAAGGCTGTGCAATAAAATTTTTGACGACAACCAGATTGGAGCAAAAACCAAATGCATATACATTTTTGAGCAATACATTTCTAGTTATGGAAAAGTTACCTTAGTGTCTACACGAAGATACTCAGTTCAAATCCGTCCTATACCACCCGTCCCCCCCAATTAATTTAATTTAATTATAGAATAAATATTTTAAAAAACTGTATTTGCCTCAATTGTCATCCCCTATAGGTTGAAAAAAATTTATTTGAACTTGATTTGATGAATAAAATCGTATTTTGTTTACGGTTAAACCTTTTTAAAAGATATATATATATATATATATATATATACACAGTATAAGGAGAGTGTGCGTTCTTATTTATACGTAATTTCACTTCGCTTCATTTTTTAATTTTCTGCAAATGAGAGAAAAAATTTTACATAATTTAAATATTGCCATAATTAATTGTCATTAATTTTACATGATAATGATAGTTGATCTTTTATCTATTGTAATATAATAAAATAAATAACATGATAATTCTATTTATTTGTAATTAAATAATAAGTATTAATGTAATCAATACAAATTATCTATTGTCATAAAAACAATACATGTATTCATAAGATTTAAATAGTGTATAAACTTACTGTTGATATATAAACTTACTATCAATCGAAATAAGAATGAAAAATATATAGGCCTATTTCTGTAAATCCTTATATTGTATTTCTGATGTATGACAATTTTGTTATTAAAAGAGTACTCAGGATACAAATTATTAAAAGTTTCAATAATAAATGACAAAAAACAATAAAACAACATGAAAATAAAATATCTTATACTTTCTAATATACTTATGGCTAGGTTTTAGTAGCAATTATACTAAATTTATAATCTTCTGAATATCACGACGAGAAAAACATTTTAGGAAACTTCGGAAAGAGCTAAATTTAAAACTAATGGCCGTTGAACTACTAAAACCGATGACGCGGGAAGTGTTAAGCGCAATGTATAAGTATATTAGCCCGCAGATCATTTTCAACCCTTGCTATAGTACACCACCCTTTAATTAGTTAAGGGTAGGATCTTATTTTTAAGTGTTACAGACGTACGTTCTTTAATTGGATTTGGACTTTATATAACATTTGTTATAACATTCACTAGGATTTCTTAAAGAGTTTTCCCTGAAGTTTTCCCTGAGTCCGCAAGTAGGTCTACAAGTGACATTGAATAATATACAAACAGTATCGTTTTATTAAATCAATCGTTTGCATGTAGAAAAGTAAGAAAATGTATTTTACTTACTTCCAGGAATAACTGAATTTGTTAGTTCTTTGAAGCCGATGGGCGAAATCTTTCACAATTCTCTAACATTGCATCTATGTTAGAAGGATAGGAAGAAACTGAAATTCTCAAAATGTTTTCAACGTTCTCACTCGCTAACCTAGTTCTGTACTTGTGTTTTATAAACTTCCGATTACTGAATGTAGATTCACAGACATATGTAGCTACAAAATCATAATATTTTCTGAGCACAGTCAGTTAAGTTAGGAAATAATTGGTCCGTTTCAACTACTTTCCAAAATTCAAAGTCAGCTGTAACCTTCTTTTTTCGTCAATAATATAATTGCCAACGCACTGTTCCCTATTAAAACCATGTTTAAATTCCTAATATTCTGTATTAGGACCCCAAAATATTGTTCTTAGGGGCACATGCGGCGCGCGGACCGCGTAGTCAGTATGCCTTCTGTAGCCCTTCCACTCTTCTACCGTTTAATATTAATCTGACTTTATTCTTACTTTCACAGGAGTTGGGACAGTGCTTTGATATTGTGGTTCTATCGAAAACCAAAATTGAATGTAAATTAGGTGATCACCCACTAAGACCTAGACCACTTAAAGTTTATCAGTAAATTAAAAGTAACATGTCTCAAGCTTAAAACTTTCTTCATTAGAAACGAGCAAACGTGCATGTATTATTAATATAGTTAGAAGTTATTTAACTTATTTTAATACGTTACATGTTTAATATTTTTACTGTAATAAGTTAATATGACATAATAGATTGTTACATATGTTAATATGTAATATATAATAACTTAATGTAATAAGTTTAATATTTAAATATAAATACCTAAATTGACTCATACGTATATAGTAAAATATATGTATGTAATGATAATTAAAATCAGGGGAAATGTATAGTGTAATCGGTTTTTTAAAATGTCCAGTTTCCGGGCCCTATACATGGTAAATAAATGTTTAAAGAAATTGTTACTTCCTTTACACAGAATGTAATATTTCACCTAAAGTATAAATGTTATTGCAATATAATTTTCCATAAAACCATGTAATTTGATTTCACAAAAGTCAACAGTCCTAAATTTATATGCAAGTGTTTCCATTATTAAATACTAAAACATATACTTATGATTCTTATTTAAACCCTTAAAAATCTTTTTAACTCTAGAAGAACAGTTTTGCATGCCGTAGTATTTTATAGTTAAGGTGTTTTTTTTTCATAAAAACTTTGTATAATTTCGAAAATAGAAAAATAATACCAATGCGTTTTCTTATTCATTATCAAACTACTACAACCTTACTGTACTAAAATATTTACATCCAAAGATATGTATAACATTCTGTTATCACAACAACAATAAACACACATGGAGCACTTATAAAATGAAACAAACAAACCAGTCTGTATCGGTTGTATCAAATAGCTGAACCGAACACGGAGTGAAAGCTTTTAACGGGAAAGGATTTTAACATCTGTAACAAAACCTTTCCACTCGTATTTTCACGCCTTATTCTAAAATGTATCGAGGGCGCTAACGTTTCTATACATTCTACCGTTACTGCTATCAATAGACTCAACAACAATATGTATTGTACAGTTCTTTCACTCATTGCCGTGAAAGATTCCATTTATATATAATCCTTCTACTAATTTACCATAAAATGTAAAACAAAACGATATTTTTTTCAAAACATCTTTTTAAACAGCGATAAATAATCTTATACCCACCTGCTAACTATTTATTAAATGAAATAGATAAGATTTCAATTTTTTAAAAGGGTCAAAATATTCAAGGCTCTCTACGAACATTGTATAACTACCAAAATTATTGCAAATCAGGATCAGCAAATTTTACAAATTAAAATAAAAAAACTATTTATTTAAAAAAGTATAATCATATCTAGTAATGCAACAATTTTAATCGAAACTCAAAAACCCAAAGTTGAAACAAAACAGAAGTGAAAATGATATTCAGAAATATTGTGCCTAATGACTGGGAGACAAAAGAATATTGTAAAATTATAAAAATAGTTTATCTGTCAGAAGGTGTGACGTAAACGTATTTAGGGAAATAGGCAGGCTACATCCGTTATTTGTAATATGTTTCTACAGATATTTCTACTCGTAAACATTTGACAAGTGTCATTTATTACTATTTATAATGTTTGAAGTATTTGTTTATCAAAGTTTATAAACAAAAATATTTTTGTTTAAATTATATGTTTCTATCAAACCCAATTCTAAGCTTTTCGTTGGTTAACAGTACCAACATCATCAGGAATATATTCCTGATGATGTTGGTACTGTTAGCCAATGAAAAGCTTTGAATTGTAAATTCAATTATAATTCTTGTATTTGTATTTTGACTTATATATTTTTATATATTTTTATATATTTATATATTTAAATAATATATTAATATTATTATTAATAATAATAATAAATTATTATTAAAATAATATATTTAAAATAATATATATTTTTATATATTTATATATATACATAATGTAACACTACTGTATATATTATAATAATACAGTATCATATGATGAAAAAGATATAAATTATATATATATATATATATATATATATATATATTTATTTATTTATACCTCCCCTCACTTCACCATACTCTTGACGACCTCCGGTTAACTCCTCTACAAATCTCACCTCGATGACCATTTCTCGTCCGTAAGAAAGTAATGGTTTATCCCTTGACTACGAACACTGTTTTGAGTCCTGTATCTTAAGGAATAAACCTCTCGGGGGAACCAACCCCTGAATTTGTTACAAAGAAACAATTAGCCTCCTATAAGCATTTTAAGCTCCTTCTCGGGGAATCATTGAGAGACACTTTTGACTTAAAGACTACAATTGAATATCTAGTGAATTTATTTGATCTTAAGTGAAAACATAGCTAATTGGAAAATATAATTTTTTCATTTAACATTATAATTTATTTTTGTGTTTATGTTATTTTACAGGATTTATCTTCTTAAGCTTTATCTAACCTGAAATTACACTTAACCGGCCTATCTAGATTCAGGGTAATAGTACAGAATGTGTCTACTTGTTAAGTCTACATTATAATTACTAACACACACATATATATAAATTATATACCCTATTCTTTTCTAATATTAGTAGAAGCTAAAAGTTCACACTATATATACTAACATTTACTCAATTTCAATTATCATAACTAATTTTGTACATATTTTTTATTATCCCAGTTAAATTTCACATATCTCAGAGTCTTGTCAATATTCAAACATTTTAAGGTTAATCCATCTAGTTACAACAGGCTATGCCTTTTAATACAAACCTCATTCAATTCAATATCAGAATCTTGTTAACATTTACCCGTTTTTAGGATACCCTAGTTAGTTATACTAGGCTATACATTTAATAAAAGCTTCATTTTCTTTCACTCCTTTTCATACTTATCTAACATATTAATAACGGATATCCATCCGTTATTCGAGAATAAAGCCAATATTTGATAATATCAATTAAATTTAATATGTTAAATCCCATTTCAGGCAAATGGTTGAATGGAAAATCAATTTAGAATATTTATAACTTAATTTAGGTAACCTACGAGAGGTTTCTTTCCCTTACGCTATTCAATTTTTATTTAATTTTAACTTAAATTTAATATATGGTTGAATAAAGATTTATTGAAAATAATATTAAATTGTTTATATGACCTTCTACTGCAAAAGGTGAAGTATCTTCCAAAAGTGGTTGGTTCTTGGGCCTTGTCCCTTTATTTCTTGAAATTTCGTTGTTCTCTTCTTGCATGGAATCAGTGAAATTCTCTATTTCCGGCGTTTGGGCATTTTCTTGGTCGAGATGATGTTATGAGGATATTTGAGCATCGGTCCATATACCTTTACTCTTCCCTTTCCCATCGAAGCACTTTATATGGTTTTATTACAACATTTTGGATCTTTAATATCGCTTGATGGTAAAACACGACTGCTCGTTAAGGCTGTGGTGACGCTACTCTCGCGTTACCTCGACAAAGGCACGCATTCTTCTTCAAAAGACCAAATTTATACGTCATGACGTCCATCTTAAATTTTAAATCCATGGGAACTCCGTTACCATAGTAATCATACTGTTTATTTTCTTCTCTATTACATAAATATTTAAATAATAGAAACGTTGTAAAATTCGTAGTTCTGAGCTGCAAAACGATGTCATTATTTTCAATATTATTTTATCAATATTGTATTACAAAACGTCCTTTATACATTTATATGGTTGGAAACAGTATATTTGCCAAGGACAACAATGCTTCTAACCACTGGCGATGCCGTAAAGCAATATGCAGGATTATCTCTAGAGACCAGCGTACTGACGTAATTGGAATTTCGAGAAAAATTTATTCTAATATTATCGAGAGGGGAGCATTGTCAATCCAGGCAAATGAGATTTTACCCCATCAATCACGCGACATTGTATCTTTGCTTACATATTTATATGGAGTAAATTTATTTTTATTGACAAAACGATTTATCTTCTTTTCAATGAACCCTTCACTGTATCTATTCACACTTTAATTGTATGAGTTTGAAAAATAAACCCGACATACGTTTGTATTTTTCTTAAAATTAAAAGTAAAAGAATTTTGAGTAAATTTAAAAGTTTAGTTGATTATATAATATAAAACGTTTTGTGTATAATGCTGTTCAGTTTTCAAAAATTATTCGTTACACTCTTCTCTTACATTCTCGTTTATTTAGATTTTTCTTATTTATTATCATTTTAATGTTTTGTTACTAGATAATCTTCATTACAGCTAACAGGGTCATCAAATAACTCAAAAGCCCAAAATAGAAGAAGCGCTAGGTTCTTATCCTATAATTGTTATTGGCATAAACCATTAGGTATTTTTCTTTGTATATACTGAATACGTTTATTGAACAAACGAAAATATTGCGCAAAATCTCCAAAGTAATAGCGGTAAAAAATAATTCACAATATAAATAAAAAGAATATCAATAATTGAACATTTAAGAAATAAATAATTTTTAAAGAAAAATTTGTTATCTCTGCCGATTTAATCTTGCATGGGTATTATTTGTGATATGGAAGATAATTGTTAAAAAAAAGTCAAAATTTACAAACAACTCTATAATATAATGTTCTTACTCGGCATAAAAGGTATTGTGAAAGCAAAAAGAGACATACTATTTTCAACGAAAATAAAACCATCGATATAGAATAGACAAATCTAAAGGTAGGTAAGAAGACATCTCACAAAAACCAAGAATAAACTATATACGGGCACAGATAGCTTCCAAAAGATATATCTTGTTTAACCTCTATGATTCCTACCGCAATTATGAGTGGAGATCATTTTTTGGAATAAAGGAGTCTAAATCAATTTAACACAGTGGTTTGTAAGAAAGAGAGTGGGTGGATTTAGGATTTTACCATTTATATGTTCTTCATAAACGAATGTTAACCATATTTCAAACAATTTAATAAATAATATTATAACCATTTACATCACGTGTGAGTGCTAGTAATATTGAAATATATGTGTATATATTTATATATACTTGAATAGTAAAGTATACCTTCATATTGCAACCGCGTTTGTTAAAAATCGTTCAAGAAGAAAAAGACGGGGAAACGAAGGAGAGTTGTAGTCTGAGAACCTGTCTTCCGACCTAAATCTGAGGTCGGAAGAAGAATTCTAGATAGATAAACAGCAGGGAATAATTTATTAAATAATATACGTAGATTTGTTAAACTTTATAGCGTTTTTAACGTTTCATGTACCACACGTTTTGTTTGTTTTTAGTACAGTGTATATTAAACTGTTATTTATATAATTTGTAACCCTTAGGAAAAAAATATCTATATTAAATATGTATTATAACTGTTTTTCCGTGATGACAAAAACACTGTTTATTTTGGATTATATGAAAATATATAATTAATAAATACTTTTCTCTAATTAATACAAGTATAATATCAATTATATAATGTTTTACTTTTATAAAATGTTTTATAAAATCCATTTGCCCTGTATGTTTATAAAAGTATTATTTTCATAAAGTATTCATTAAAATGTTTCCCGGCAGGAGGTTACAAAGCTATTTCTCAGCTTTATAAAGGGTAAAACACCCCTAGGAATATATGGCAACCGTTGAGGTTAAATTTGCCCTAGGCAAACTCACACCACACACATTGTGGTCGTCTCTCCCGCGACCCTTACTTCGGTTTAAATTACTGTAAAATGTACAACGTATGTTAGAACGTTAGGAGAAATATATGTAAAGCGAAAACACGACTAAATGGATCTCTGCTTTTAAAAGCAATATTTAGCGGCTTTAACAAGTTCTTGTACTTATTGACGGTTATCTACTAAAATAAATTAGATCTGGTGTGAAACTACGTCATATGTACTTACACGTTCCTTTCGTCAACATATTAAAATTGTTTTCATAAAAGTTATTTTATTATTACGAAACGTTTACACATGTTTTCAATGTATGATATCAATGTTTAATTCCAAGAGACGAAAGTCTAATGTAACATTTGCTATACAAGCCTCCCTAGTAACCAAACATTGATACGACTTTATAAAACGGCACAGGCAGTTTGTGGGACCGTTATTTTGCTTTCAGTTAACAGTTACTGTTTATATACCTGATTGAAAATGTTTTATGGCCTGTGGAAAACCAGTCGCATTCAAATACTCGTCAAAAACTAGAGTTTGTTGAGTATTTTAAAACTAGTAAATATAACAAAATATAATTCCAATTTAAACATTTGGTCAGAATATTAGTTTGTTATGCCATCGAAGTTAATTAGTTTTGATCCAAAATTAAGTTTTTGTTTAAAATAATCAAAATATAACAGAGATGTGTTGGTATAAGAATGACAAATTTGTAGGAAAACATATAAATCGTGTGTCTTTAAATTTCATTGTTAATCATTATATATATTACACAGGTCAACAAAAAAAAAATTTGAAAACCTTTTTGACATTAATAGCTGATTTTTATAGCTTTTTATGTGCTGAATCCAAATCTGGTCTTAGTTTTTTTGTATCACCCATAGTTTTTGAACAATTTGCTTTTTGTTATATAGTTTAAAATCTCTATATGGTATATGGTAAAATTAATGAAACTCTATGTCAAATCACAAGCATGGTTTTTATTTACAGTAGGTTACTTGAAATAATAATAAAGTGTAGTAATGTAGGTTTCAGTAGTCAGATGGAATTGGTTTATACTTCCTTTCTCTTTTTTCTTTGAAGCTTCTTGTATAGCTTTTTCTGCGATGAGTCGCATGTTGAGCTTCTCGGTGAAGCGACCAACAGTAGTCCCCCATCATGTTGATGTTCCAGCGGCCCTGGTCGCGTTTTTTCATCAATTTAATATCTTGGTGAAAACGCTCACCCTGCTCCTCACTAACATCTCCCAAATTTTCCGGGAAGTAATCAAGATGACTGTTCAAAAAATGAACTTTCAGGCTCATCAAGCATCCTAATATCTTAAACTTCTTCAACATGTTAGCTACAATAGTACCATATTCTGGGTCTTTTGCATTTAATAAGAATTTTGTAACAACTTGCTTGAATGACACCCATGCTTCTTTCTCATTTATCGTCATTGTGGTTTCAAAGGTAACATCGAACATCATTTTTCGAATGTCGGGTCCTACAAAGGCGCCTTCTTTAAGTTTAGTTTCTGAAAGTTTTGGAAACCTTTGTCAGAGATACTTGAAACAACGTCCATCTTTAGGCAATGCTTTTACAAATTGTTTCATGAGGCCTAACTTTATATGTAGAGGTGGTAAGAGAATGTTTTTAGGATCTACAAGATTTTTGCGGAGAATGTTCTTCTCGCCAGGTTTCAAAGACTCCCTGGACAGTTCTTTGTGCACCAATGTTGATCCCTAGCTCTACTGTCCCATTCACACAAGAAACATGGGAATTTAGTGGAACCACCTTGCTGACCAAGAAGCATGCATGTTACTTTTAAATCGCCACATATCATCCAACCATGAGCACAATAGCCAATTTTATTCAACACTATTTCTAGGTTTTCATAGCTCTCTTTCATATGTACAGAATGGCCAACAGGTATAGATAAGTGTTACCATTGTGTAATAAAACAGCTTTTAAACTAGTTTTCGATGAACCAATAAACAGCTTCCAGTCTTCTTTTTTGTATTCAACACGGAACTCGTTCATCAGACCTGGATTGTCTGAGCAGTACACTAAATCGCCTTCTTGTACAAAAACCTAAATTTGCTGATCTCTCTTCCTATACATATATATGCTGGTTCCAACTGCCAACAAATTCTTTTCTTTTAGTCTAGAACCAAGCAATTCAGCTTTTTCTTTTGTTAACCCAAGATGCCTAACCAAATCGTTAAGCTCGATCTGCGTAAACAGTTAGGCTCTATATTCCTGCAGTACAATGGAACTCTTTATCATCTTGCTCATCTAGCTCGACTGTACATCAGAAAACATTTCAGTTGGAACAGGTTCTGGGACCGGTAAATCTACATTGTGCTCTACTGGTCGAATGGCGGATATTACGTTAGGGTAGCTTAT
This sequence comes from Prosapia bicincta, assembly GCA_036971475.1. NCBI lineage: Eukaryota > Metazoa > Arthropoda > Insecta > Hemiptera > Cercopidae > Prosapia > Prosapia bicincta. The sequence continues at coordinate 182,695,401 of JBAIZL010000005.1, read as the reverse complement.
TACCTTCTTGTTTTTCGAGTTATGGCCAGTAATATCAATACTGCAAAAGTAGCAATCATCAACGTGGTTTCTAGGTCCCCTCCATACCATAGGAACAGCAAACTTAAAGGTTTTTTTCTTCTTTCTTGACCATTTTCTAAGATCTTCAACGCAAACATAACATACCTTATGCCCAAGACTTATCCAGATCACCAAGTTTAATTCCAAAATATGAAAAATAAACCTTTTTGCACAAAGTCTGTTATGTTTCTTTGGTGTTTTTTAATAACAAACTCACCACAAATATAACAAAAACTGTCAGCAGAGTTCTTACAACCGCGATTAGACATTTTACTGAGTACATGTACTGGAAAAAAGAAAGTGAGGTTAGGTTGGCAGTAAACAATACATCAGCTGTGAACAGAAAAATATATTCCCCCTTTTTCTGGACAGTAAATGTGTTTCAGCAGTGCTGCCAACTCTTCTACAGCCAGTACAAATTATTTTACAATTCCATTTGAACTAAATAAAAACTGTTAAATTCTTTAAAAAATAACAAAATTTAATAAATGTATGTGCAAATGTGAAAAACATGGTGGGTGATACAGCATAATAAGTGTCAAATTTGGGTTTATCACCCTAAAAAACATAAGAATAAGGTGTTTTAAGAAAAAACGTTTTTCCATCGTTGGTCTGTGTTATTTTTAATGAAAACAATATTTTGTTGCATCACAATAATTTTTATAAATTTCGTATAAAATACACTCGCTCACTAATACAATAGACACACATATAGAAAGAGAGAGAGAGAGAGAAAGAAAAATAATAGACAGAAACAAGAACTTTGTAGACCAAGGTAAGATAAATGTATATATGTATATATTACATATTATATATAAACATAAAAAAACAAGATACATAGACAAGATTGAGAGGAAAAGATAGGCAAAGAGAGAGTGGGGGTGGAGTGAAAGATAGGGGCAAGACTAAAAGAGGTAGATAGACAGACAGACAAACAGAGAGAGGCAGATATAGAGTGAGGAAAAGAGAGAAAACAAGAAAGAGAAATAGTAGGAGAGAGCTCGTGTGAGTGTAAAGAGACAAAGAAATAGAGACATAAATATTAATTTCATTTTAGACTGCTTAGAATTATAGCAGTAAAGTGGAATTTCATTTTTAAATTTTGTATTATTTGTAATTAGTTTATATATTATTGGCTAATGTATATTGACAATCTAGTATTTTTAAAATATAAAATGAACATAATAGGGCTTACAAAAATTACTAATATATATTTTTATTTACTATACTATAACAAACATTGTAAGAAGAAAATTAGAGCCTTGTAGCTAGACAGTAAACATAAGATATTAAACTTTGCAGAGAGACGCTCCGGGACATTTAATGTAATTGTTTTCTAACTGGGGCAGCATACGTGTCTGATAGAATCCCTATTATTAAATTGCTTTTCTATATAATAGAGGTCTTAGTAATTTTATGTAAAAGATTTGAAAAAAATGAAATTTTTCAAAAGATTATACAACAGTGGTCGAATGATAAATACAATTACAACACACATCCACAAGCCCGCACATACACACACAAACATATATATATATATATAATACGTTTTCTTGTTTAATAATTTAAAACAACATAGGTTATTCAAATACATGAATATTCTTGTATTTGAATAACCTATGTTGTTTTAAAATATATTTATATATGTATATATATATATATATATATATATCATAGTTTTAACTATTTACCTTACAAGCCTATTAAAAAAATGCATAGAGTACTAATAATTGTACAAATGCTTTCTACAGCAAATGTGATGAATAATATAATTACATTTACCTTTGTTCAGATGCGGTTTTGTGTTGTCGTTAAAAAAAATAACCATTAAAAAAATATTAATTCATTAAAATTAATGATTCAAATTAAAAAACATAATATTTAGTATTTTTAGCAACTGTTTACAAATACATCTATTTTTGTGTCAACAAGTATTTGTTTATATTTTGAAGCTTCAAACAAAAAATGAATTTGCATCATTAGTTAACTTTTAATTTTTAATTTTGTAGTTAAAACAAAATAAGACTTATTTGTTAGTAGTAAATTAAACCATCTATATATTGTTACTGTTTCTTCATGAAAGGATTAAAGAGTAAATAATAAATTACTTAATGCCATATGTAATAGCCCATTTCTCAAAAATCTTCGTTATTCTGCTACATGTTCATATTGTTATGAAGGTTAATGTTATCTTCTTTATTAGCTTTACTTTCCTTGATGGTTTCATACCTATGTTTCATAATCTTTATTTCAAAAAACAAGCATTTCTCTTCAATAAAATTGTGTCTAATTGTCTGCAGTAGACGAATTTCCTGCCTCTTGAAGTCTCCTGCCTATTGTTACTAATAGAGCCTATAAACTGCCAATGATACAATACCGTAATGCTTACCAGTAAAAGAATATCCACACATACTTTTATTGTCACATTTTCAATCATTCATATATATATATATATATATATATATATATTAATATATTTATATATATATATATATATATATATATATATATATATATATATATGCTGATACTTATTCCTTCACAGATGGAAAAATATGATGAATAGTTACTATCTGAAGTACATCCGTTCATTCTGCAGTCCATTCTACAGTAGAAGAGCGAGTCTACTATTGTTGGGTTCACCTCGTCAATGCTGGATGAGATTCTAGCGAAACGTCGGAACTGCGAATTTATGGACTGCAGAATGAACGGATGTACTTCAGATAGTAACTATTCATCATCATCATATATATATTATCTGTGTGTATGTCACTGAACAATTTCAGCGTTTAGATAGATTTTCATGAAATTTAGTGTGGGTGGTAAAGTGGATTCGAAAATGGTTTAGATTCACAATTTGGTTCTGTAGGCAGCGCTGTGATCGCGTTTTAGATTATTTTCTGTTTTGTCGTAAATCAGTTATTGCGTAAATGCAACTAGATTTAAATTGAACTAATAGATCCAACTATCACCAGTAGACGGCGGTAATCATGTTATGACGTATAGCTAACAAACTAATTGAAAACAGATTTCATCCGCCAATTTTTGTTATGGGCTTAGGTTACTTTACATAACGCCTGTTTAAAACGACGGTTATTTCCTTTACTTTAGATTATAAGTCGAAAAGACTATTGAATTCAAACTTAATAGTCAATATATATATATATATATATATATATATATATATATATATATATATATAATTAATAAATTAAAAATTAAAAAACAAGAATCCTTTTAATGAATATTTTTATTCAAAGCTTTTCACCGATATAATAGTAACAGCATCTTCAAGGGAAACAAATCATATATATATATATATATATATATATATATATATATATATATATATATATATATATATATATATATACATATATATATATATATATATATATATATATATACATACATATATATAAATATATATATATATATATATATATATATAAATTATTTTTACAGAATGAATTTATTTAGTATAAGAAAATGGATTCTACTTTTAGTGTGTGTCATTTGAATGTATAAATAATAGATTCTGGGTAAATATGTTTTTTTTAGAAAGATACGAATTAGGTTATTATTTTTACGCTTAAATTCTATAAATACTTATTGAAAATAAGTAATCTATAATGCATTTTACATACTATAATTGGTATGTTGTTGCTCTTTTGTTATAGTTGTTGTTCAATGATCATAAATACTGAAAAATTTAAGTACAGTTCTTAGTTACATTTATAAATGGATAAGAACCGTATTGGGAGGTAGTCTATAAGTATTCTAATGCACTCATATCGATAAATAGCATAAATACAATACTTTGAAAACATTTCTCCAATGTATATTCTATTTCCAATACAAATTACTCAATTTAAATTGAATTTTTTTCATAACGAGTTTTCTTGTAAATTCTTTTTTTTTTATATTGCAGTAACGCGCGACAGGTATGCTAGTAATATATATTTAAAAGATAATGCTTACATATATATTTGATATACATATATTATATCAAATAAATATATAATATAATGTTTGTATAGCACGTTAAATTCGATGTTCTTTTTTGTTTTGTTTTTACTAGAACATTTCGAAATGTTTTCGTCAAGTGTTACAAACCTTTAATTAGTTTTTCTTCAATATTAAAATTTTTAAAAACCTCATAATAAAATTACTTCCAGTAAAATTTGATTCAATTATGACATCAATTTAAAAAAGACGCAACCTTTGCAGCAATTTATCAATGTCTTTCTGGCAAGATGGATTGCTGGGTCTTCAAGGATTAATAATACGATAGCTCTTAAGGTGCGGTTGTTTTACTAAACATGTTGCAAATGCTTCTTGTACAGTATGAGAATATTTTCTAAGAAAATAGATAATACATTTTAAAAGGGTAAAGTGTATTTCATTAATTCTAATTTTTCCCTAATTCTAATTTTTTTAATAAAATGGAACCGTGACTTGCATTATTTATAACAAGTGCAAGGCATAGATATAAATTAAAAGCATAAACAAGAAAACTTAGTAATCCAATTATTATTGTTTATTTCTATAAAAATGTCGCATTAAAATTTTGGAGAAAGACTATAGAATTTGGTCAAACATGTTTTAAATGATTTCCTTAAATTGGGTGTAAATTGACATTATCTTTCGAGAGATTTTTTAAAATTGAAATAATGGGTTGGTGTATGAATAGTTAGTAGGAGTTGTTTAGGTTTACAAAGACATTTGTCAGTTTTAAGATACAAAGATTTGTTTTAATTGTTACTTTCTTCTTATACAAAAAAAATTATATATATACGAAAGTGTGTCAAACATGATTATATTAGTAATACTTAGATGCTGCAATACAGGTCAGAACGATCAGTTAAGCACGTTTGGGAAGATAAAGAGAAAGGGGACATCTGGTCTTACCTCAGAAGGCGAGAGCTTGAGCATCATCTTCAGTCCTGTCTACAACTAATTCACCATTGATTGATCCGACTTCGCGAAACATTCTATAGATAGAACTTTACAACCTGGAAGAGAGGAAAACAAATCATCCTATTGAAGCCAGAATTGTCAATATTCAACAGGTTATTGTGTTTTATAAATAAACCTTTTTGCAATAATTCACCGTTTAAAGATCATCATACGTAGCTTGATTATATCTTTGTGACGTTTCTACGCGATAATAAATTCGTTGTAATAGTTTACACAATAAATTCTGAAGAATATTAACAAGGTAATAAATATTTGTTCAGCATAGGAAACATTTGAAACATCAAATTAACTTTTTTTTTTATAATGACAAACATTTGAAAACTGAAAACCTAAGAATTTATAAACTAGAATATACTATGGTAAATTAATAAAGTGAAACTGGGATTTATTTCTTTTTAAAGAGATAGTGCCGATAGGTTTCTGAAATAAATATTTCAACTACCTTTTGGAAATGAAAATAAGTTACATTTTAAAGATAGTAAATATATCTTATTAAAATGTTTAGTTTTGCACCTTTAAGAAATATAATTCACTACATTTTAAATGATTTGTAGAAAACAGTATTTTCTTTAACAAAGAATGTTAAAATCTTAGAGAATGACCTATGTACATACATAGATATTCTGACTATGTACATTGAAAATAAATCTTCATGTTCAAATAATACGCAATCAGACTTTAATACATAGAACGCCACCTGACTGCACAGAATAAAATACAGTTATTGGATAGAATAGACCTCCTCCGCTCCAACGAAGAATACATCTTGATAGTATTCTCACAGGAAGCGGACGAAATCACTCGTCTCAATAAAAGGAAATTCCTCAGATACTCTTCGGAGAAAACCTAAATAAAAGCATTTTTATAAACACATATTTGTGCGTGTGTTAGTGTTTGTACAAAATTGTAGTATGTCTTTATTTATAAAAATACAATTACCTTACTATTTATTTTTAAAATCAAATTAACATTTTGCGGTACACATTTCGTTTAGAAATTAAAATTAACGTTATCATGTATAAATCAAGAAAATAAAGAATGCATATGCCTTTAAATTCCTCGTATTAGTGTATAATTTTCTTTTCATTACAGAATATCATTGGCCACAAAGTGCTTGTTAGTGACAAAACCAGAACTAACACACATTTATTTCACAACGAAACGCAATTCAGTGTAACAATATATCAGTAACGTAAACTAGAGGAATATAACTGGAGATCCATGGACTATTACTTTTAGATAAATCTTCTTTCTAAATAAATCTTCTTTCTCGAAATGCAAGACCGAGAAAAACACTTAAAAGTTAGGGAAACTGGTTTTCAAATTTATATCTTTACCTCTGTATTCGCTCATAAGAAGAATAAATCAGTAGTCTATATTGGGGAATGTAGCATATATGTACTGTTCAATCACTTTAAACTTTTGCTAACAGTTACATTTTAATATTGTAATCTTACCTAAAGATAACTAAACATGTATAAATTTAACTCAAATCACAATTAAATCAATTTATTTCTCTTTCTCTCTCTCTCTCTCTCCCTCCCTTCCTCTCTCTCTGTCCCCCTCTCTCTCTCTCTCTCTCTCTCCCTCTCTCTCTCTCTCTCTCTCTCTCTCTCTCTCTCAAGTAAGGGTAAGTGAGATTAGTTAGGTTATACTAGGTTAGGCTAGCTTAGCTTTGGTTAGGTTAGGTGAAACTAAGGCAGCTAAGGCTGGGTTTAGAAGGAAAGCACACGGTTCCATAACGCTACAAGGAGAGGAGTAGACCCTATGAGCATTAGAACAGGAAGTGAACACAAACTATCTCATTGGTTACTTTACAACTACAGTATACATTCACTTTATAAACAGACATTCATAATATCGGAAAGCTAAAGATACTTCATGAAGACACCCCTCAATAACGTTGATTGTTCTCTATACAGTAGGCCTACTTGATGAGACATAGAAACACAAACTCTTATATTATGTGGAGACATCTATCTATCTATAAATATATATATATATATATATATATATTAAAACAACATAGGTTATTCAAATACAAGAATATTTATTAATTTATATCCAAAGCTTTTCGTTTGTAAACAGTACCAACATCATCAGGAATGAAAATTACAGTAACTGATTATTGTAATTTTCATTCCTGATGATGTTGGTACTGTTTACCAACGAAAAGCTTTGGATATAAATTAATAAACATTCTTGTAATTGAATAACCTATGTTGTCTTAAATTAATAAAAAGAAAACTTATTTTATATTATATATATATATATATATATATATATATATATATATATATATTTTAAAACAACATAGGTTATTCAAATACAAGAATATTTATTAATTTATATCCAAAGCTTTTCGTTTGTAAACAGTACCAACATCATCAGGAATGAAAATTACAGTAACTGATTATTGTAATTTTCATTCCTGATGATGTTGGTACTGTTTACCAACGAAAAGCTTTGGATATAAATTAATAAATATTCTTGTATTTGAATAACCTATGTTGTCTTAAATTATTAAAAAGAAAACTTATTTTATATTATATATATATATATATATATATATATGTGTGTGTGTGTGTGTGTGTGTGTGTGTGTGTGTGTGTGTGTGTGTGTGTGTGTGTGTGTATGTGTGTGTGTGTGTGTGTGTGTGTGTGTGTGTGTGTGTGTGTGTGTGTGTGTGTGTGTATGCGTGTGTATGCGTGTGTGTATGTATGTATTTGTGTATATGTGTATATATGTGAGTGTGTGTGTGTGTGTGTGTGTGTGTGTGTGTTGTGTGTGTGTGTGTGTTTTTTTTTATTTTTTAACGTTGACCATTGTGGAATAATTGTTTAGAATTAGCATATAGCATCTCTCTCTCTCTTTCTCTCTTTCTCTCTCTCTTTATCAATCTATCTATCTATCTAACTCTCTTTATAGGTCTATATATATATATATATATATATATATATATATATATATATATATATATATATATATATATGCAATGTTGTTGACTGAAGAGGAGAGGGGGTTGTCTGCTGTGATTGGCCAAAATGTCGCTGTTGTTTCTGAAAATTTACTGTTATTGGTTGTCATTGGTTGATTTGACGCTGTCACTGGCTCTACCCATTAACGTCATGTGTGGGTCTTTGATTTGTGTCAGGTTTCAAGTTAGTAATAAGGATGTGAACAGTAGACGCTATATCGCAGTCGGTAGTTTGCTCTTAATATCATAGGAGTTTATTTTAAAATAAAATGAATCTTCCAAAAAGAGAATGTGAGGTATGGAATTATTTCACCAGTGTGGTATGGCTGCCTGTTATTGGTAAATACATAGCAGTCTCAGTATCCCTTGTCACCAGTACTAAAGTCACCGGTAAAAGTTACTGATCCAAACCTGTCGCTGTCACTAATATCACATATCCGTTAAATTCACGGATATGTAAATATATATATATATATTAAAACAACATAGGTTAGTCAATTCCTGATTACGTTATTTTCATTCCTGATGATGTTGATACTGTTTACCAACGAAAAGCTTTGGATATAAATTAATAGGTATTCTTGTATTTGAATAACCTATGTTGTTTTAAATTATTAAATAAGAAAACGTATTTCATATTTATATATATATATATATATATACACAGTAACAATTCGCATGATATTACCATTTTAGCAGGTGGGTTTGGGCACAGAAATAAAATGTGTTTTGTAATATAGTTAGTTTGGTACTTTAACATATGCCTATATTAGAGAGTGTTTGGAAAACTAAAATAATAAATAATTTCCCAAATATATATAGAGCTCTCTTCCTCCCACCATCTCCCTCTTCCTCCCTCTCTCTTACTCTCTTTCTCCCTCTCTCTCTCTCAATATATAGATATATATATATATATATTATTATTACAATAAAAATATTGAAAAGAACCCCAATACCACAAAAATACTATTTTTGTGGTTTTGGGGTTCTTTTCAATATTTTTATTGTAATATATTGTACCACTGTGCTCTTGATATTGTGTATATATTATTATTATTTATTATTTTAGTTTTCCAAACACTTTCTAACATAGGCATATGTTAAAGTACCAATCTAACTCTATTACAAAACACATTTAATTTCTGTGCCCAAACCCACCTGCTAAAACGGTAATTTCATGTGAACTGTTACTGTTTATTACCTTATTTATATGCAAAAATTATAACCATTTCACAAACTCTCTCTTGTGCGAAATACAGAAAATTACATTGCAAATTCAGTATTTGTCCCCAACGTGCAATAAATTTAAACAAAACATTTGTAAAAACAGCGAATCACTTCCAGTTACCTCGTTTAGGGTCAGGTCATACAAATTATATTTTTCACGTAATTATAACCTCCCTGAAGTATAGTAGGTGTTTTAGTAACCTGATTTACTATATTTGTAGAACTACTGACATTGCGTTTTCATTTAACTAGGTATTGTTTATTCCTTAATTTTAAATAAATGTCCTATTTATTATAAGTTTAACATTGGCTCTAAATATCTCAATCTGTTTTATATATTAAACATTATAATATATATATATATATATATATATATATATATATATATATATATATATATATTTATATATATATATATATATTTATATATATATATATATATATATATATATATATATATATATATATATATATATTTATATATATATATATATATTTATATATATATATATATATATATATATATATATATATATATATATATATATATATTTATAAATATATAAAATACGTTTTCTTGTTTAATAATTTTAAACAACATAGGTTATTCAAATACAAGAATATAAATAAATAAATATTCTTGTATTTGAATAACCTATGTTGTTTTAATATATATATATATATATATATATATATATATATATATATATATATATATATACATTATCGAATTACAAACTTTAACAAGTACAGTCAATTTGATTAAACGATATAATCGTTTCATACTTTTTAATTGTAACTTTCTTCCACGAATTATTGGTCGCTTCTATAGGTACCTGCCGAACAGATATCTAAAGTACTTCCTGGACACGTGAGTAAATTACAAGCCTGTAGTTTGTGTTTCCGGCTTGCGATTCTCCCCAAGATTAGAGACGCCGCCCATTTCTCTCGGATAATGAGACTCTTATGAACAGCATTTTATCCTTTAAATAGAGCGGACAAAGTAAGGCATAGTACAAAAGTTGTCGTAAAGATAAAATAATATATCTAAAGCTTTATTTTTTCAAGAAGATAGAATTAATTAAATTTGGGTGTTGTGTGTAAGAGAAACACACAAATAAAAGTGTTGCTAAAATACCGTTAGAAATAGTTTGGCAATGGTCTTAAGATTGCAAAAAAAGTATACGTTAACCGTCAAGTAACGGTATAAACTTTAAAACTAGAGGTTACAGTTGATATGGTATTGGTTGTATTTGAAAAGGTGTTTTGTGATTGGTTGAAAATTACCAGATGGGGGAATAGGATGCTAGTGTGACAAGAACGAACAACCGGAGCGCAATGACTTGATTCCGAAAATCTACGGTGGTAGGACAAGCGAGTAAGAAAGAGATAAATCTATTTGGGAAAAGGGATTTTTTATAATAACAAAGCAATGTTATTACAAGAATCGTTAAGTGTAAAGAAAGTAGTGCAGAGAAGCGAGTCGAGGAATGTGATCGAGAAGGCGTGTCCAAGAATACCACCATCCCAACCATTAAGAAGTCCAATGATAACTACGCCCGTTCCGTGAGCCACAGATATAAATTAAATACATAATTTTATTGTGATAATTGAGTAACATTTTACTCAAACCACTAAACACTTTTTCAAATTTAAATATTCAGAATATAATATATATAATATAGGTTTTATCAATAAGCCCTTATTAAATTGTCATTTACGGATCATTCAGATTACAGTAACCTTTTAAACGACCCATAGTAAAAATAAATAAATGTTATTATTGCGGCATTAATTAGGATTTGAGCTCAGCTAGGTAAATATGTTGTAGTTGTTTTGTAAACTTTTTTAAAAGAACGAATTAAAGTAGAGTTTGTCACCTAACTGTGTGTTATTTCCATTACCTAGTTAGAAGTGTTCAAGTATATTTTTTTGTATTTATTAAACATAAAGAATTATGGTATACTATAGTAAAAATAATATAAATTACCATAATACATATATTAGGTGAAGTGCTATGTATAACATAATATAAACTGTAACGCCTGTGTGAAAGTGTAATGTTTTGTAAATCACACTTATTTAAAATAAGGATATAGTGTAAGTACTCCTGTCTTGAAAACGGAAGAGTTAGAGTTTCCGGATCACGATCGCTACCAAAAGGTAATCAACTATAATATTTATTGTATAGTCTTAAACGTAGTTTTTCTGAAATTGATATGTACATATTCTTCAACATGTTCTAAATTGCCTTCAAAATTATTTTCTAATTTCTTTTCGTGATCAACATTCAACTCATTGAGTAAAAAACCTTAGACTCTTCTAATTTTGGCAAATAAAATTTACATATATAGTGTAAGCTGTATAGGATTATAATCCACGGTTTAATATTCATAGCAACTTAAAATCTAATCAGTGCCATCCGGGAAAGCCCCTAACTTTGAATTGTTTGGTATTTCGAGAGAATGTCCCCTCTTTAGATAATTAGGGAACTAAACTTATCCGATTAAGCTAAGCTAATGTTTTGTTTGCGAACTTTACGCTATTATATTATGGTTATTATTTTTAAATAGGTTTTAGAAATGCATGTAGGTAGTTTGATCTGTTCTTCTTTACTCTATGATAACTTCTTTAACCTACGATAACTCTTCCAGACCTTCTTCAGCTTGCATCAGGATTTCTTAAACTTACTGTAGGTTTCTGTAGCTTCAAATAGGTCTTCTTTAACCTAAGATATGTCTTCCAGCCAATCTTCAACTTGCTATATTTTTTTTAACTTTTGCAACTTTTATTTAAATTATGATAGGTTTTCTTTAACGTACGACAGCTTTTCCAGCTTTTCTTCAAATTCCTACAGGATTTCTTGCACTTACTTTAGGTGTCTCTGACTTCCGATAGGTTTTCGTTTACCTACGATATGTCTTCCAGCCGATCTTCAACTACCTATATTATTTGTTAAACCTACTGTAGGTTTTCTTTAACCTACGATGGGTCTTGTTCAGCTTATGATAGGTCTTCATTAACTTACAATAGCTTATACAGCTCTTCTTCAACTTCTTACAGGATTTCATAAACTTAATGTACCTTTGCTTGCGATAGGTGTTACTTAACTTACGATAGGTCTTCTAGCTCTTCTTCAACTTTCTATAGGATTTATTAAACTTACTGTAAGTGTTCTCTAGCTTGTGATAGTTGTTGTTTAACTTACGATATGTCTTCTTTACCTTACGGTTTGTCTTCCAACTCTTCTTCAACTTGCTACAGGACTCCTAGAACTTACTGTAAGATTTCTTTAGATTGCAACGGTGTTGTTTAGCTCACGATAGTTCTTCTATATTTTACGATATGTCTTCCAGCTCTTATTCAACTTGCTACAGAATTCCCTAGACCTTCTCTAGGATTTCTTTGGCTTATGATAGGTGTTGTTTAGCTCACGATAGGTCTTCTATATTTAACGATATGTCTTCCAGCTCTTCTTCAACTTGCTACAGGATTCCTTAAACCTTCTTCAGGATTTCGTTAGCCTATGATAGGGGTTGTTTAGCTCACGATAAATCTTCTATATTTTACGATATTTCTTCCAGCTCTTCTTCAACTTGCTACAGGATTCCTTAAACTTACTGTAAGATATCTTTAGATTGCCACAGGTGTTGTTTAGCTCACGATAGTTCTTCTATATTTTACTATATGTCTTCCAGCTCTTCTTCAACTTGCTACAGGATTCCTTAAACTTACTGTAAGATTACTTTAGATTGCCACAGGTGCCGTTTGGTTCATGATAGGTCTTCTTTATCTTAGAATATGTCTTTTATAACTTTCTATACATGTTTTTTTTAAAGTGATGGTAATGTAACCAATTTAAAAAGATATAGTCCTGGCAGAGAATGTTTTATTATGTAATATGCAATAAATAAATTTGGAAAAATACATTTAAAACATTTTGAAAACTTAAAATGTAGGACCTTAATATTAAAGTTATATAAATTTAGAAAAACAAATTTGAAACAACAACTCGTTGATGAAGTTATTAAGAAAAATGTAGTGGTTGAGATTATTTCTTTAAGCGGGATAAATTCTTTTTCTTAAGGATTGGAAAACCTCCGACTGGTAATTACATTAAAAACAAACGTAGGCTACTTGTGAATGAGACTTCGGTATGAATATGCAAATTTATTGGTTCATTATTGTCACCTTCAAACTTTAGCGCAGCTCATTTACATGTGTTTAGGTCTGAACGATAGCAGTTAATTACAACCTGAGGTCAGCTACATGTTGTGACTTTGATTTCTATAAGGTCAATGTAAAAAAACCATAAGTGTCACGGTTACATCCCACACACTCTCTCTCTCTCTCTCTCTCTCTCTCTCTCTCTTACACACTGTGTACAAACATATATATATATAAATATATATATATATATATATATATATATATATATATATATATACACATATACATAAAACTTTATAAACTTACAATTTTACATTACTATAAATTGTGTTACGACATATTTAATTTTAACAACTATAATAATAAATATAATTAAATAATAAAAATATATACAACTCACAAATATACAATTTTTTATTTCAAACGCGTTTCGACGACTACTTTGTCGTCATCTTCAGTGAAAATACACAAATGAAACTAACTAAAAAATATGTATATATTAAACATAACCTATAAAGTTTTATAGGTTATGTTTAATATATACATATTTTTTAGTTAATTTCATTTGTGTATTTTCACTGAAGATGACGACAAAGTAGTCGTCGAAACGCGTTTGAAATAAAAAATTGTATATTTGTGAGTTGTATATATTTTTATTATTTAATTATAACTTTCACTCACAAGCCAGCTCGAATATTATATATAATAATAAAGTTTACTTACGCGAACTAATTAAGTGACGCGTAAAGTTGGACCGCGCCCCGCTTGATGCACAATAGCGTATAATCTTTATTTAATTTCTTAACGCTTTTGTAATTTGTAGAGTAAAATTAGATATAATTGTTTTCATAGTTTTCCAACCTTCGTGTGAACTTTCTGCAACGGCAGTTAAAATTGATTTGTTATATCGTTGACTAGATATTTATGCAAGTTCCATTATTTTTAGTAGATTTTAAATATGCTTTTCTTTATTTAGAAAAATACTTTCCACAGCTCTAATTTGTTTTTAGGAAATGTGTATCAGAAAGATATGCATTTAGGAGGTAATGCTTAATAAGGGGGTAATGGGAATAATGGGAGAGTCAAACAAGGTACACAATTGTCTTAAGTCTAAAGCACTTTGATTTTACAGGAGCAATGCCTGATACAAAAAGTTGTCTTATGTGTTATCATAACATTTATAAAATTCCCCATTGAATATTTTCCGTAAAACGTATTAGGTTTAATATAATAGTTTGTTTGTGAATAGATATTAAAAACATAAAATTACTTTGAATCGCTTTGGTTTTTATTTTAAGAAAAGTTGTAGGTGCCCAGACCAAAACTTGATAAGAGAAGTATAGCCGGTTATACTTTGCAGCACAGGTTTCAATCATTTTGGCAAACTGATCGAGATATCTCTTCTTTCAACGCTTATTCATCCATCGCTCCAGATTTATATCTTCAGCGGAATTGCTTTCTTTCCAAATTGTGTTTGCCTTTAAGAAATCGTTTGCTTACTGCTTACATAAACGCTTTTAATGCTACATTTAATCCGTAGTTCTAGTCAAGGTAGCATTGTAAATACTACTAGCTCGGTTGTTTTATTAATAGTATCTTTAGATTTATTATACATTAACGATTAGTTTTACAATATTTTTCTTACAGGGTTTAATATTTTCTAGATATTTGTATTATGAGTGTAGTAATATTTAACACCTCAATATTAGTATTAAAAAAGTTATTTTTTAAACAACTCTTTTACAACAATTAAAATCTTTGTTTTACAGACAATCTTCTTAGTACTATAATAGTTATTTTTACAAAATATTAAGTACTAAAAGTGTAAAATTATGGATCATATTTTTAGTCGCATTTACGACTATAGTGAACATTTTACAGGCAATACTTATAGTTTTTTAACGGTAATTGACTTTTTTATTATAATGATTGGTTTATACAGTTTTTTTAATACAATTACTACCTTAAAAACAATATTTTAACACTTGCCTATAGTAGTACTTCATTTGATTGCTGAAAACGGTCGTTTCGGGTGTTTTAAAAATTACAACTCAAACCGTAACTGATCTCTGTTATAAAAACTAGTAACTCAAGTAGAAGATGGAATCAAATCATATGATTATTGCTTTTATTTTATTGGTTATTTAGTAGTATTTTACACATTTTAATGGCTTTTATAGACTACATTTTGTACAATATAATGATGAAAAAAAATTTCTTTTTTAATTTTTATATAATATTTATAAAAGAAAATCTTAAGAAAGAATGATAGAACCCGATTCTTAAAAAGGAATGTCAATAGAACGAGGTTAAAATTGCTGATATTGGTTTTGCATCAGAAACGTGACTAGCAGACATTACTGATAAGTCGCTAGTGTTATTATGGTTACAGAATGAAGAAACACTAAACATTAAACTGTCATAAGTACTTATAAATCATGTTCCTTTACCATGTGGTAATCATTGGTGTTCTTTTCGCTACAAGTAGCGAATTAGTAAAGAAAGAAAAGTAACGAAGAAACAAAATAGTATGTTACACAGTACATACAACATTTAAACAGAGCTGCTATACATAAAATAAAACTTTCCAGTATTTCTTTTTTGATGAAATAGAGTGAAAGGATAATCGTTATATTTTTTTCTTTTTAAGGCTTGGCGCCGGTATCATTATTAGAGCTTACAAAGGTACGATTAAAGTAGGGACAAACACCCCACTGATAGAGCATCTAAGAGTGAAACAGACATAACGCGGGAAAAGTCACATTTCAGATATAGGCCTACTAATGTGACACTGCACACGTAAAAATGCATATTTACCAACCACCTGAAGTATTTTAATTAGCTCGACACTGGTTAACTATTCACGATACCACCATCCTTAGTCATTTCTCCGCTACACAAAGTAACTAGTGACAGGTTGTACCTATGCAAACTTAAGCAAATAGAAACAGTTGTTGTGTACAGAGCAATATAGTAAAAACTATAAATGTAGGAAATAACTCAACACAAAATTTAAATGCTACATCGGTCTATCTGTAATCTTTTTGTAGTTTTCAATATTTCTTATTGCATTGGGTACTAAATACTTTAAAACAATTAATCGTTTATTTACTTCAAATTTAAACTATATTTTGAAATTTATTAACTTCATTATAAAGTTTGTTTATTAGTTTGTATAAACCATGCATTAAACAATGCTGAGATGCATATCCCAACGCCTCTGCTTTCTTTGTAACCACACGATGCGTCAACCTTTCAAGCCATCTACCCTGTCTGAGCTCATCCACTCTCTCAGAACTCTCAGAATACCTGTCCGTCCGGGCTCTCACCGATTCCCCTAGACCTCTCCACAGGACAACGCTCCAAAGTCCTAATCGACCCCTTCCCACATTAATTCTTACTCCACCGAAACCTCCCTCCTTCGCAGTTCCCCGCACCTTCAGTTCAGGAAAATAGTAATAAACCTTTCTCTATTCTGTCTAGTTATTGTTTAACTGCCCATAGGCAAACTAGAATGGTTTAACGTTATATTACTACCTTTCTAGTCCCTAAAACACTTAGTTTCAAGTTATTACTTTAAAATTAAAAAGTCATCCAATTTCTCCGAAGTGTTAAAAATGGCAGCCCCCCCCCCCCCGTATGTCTATCTTCTATTAGTTCCAACCAATTATATGCCCTTCCAAACGGAAACTCCCCCATCTGTTACCTACAGCCCTGGTACAGTAATTTACCTGCAGTAGTTGTTAATCAGTATAGACGCTGCAAAACCCACACGAACCACCAAACGCCTCTTTTTCCGTCTGATGACTTTAGAATAAGTTTAAAATCACTAATATTTATTTAATGAAAAATAATAAGTTGAACTGTATAAATTATAAGGTAAATAATCCATAGCGTTGTTGTCACTGCTAATCTTCATAAATGTTAATTTATTATAGTTCATATTTCCATTTCATTTTAAAAATCAGCTATTATTTCATCCATTAAACTAAATTTTAGAAACACTTAATAAAATTGCCACAATAAACAAAGTTATTACCTAATTTCATATGGTAACAAAAAGAATGAAACAATATATAACTAACACATAATGTCTATGTAGCGCGCACATGTGAAACAACCGTTTCTAAAATTGCATGACGAGAATTACAAATAAATATTTCAAAGCAAGCTCCAACATAATTCCATTACTTATATTTTTATTTTTAATATGTTAAAACACGAAGCCCGGTACAAACAGATGGAAAACTAATATGTTCTACGCTCTCCATAATGTTGTAATGCTTTTATGAAACTCTTCATAACCAAGCGAGAATACATGGAGTTATCATGGTTGAAACAGTTCATCTGTAACGGACGTGGGTATTTAAAGCGACTTCAGTGTACAGCTTATTTTACAGTTTGAGCGAATGGAACAACACTCTCTGCGCATAAGCTGCTTATTGTAAATCCCCAGCTGTTCCTGCTTTTCTGAGCGTTGAACATTCATACACAAATTTATTAAATTTTCCTTAAGTTTAAACGCCGTCGAATGGAATTTATTTAAATGTAAATTCTACATTTTATTTAGCAAAACTGATAATATAATGTTTTTTTGTTTCTGTTGAATAAAACTAATATAAAATATGTTTATTTTATTTTAATTAAAATTAATATTTAAAAAAAATAGAAATAAAAACTTGAAGGCATTTGCGTTTTCTGAAATGGCTAAGTAAATTTAATCTTCTATACACAGGTATATAGTCATATTACAAACATAATGATTTCGCAATATTTACTTTAATCTCTTCAGTACGAAAAGAAGTAAAACATTCAAGAACACATTTTAATTGAAGCTACCAACTCTTATCTATAAACATTCAGATTTCAATCCGGGAAGAATTAGTCTTATTTTTATGTTAAAAATATACTTCAATATTATGCATCGTTACAAATAAAGTGACACAATATAAAAATAACAATTGTTTTACAAGGTTTATATATTTAGGCAAAGAAATAATTTTTTTTAATTATTTGAAGTTTTTTTCAGCTTTCAAAAACTTTAATATTATTGTATATTTCTTCTTCTTAACATTATTTATTTCCTGACCTACTTAAAAAAATGTTTCAAGTGTTTATTAGTATATTTGTAGCCAATTTTTTATTTGTATTTTTAATGTGTCATTTAAATAGGTAAACTTACGGTTAATTCATGTTTATGTAAACTCTAGGATTTCCATTTCTTACTTTGTTTTAAATAAAATACAGTAGACCTCAAGTACAACGATCTTTATTATGCGATCTCGCGTATTGCGAGAATTTTGGATGGTCCCAAGATGCCTATAGAAGGCCTTAATAAAGTATATTCTTAGCACTCTCAAAATCCCAGTAAGTTAGCTTTGGTATGTAAATTTTTACTTTACACGTGACTATATATTGACTACGAAGAAATGAAAAGATTTATTTTCACAGAAGCCAAATCCTTCGTTCTAACTAACACATAAGCTCTACGAGAAATCAATAGGGATCTATTAATCCACCAAGGAGTCAACTAACCGAGGTAGTGTAACAGAACAAGATGGTTGCGGGTTATGAGTGATTGTTTTAAAAAAATGTCCAATGTAAACAGCATATATATATATATATATATATATATATATATATATATATATATATATATCAAAAAAAAACTCAGGTTATTCAAATATAAGAATTATTAATTAATTTATATTCAAAGCTGTTCGTTGATAAAGAGTACCAACATCATCAGGAATGTATTATATAATCAATATAATTCCTGATTAAGTTATTCATTCCTGATGATTTAGGTACTGTTTATATACGAAAAGGTTTGAATATAAATTAATAAATAATTCTTGTATTTGAATCAACTGTGTTTTTTTTGATAACTAAACAAGATAACATATTTTGTATATATATTTATATATATATATATACACACATATATATATATATATATATATATATATATATATATGTATGTATGTATGTATGTATGTATGTATGTATATAGGCGTGTGTGTGAGTGTGTGTGTGTGTGTTAGGTTTAAGTGAAAATGTCAGTATATTTAGAGTTATATATATAGCTTTTATGTATTCTTGGTAACATGTGCACAGTCACTATGTAAAATCTAGACAACGAATTACAACTTAGTTTGTGTATAGTGTGCATTAAAATTCACGTACACTTTTTACCCTCTCAACCCCTAATACTCTCTTAAAAATCTCCTAATAGCACTCTCCTACCCCACCATCACCATAACCTAAAACAATCAATCGGCTAGTTATGATTTGACGCTATATGTTGAGAATTGGATACACCTGAAATGACCAGCCTCATTTATCAAAAAGAGTAAGTGTTACATTAGGGAAGCTTAACAGATCAATATCTCTTCAAGTTTCTTAGTGTTTATACATCTAGCAAATTGGAGTCATTAGACTGTATGTTAATGTAATATTCATTGATAATGTTTTATAGTACAGTACCAAACACGTAAATAAAGTACAGTACCATTGTTTTAATTGTTTAAAGTAATATTGCAGTCTGTAGCTTTTAATTAAGCATATTGATAGATTTTATTACGTTAAAATACATGCTTCAGTTTTAATTACTTTTAAATGCATTAGAGTACAAAGAAACATGACACTTAACAGACGACCTGTTTCATGGACATGGTTAAAAATTAATTGTAATAAATTAATTTTACTATATTTTGAACATAATTTGGAAATTTCAGAAAATCCTAATTTAATAAATAAAGTAGTTTCATCATTGTTAACTACGTTACTTTATTCGTAACCTACTTTACGCAAATGAAGAATACATTCAAAAATAAATCCAAAATTGTATAGTCTTTTGTCTATAAATATGTACGATATACCCAAATTTACGGTTTTGGCCAAACGTGCAATTATACATTACTATTTACCTAAATAAGTCATCCGTAAATTTTCTAAAGATACAAACGTGTTATAGAAAATTCATTCCCGCATTGCCGTATGAGTGTTCCAAGCCCTTCACAACTCAAGTGTTACTGTTTGGCAAGTAACCAAACGCTGCGCCATTACACACACGTTCTGGGCGGGTTTGTTGTTTTAATTAAAGAATTAATGGGGCACTGTCCACGAATTTACTTCACCAAATTTTACTTCTATAATGATCATACACTTTTACGGATACTGAAAATCTAACACGTAGACTATCACTATAGGTCGATTTTTAGTGGACTTAATGTACGAGCCTTCAGTATGATAATCGATATATAGATATTTTCTTGGAATAGTTTTCTTAATCTTATCGAAAAAGTTACTTACCGTTTACTATTTAGGTGGTAAATACATTCACAATCATTTCTACTTCAAGGCGAAACTCTAATTATTATCGGCCATTAAGATTCCGCTAAAAGCAGGAACACAAAGTAAATATTGTTAAAACCTTACGTATGAGAATATGATGTCAGAATCATAAATACTTTAAAAACCCTTTATATCACTTTAGTATAATCGAGTCTAGGTAACATAGCCTCACACCCAATGTATTGGTAAGGTAATACACTCCCTTATCCCTATAAGGATATCCTAGCCCTCAAAGTTCCTGCATGATCTATCCCCGGTTTTTCCTGGCAGAGTTTTCATCTCGCTCTTAGCGTGACACCTACCGCACTGATTCATTTCACTATCTCCTGAGTTTTCAAGGGAGAGAACTTATCGGCTTGGTACATGGACAATCTATCCTGTTTCCATCACTCGCGGTATATTAACGGCATGTCCATGTGACTTGGACGAAGTTCGCTAGAGAATTGGTTTCGTAAGGCTGGATGTGTTCTGGGAGTATCCGATGACCTAAATAAATAAATTATAGTAAACATTACTTGTTATCTGACACCAGATTACACTTTAGCTACACCAATAACGGTTTTTTTCATAGTCATTGTAATACAATTGTTGTTTATTTAGAAAAATAAATAAAAAGTACTTTCGTGTGGTGAATAATAAACAATTTTATTTAAAAGTCTTAACACTCCCATAGATCCCGGCCGAGACACCTTTTAGTCCACTGGCGAATGTTTACAATTGAGTGAATATTTTTTTAAAGTGCATATGCATCATTATCGAAGAAAACCAACGTCTGCGAAAGTTACATCCATAAGAATTTACCAGATCCATAATTTGGTTTTGAGTAATCGACATATCAAATTATGCAGAATATTGTGAGTCTAAAGGCATGTCACAAGATACAATGTTTTCATTTTTTGCCATTCGTGGTTACTCTCGAAGATGAATTAACGTAATTGTATTATCGATTTTTAGATGGGTTTGGCGCTTTCCCATTGCAATATAGACGAAATTTTGTGTCGATACATAGCTACTGTGTGAAAATTGATGTACTCTAAAATTAAAAGAACAGTTGAAGGTATGGATTTTTAGAGTCGATTTGGCCGTCAAGAAGACAAGTACGAGAAAACCAGAGGGTAGGTTTAAGGTCAAGGTTGCTTGGACGCGTTCAGAACCATTTACGTAGTTTACTTTAAAAAAGTACAAATGGTAAAAGAACCGGACTACTATTGCACCGGCTCATATAGAAACCAAAAGAAAACCTCTTCATAAGACCAGCGGTTGTTGACTATATAAGTGTCAGATTTTAAAAAACATCTTTGTGAAGTCTAATTATACCGAACGAAGAGCCCCCCCCCCAGTTTTTAGTACCTTCCAAAACCTACTACTTGGATGGTTTAGTACGTTAAACAAGTTATGCGGAAAGTAAAGTTGGAGCTAAAATGGGGTGTTGAAATATTTTCAAAAACATACCACAGATAATTCGCTTTTCTTTAAGTTTTTATTGAGTGATTTAACGAAAGAACTTGAGTTCAGTACAGGTAACCATTCAAAACACACTCTGCTGTATAGAAATAGGAAATTAGGGGCAGAGAAACTTGTTTTGCTAGGTTCCATATTTTAACCTGAAACGAATTGTTTTTACTGTGCAAATGGAGTGAAATGACAAAATATATGTAAAACGTATTTAAACTGTTCATGATCAACTAATTTTAGATTTATGTTTCACAGGCTACGTCATTTTCTTTATGTCTGAAAGATAATATTAATCCTATTACTGGATTCTTAGGTTAACGAAATAGTTTGTTCCAGTAAATCTATTCCCTTCACTATATCATCTTTGAAAACAAACCGCCTTTTAAAACAATTAAAACTCTATACTAATCAATGTTTAGAGGTATTTTTAATTTGTCACTGTATTTTACAAAAACAAGTCATTTAATTCTAGATTTTTTGAAAGTAATAATTTAAAATTAAAACAAGATATTTTAAATAATAAAATAATAATTTACATTACTGTAACACTTAATAATTTGTGTAAAGTTAATTCCTCTTAAACCTTTTACTTTTTATCTCAGTTTATAAATGGTTCTAAATAAATATATTTAGAAGATAAATTTTACAACGTTAAAATGTTTTACAAATCAGTTGATAAACTACAGCACTGTTTTCAACATTTCTTATTCATATATTAGTTTTCATTTGTAAAATACATTTTATAATGTCCAAATATAAACTCGATGACGGCTTTGCCTGTTCACGAAATTGATTTAAACCCAAAATCCTTTCTTTAACTAAGCCTGCCTTCATTACAAAAAATCCTTTCAAGTCACCACTAATCTTTTAATCTAACTGTTATAAAATATGGATCGTTTAATTAATTTGCTCTGCCACATGGTACCTTCCTGTAATTATTCATTATTTTCAAAACGCAAAGCGTAATTAGATTTCAGAGAAATATACTCCCAATACTTTAATAAAAAAATACTCAGAAGGCAATTTGACTTGACCTTCTGTCTGTCGTTATAGTTTATACAATTCAATCCACAGACATAATGGATATATGTTTGCAACATAACAAAAATATATATACAACATAAAAATATAGATGCAACATTACAAAAAAGATGGCGGCTAATAGATAAACTATGAACAAAATATCAGGAATATAGCACAGCATAACAGAAGTATGGGTGCAGCCTAACAGAAATATGGCAGCTAATACATAAGATTTTAGTTTAAATGTTTAGATTGTAGATTCAGTTATACACGTTGCCATTGTTTCCTACCGTCCTTCCCTGATACTAGTTTTTATCAGCGTTCTTTTTAACATTCTCTATGACTATATTGCCGATATTATACTATTTCACACCATTAACTGCTAAAAACTCTATACTCTCTTTTATACGTTTCTCGACGAGGATAAGATCTTATGTAGCAATATTTGCGCACCTGATGACCTCTAGCATTTCCTTTTTCAGCTCCACTGTTTTTAATTATAGGCTAATTGACAATGCATTTGTCCCAATAATAAAACCACTCCCACCTGGAACCTTTATTGTGAAGACAGATCATAGATTTCCGAATAACAGTTCTGGTAGAAGCGTCATTAGCTGCTTGTTAATGTGACTTAGAAATATCGCTACCTACGACACGCTTTTCATGGGCATACTCAATTGCCCTGGTAATCACTGGATATTCTCCGAAAGTTATTTTATTTAACCAAATTGAACTAAAGTTCACTTGTCTCTAACAGTAAAGTCGCTGGAGACAGAATATTCTATGAGCGTGTTTCTAAATTTTTAACTCAGTAAAACATTTTATACAACTCCAGAGAAATTAGTACGATACTTAAGCATTCTAAGATTTATAGTCATTCTACAAAACTAAATCGTTATTCTAAAATTTATAACGAGCGCACGAATCTTGCTTCCAATTTAGCGGCGAAACATATCATATGGTGAAAAGAGAATATACCTGGATTGTTTTCAATTAGAATTCTGAGAATACATTCAATCGTAACATAAGTTAGATCAATGATGGCTTCAGTTTGAGAAATTATATAAATCTCTTCTCTGTCTGTAGGTCTTTAAAATGTTTGATGTGGATTCTGGTGTGAGCAGACTATATAAAAACGTGATAGTGGGTTGAAAGTAAAGAAATGATTTCTTTTATTTAGAAGATTAAATTGATTTGAGAAGAAATGGCGGAACACAATGGTAGGGGTGATTGTTCACTATGTACAAATTGGGAGATTTATTAAAAGCATAATTTTAGGAAGATCAACCAGTATACCATTATCCCATGTGAATAACAGCAAAGGGGTTTGAATTTATCTATGTTTATTAGAGACATAAATTCCCTGGTAAAAAATGAGGGAGGATCATGAGCTACTGTACATGAAGCATTTGCAACATGTTTAGTAAAACAACCGCACCTTAAGAGCTATCGTATTATTAATCCTTGAAGGCCCAGCAATCCATCTTGCCAGAAAGACATTGATAAATTGCTGCAAAGGTTGCGTATTTTTTAAATTGATGTCATAATTGAATCAAATTTTACTGGAAGTAATTTTATTATGAGGTTTTTAAAAATTTTAATATTGAAGAAAAACTAATTAAAGGTTTGTAACACTTGACGAAAACATTTCGAAATGTTCTAGTAAAAACAAAACAAAAAAGAACATCGAATTTAACGTGCTATACAAACATTATATTATATATTTATTTGATATAATATATGTATATCAAATATATATGTAAGTATTATCTTTTAAATATATATTACTAGCATGCCTGATGCGCGTTACTGCAATATAAAAACAACGATTTTACAAGAAAACTCGTTATGAACCAAATTCAATTTAAATTGAGTAATTTGTATTGGAAATAGAATATACATTGGAGAAATATTTTCAAAGTATTGTATTTATGCTATTTATCGATATGAGTGCATTAGAATACTTATAGACTATCTCCGAATACGGTTCTTATCCATTTATAAATGTAACTAGCAACTGTACTTAATTTTTTCAGTATTTGTGGTCATTGAAAAACAACTATAACAACTGAGCAACAACATACCAATTATAGTATGTAAAATCATTCGGCCTTATAGATTACTTATTTTCAATAAGTATTTATAGAATTTAGGCGTAAAAATAATAACCTAATTCGTATCTTTCTAAAAAAAACATATTTACCCAAAACCTATTATTTATACATTCAAATGATACACACTAAAAGTAGAATCCATTTTCGTATACTAAATAAATTCATTCTGTAAAAATAATTTATATATATATATATATATATATATATATATATATATATATGATTTGTTTCCCTTGAAGATGCTGTTACTATTATATCAGCGAAAAGGTTTGAATAAAAATATTCATTAAAAGTATTCTTGTTTTTGAAATATTTTTAATTTATTAATTATATATATATATATATATATATATATATATATATATATATTAACTATTAAGTTCAAGCAGTTTGAATCCACTAGTCTTTTCGACTTATAATCTAAAGTAAAGGAAATAACCGTCGTTTTAAACAGGCGTTATGTAAAGTAACCTAAGCCCATAACAAAAATTGGCGTATGAAATCTGTTTTCAATTAGTTTGTTAGCTATACGTCATAACATGATTACCGCCGTCTACTGGTGATAGTTGGATCTATTAGTTCAATTTAAATCTAGTTGCATTTACGCAATAACTGATTTACGACAAAACAGAAAATAATCTAAAACGCGATCAC